>CM046349.1:5547992-5994132 GCA_025403435.1 Artocarpus heterophyllus
CAAATCTAAATTCAAAAATAAATCATATTTATTTAAGAATAGATTTTAACAATAATCAATTAATTAACTAATGCTCAGTTAAATGTGATAACATTTATCACATTACATTATGTGTCACAGAAAACATTTTTCTGTGTCACGTTAATAATTCAAGTGTGAAAAATTAATTCAGAATTCAAAAATTCTGAATTAAACATGTATAATTCATTCAATGCAAAAATCCAATATAGTGTTACAGAGGTGGTATTGGGGACCTATGGACCTATAACCCAAGCTCCAATAAATTTGACATTTAATCAAACTCTTTAATTAATGTGCCAAATTTATTAGTTTCAGTGTTACTCCACTAAAAAACTGAAACTGAACTCTTGAGATTATAGTGAAATTACTCAAAGAAAATTAACGAGTAGTCCATTGATATAATCATTACATATAAGTCAGTCCTCCATAAATAGTTCATAATAAGAGCTAGGTTCAATTTCCGTTCACCTCTCTTATTACCTCTTTATCCTTGAGTTCCAATAATTCTCTAATGAACAATTAATTCATAATCTTATTATGAACGAGCGCTCTATTGTTCAAACCTTGAATTATCACTCAAGAGAACTATTTTTCTAACTTCCATAGGGAATGAATGGATTCCATATCTGTATAATATTATTCCCAGCCATTTATTACTTTATGTTTCCAAGATGCTAAGTTACAATCTGTGCTTAGACAAATCTTACCATGCAAGTCAAAAAACATAATGTAATAAATAGGAGTCTAATAAATACTCAGGATTAAGACTGTCAAATATATGATCATCATAGTGATAAATTTGAATACTCTATTTGTAACGGATGATTATTAGAGATTCATAATTTATCTGGTCCAGTCCTATATAATCTCATTATATAAAGTACCTCCAACCCAATGTCTCTACATTAATAGTCTGGATAATGACTATTTCATTTTAGATGAGATTGGACCGTACTTGTAATCTTTAATTAAAGATCCCAAACTTTAATTAATTATTACGGACTATTTAGATTATTATCTATAAATTTTATCCCCAAGCAAATAACACTTATATGCTAAATTTATAGTCACATAAATAATCATGGAATTTTCTTGATGTTTATAAATGTATTCATAATACATTTAATCAACCAAAATAATAATAAATGCCATTTTATTTATTTATTAACAATATGTACAATGTCACAGCTTTTAGGGCACCAAACCCAACATCATCCTCTGTGTTAATTACTAATGACCTATTTCATTCATAAGCTTAAACAAATTTTTGTGAGAAAAAGTATTATAGTAAAGCATGTTTGAATTTGTAGTTTAAACTATTAATCGAATGGCATAAGCTTTTTATAGATCACCTTAAATGAGTGGGTTTTTTAAGAAGAACCTTTCTATTTCAAAGGCTAAAACGCTTGTTTTAACTCTTTTTTTTTCCTTCCTTTTCTTTTGAAAAATTGGAACCTACTTAAAAAGGTTAGGTTTTGAGTAAGAATTAAGTTACATTGCATCCTAATGAAGTAACATTGCATCCTTGGTGCTAGTGTAGCTAAGTATCTTCTTATAATAATTATTATGAAAAATGTTTTATAACTCATGGAGTTATAACCGTATCATTTTTTAAAAAGGAAGCCTTGTTTTCAGAGAGGATAGGGTTATAGTCTTACAAGGACAAATATTATTACTTATAAATTCTCAAAAAAGTTACGGGGAAAATAACATAGATGACTATATTAGAGAAAAGTTAGATGAATCATGGACGAGACATTTATTTTTGTATATAATGTTGAGCTTTGACTTGTAATTTGATGAACACATTTCCAGTTTCAAGAGCCAAGTCACAGAAATTGGTGGATGAAATTTCAAGCCGATGTGCACACATCTAATCAAACGGGGACCGACCATTTCCCTAATGAAGGTCAAGGAAAAGCTGCTTTTATCTGCAATCTTGGATACTTTGACAAGAAGCTGAGCTTAAAAGAGGTCGAGAATCTTGTGTCTGCCGCAACTAAGCCCGGATGCTATGATGTAAAACTCAGACCCAAAACACTTGAGTTTGGGACCCATTTCTTTTGTGGTGGTCCCGGGTATTCCGCTTCTCGTTAACAATAGAGGGGAAAAAAAGGTGTATGTTACATGTCCAAAACATGCACTAAAAAGGCCTTGAAATAAGGGCCTTAAGTCGTCGATCATCTTTCAAATAAATCTAACAAATAATAATTTTTAGAGTTCACGATCATATGTATCTATGTCACTTGAAATGAAGGCCTATCTCCCATAAAAGTCTACTTTTTAAGTTTAGAGCTCACTGCAATGGAGATAAACGTAGCATTGAAGAACATGTCGTTTGTGTTTACTTGTCATAGAAGGGACGTGTCGTTTTATTTTGGCGGTGAACAAAAGGGAAAGTGTTTTTAATAACAGAAATCGATGTTTAGAAAACGAGCGTCCTTTATATTGAAGGGAACTAAAGGGCAAACAATCTTTTAAAAAAATAATAATAAAGCAAAGGAGTAAACGACATAAAATAATCTTTTTTCCTTTGAGAAAAACCTGACCCGTCGGTTCTTTGTTGCTAAGCTGACATTAAATAAACGACATGTCATTTCAGTGACAGGAAAAGTAAGGAATTAAAAAAGCGACTTGTGGTTTGTTCGTGAGATGTCGATTCAGATAAACATTACTGAATGAGACGACATTCATACGCACACCAAAATCCTCCAAAATGGAAGGAAAAAAAAAAGAAGTAAACTTACGTCCATCTTTCAGATAGCTTAAAAACGACATGTTTTGATTCAAACCAAAATTCAGGAAATCTTTCCCTCATTTCCATGAAAGAACGACATTGGCCATAAAGGAAAAAAAAAAAAAAAGAAAAAAAGGAAAAAAGAAGAAGACGGTACGTATTTCTCCATTCATAAGGCGACATGTAGTTAAATACTAACAGAAAAAATTACATCACATATTCCAAAAGGTGGGGTAGACCTACGAAAATAACGTTTTATTTGTTTTCGTTCTGCTGAAAAACGACATGTAGTAATTAGTATGGTAGTATTGTCACCGTAAAAAGTAGCAGCGACTTTTTTTTTTAACGGGTTAGGACTTGGATGTCATTAATCTATTTGGTTTATAATACTGCATTGATACACACACATGTAGCTTATTTTTTCTCATAAGATATGCTAAATCACAAAAACAAACCAGCATTTTGTGCTTTTCTCCATTCCTCTTTTCCTCACTTTCAGAATTCGGCCGCGCTGTACATCAGAACTCATGACAAAATTAATAGGTCGTGCCTTATGTTCTCTACCACAGATATATAGCAAACAGTACAATGAACAGAATTTATGTCAAAGCGACTCCACGTCATCTTCCTGCTGTTCTAAAACTATAGTAGCAAGAGCAAGTCTATATGCTGTAGATCGCAGATTCCTAACAAGAACATAAATGTCTTTCCGCCTTCGCTTTGCAGGCAAATCTCTCCATTGCTCTTCTCTGAGTTGAGCAAGCAAGACTGCCTCACAAAACGCTATCGCCACCGGCTTCTTGCTGCCCATAAAGTTGCATTTCCACAAGACAGAGATGAAAATTAGCACATCGATGGCAGAATAAAAGCAAAGGCCCTGTTTGGTTTTGTTTTCAAAATTTTTGAAAATGTTTTCGCACGTTTTATGAGACAAAACTTTTAAAATACTTTCAGCACAATTTCTAAAAAATTCCTATTTTCTAAAACAAAAACATTTTTACCTGTTTTTTAAAAAAATACCAAATGGCCCCAAAGGATCACTCACAGTTGTATCTGGAAACAGGAATCATGTACTCACCTCCCTATGACAAATCCTGTTGTGACAAAGCCTATTGGTAACCGATGAGATTCACGAGCAGTATTGTCCTCTGGTATCTGGAGTTCCCACTTACCGGAAGACTGCTCTTTGAAGTATGATGTGACAGCAGACTGGGGAATTTGAAGTCCTCCCTCAATGTTCTCTGGACTGAAACATACATGACATGGGCATCTATCAATGTCAAATTTATGTACATCTGGTACATTATTCTCTGAATCACTAACTAGAAAATCGTACATCAAGGTTCACTTGCCATATTGGGATAGAAAAAAACAAGCATGTATTTCACTAAAAAGAAAACACTACCTACCTCGAAGCCCACAATTTTATATCAGTGAGTTGAGGTGCACAGACAACTGCTCCCTCTTCAAAAGAGCCTTCCTTGTAAGAACGGAGAAGAACCCGTAGGAAACACAATTTACTGTTGTAGACAATATTAGAAGTCCCATTTTGGGCCTGCCCAAGCTTGCTTTCATCCTTCACAAGTTTTGAAAAACATGTATTTCTCTCTGCTACTTGAGGAAATAGAAGTAAATGATTGCCTTTGATTGCATGTAGGAAATTAGTCAGCGACGAAGATGTCCTCGCAACAAAACCATCTAAAGAAGTATCATGACCAACAAGTAATAAATCATCACAACATGAATTCTCTGAATCTGCCATTAAATTGCCATCGTCCTGTTTTTGTTCTGTACGACCTTCAGGATCTTCAACTCTTGAGAGAAATCTGTTCAAAGTAACTCCTGACACTATCCCATGGTGGTGGAATGGGAATCTTAAAAGGCCTTATTGCAGGAGGGCGAAGTTCCTCTTTAACATGATACTCTGCAGCTTCAGTTGCCTTTAAGCATGTATATGCATTACAATCAGGAAAATCCGACTGGAAAAAACGGCAAACCGACCTGCAAAAATGATTTTGAGATTTAGATGCAGTTTTATTAATCAAGGACTCCGAATTATATGGACTTGACATGCTCACACTTACTTCAGCTGCAACCCAGTGCTTCTCTCTCAAACCAATAGCATGAGCACCCTTAGAGACAAGAGGAACCCAAAAGGCCTTGACCCAACTTAAGGGGAGTATAATAGACAATCTGAAAGTAACAAGGGGAAAAAAAATCAACCACCAAGCTCTAAGAAATGCTCCTAGAAAAGTTAAAACATTGGTGGAATTTCAGAGAATACACCCTGCTCATGCAACCACAATACATTAGAAAAAACCTTTTTTTTTTCCTTTTTCTTTTAAATGGATACATTACAGAAATCCTAAAGAGGAAAAGTAAATGGAAGAGTTGGCAAAAGAGGTTACCCAGCAGTCAAGCCCTTCTTATCCCCATCTTTCAAAAGAAAAACAGGGCAACATCTTAAGCTTTGGACCTTGGCTGGATTTGGATCATTGAGGCAAAAGAAGTTCTTACGCAGCTCATTTCTTTCCTGGCAAAGAACACTCTCTTCTAGAGGAGAAATTACACCAGAGCAAGCGTCCCACAAACTTCTGCATGAAAATGTGTTGTCATCACCTTCATTCCTGTCCGAAATTTCTACTACATCAGCATGCTCTCTAATTTTAGTTGCTGTAACGTCACCAATTATATCACTTGACTTTGACTCTTGAATATTAGCAGTTGTTTTTGTCTTTCTTGGTGCACGAGGATCAATGACAGTAAGAGATAAGACTGCTTTAGAAGCTATATCATCCTCATTGTCTGGTACTGAACTTTTCATGGGTGGAGAATCATCATCGGCTTCAGCAACTGAACGGTTCTCCCTTTGCCAAGAATCCTCCAAAATCCTGAAAATTTCAACATCATGTTGCCATCCGCGACTCCTGAACTTGGTCTAATCTGAAAAGAACATCTTAGTAACTCACCGAGTAATAGAAAGCGTCTTTTGAAGAAGTTTAAATGCCTTTGATCCCATGATTTCCAACTTTGCAAGCTGTCCCTCAAGCGAAAAACACTTAACTGAGGCACCCCTCTCTGCCATCTGAAAAATGCATGCAATTGCCAAATTAACTAGTTCATAAGTCAGTATTCAGAACATGCAATTAAATGCTCTTTCCTTTTAACATACCAGAAAACAGAAAAAATCACCTGCCAATCAAGCAAAAGTGGAACAAGAGTTTACATATTCAAGCACGGACCAAGGTTATGACCAGTGGGGGCAAAGCAATGATATATACTGAGTTCTGAGGATAAGTTCTGGTTTTGAAGTAAGAACGTAGCTCCTAGTGCACTTACACGGTCGACTTATTTTCTCTTGTGTTGGGCTTCTTTTGCGTTAGGCTGTAGTTGGGCTTTTTTTTTCTTTTGAATTGTTACATTGAAGATAAAACGTTAGACTTTGCTTTGTTTTTTTTTTTTTGGTATGAATTCTTTTAGTTCACGATTAGTTTCTTTCAAGGAAAAAAAAAGACTACTAGATATTTTTTTTTAGTTTGCTAATTCATATGCACAGAATAAGCAAATCACTATGTCCCCTTGCTCTTTCTATTGCTTTATTTTTATTTGTTTCTCGTTCTCTTTATATTCATTTATCTTCTTTTCTCTCTTTTCAAACATTTCTAATTTCCACTACCATTATGTTTTCTTCTATTTTATATTCTTTCTTCTTCTTTTTTCTTTATCTTTTTTTCAATACTTTTGCGTCAAAAGTTTAATTGTCCCCGTGATTTATTAGCTTCAATAATTTTATTTGTCAACCCTTACCTTGTAATTTTTTTTATTTGTGTCCCATTGAACAGAAATTTTTTAGCTTCAATAATTTTAATTATTGACCCTTAATGTACTATCTTGTACAATTTTTCCTTTCTTTGTGCCCCCACTGAATTTAAATCCTGGATCCATCACTATACGTATTGGTTTTTTTTTTTGCTAAAAGAGAACAGCACATCAAGAAATCATTTACTCCAATAGTAAAGAAAACCAAGGACAGATTTATCATTTATTAGTGTGTTACGAGCTAATATAACTCCAACAACTTCTGAATTCACCTAAAATTCTGTATGCTCACGTTTGCACTTAATTGATGGTATTCCAATAAGATCCAGAAGCTTAAATGTTATATTTACCTCTTTCTGGCAAGCAACGTTCAGAGCGTCATATCCTTCACTAAAAGCAGAAGCATGTATCCACACCCAAAGTCGGCGAAAACAAGAATGTGACTCTGTAGTCTCTTTTTTCTTAAATCCTTGATCATCAACATCAACAACATCGTTGTCCTTATTCCGCAAGCAACAAGGTCGCCACATATACATCACCGGAGCGATTGGTTTCGTAAATGGTGTACCGATATGGTGAAGCTGAAACATACAGAATGAAGCATACAACCAAATTTCAGACATCATTTTTCATTAAAAAAAAAAAAAAGTATTAGAACGGGGTAACCCACCATGGCATTTTCATAGACAGCGCCGGAAATGACAGAATCAGAGACGCCATCAGAACCCGCAGATGGAGAAGGCTCAAGTACCATTCTTAGAATGGACAACAACGACTCCTGTACATGGAAAATTTCTCAATTTTGTCAAATTAGTCACAAGCTTCATCACTTTTTAGTAAGCACAAAAAGCCTATAAACCACTACAACACTACGTTTTTTTTCTAGTGCTAGTTAAAAAAAATACAACGCTTACCTCTGGACCTTCCAATTGGACAGCAACATGGTAGCTTGCATCATGGATGAGAACTCCATCTCTAAACCACTTCAACAGAGCTCTAGAACCTCTTCCTCTACATAATTATTCACAAAGATTATATTTCTTTAGGACACAACAAAAGCACTAACATATATTCACGAACATAAACATGAAAATCGAAATTCACCTGCCATGGAGACCAAGAGGAAGGTAATAACCCCAGAGCTTGGTCATGGTGAACCTCTTCGCATGCCAAACGTGAGTCCTGAGCCTCTTTGTCCCGTCTCCCGCCGTAGAAAACCCCCTCTCTGGATTCATCCTAAGTTGAGCTCTCCTTCGAACACGACGAGGAACTCTAACGTCGCCGTTGTCCTTATCGTTGTCGTTTTTCTTGCTCCATGTATCGTTTCGCTGCCTTTTGCGTCGTCTCCGAGCGGCTTTGCTGTCGAACGCGGTGGTCCGGCGCCTCTTGCATCGCTTAGACCGGAAATCGCCGTTCAAGCGACCGGCAACGATGGTGTGGAGAGACTCGAGCTCGGCGGCTCGCGATTCCGAGAATTTCTGGACGTTTATCTTTGGCGGCGGCGGCGGAGCTGATGACGACGGTAATGGCGTTTGAAGCCTTTTGGTGCCAGTGTTCGAAGCCATTTTTTAGTTGTTCGTTCGTGGGTTTTTTCCTATGTTTTCTTTTGCGGAAGTGGAAATACGAAGTACGAACTCTGAAGTTCGGAAAACCACGTAAAATTTTAAAAATTGCGGCGATAAACCTCCTAAACTGCATCGAATTCACATTAACATCTCAACCATATATAAGTAGGGATGTCAAGGGGTCGGGAAAGGGAGGGTTTCTGCCGCCCCGCCCCGCCCTGCATTTGGACCCATCCTGCATTGACCCGCCACATTAAAAATAAAAAATAAAAAAATAAAAATAAAAAACCTCATTATAATCTATTAACAGGAGATACAGGAACAATTTGACAAAAGGGCCAAAAAAAAAAAATCCTAATCGAGGAAATGATTTTTTTTTTGCACAAAAAAAACATGATTTTTTAAATAGATAAATTGTCTCAATTTTTTTTAAAAAAAGACAAAAATAACTATAATGAGGCAAAAAACCTTAACAGAGTAAAAAAAAAAATGAAACAATTTTCATATTAAAAAATGTTTTTTTCGTCAAAAAACTGTAAAAAAAAAAAATCATTTGCCCAAAATTAATTTTTCTTAAAGTTACTTTTCAAAATCCCCAGAGATACATGATGTTTAGAAATGTGGTAAAAATAGTTAGTTATAATCATTTTTAGAATATTATATAAGAGCTTTATACTATAGTGATTTTTTTATTATTATTATAATATATAAAAATTTTATACAATTTATAATTTAAAAAATAGTAAAAATTGTAATTTTTACCACTAGTCTAAACAGTAACTTTTGAAGGAGACTCTTTATATTTCAGCGTACGATCGGAACTTGCTAAACCAACAAAAAGAAACCCGTATTCCAAAGATGAAAAAAATAAATAAATAAATAAATTGTCGCTCCAAACTCACGAAACTAGACGAGAAAACTATTCGTCAAGAATATTCAAAACGAGAAATTAATCAAAATGAGCTGAAAACACAAAATCCAGAACAGTAAAAATGATCATGAACAAAAGCATGCTTGAGAGAGATTACTTGCTCGTAACGTGGTCGATGAAGAACAAGGAGAAGGAGAAGATGGGGATTTGCCTTGGGAAGAGCACTGAGAGTCCTGGTGCCCTTAAAACCAACTCCTCTCAACACATACATAATGAAGCAGAAAAGGCCAACGGCGACGGACGGCAGACGATTGTCGAAAGCACGGCGGACAACGGCGACGGCAGAGGACGACGGCGGCAGATTGGCCAGAGAAGGAGAGGAGTGAGAATTAGGAGGTCTTTTTGGTAAGTAAATGGGGCGGTTTGGGCCAGCCGGGCCGACCCGCCCCGCACCCCAGTGTGATACGGGTCTCGACCTGCACAGGCCGCAATCCATTGGCTGCAGGTCAAACCCACTCCCTTAGGGGCAGGGCGTGCCCCGCCCCCATTGGCATCCCTATTACAAGTATATCAACACGCCTTAAGAAAAAACTGTTAATTTGACATGTGAAAGAGCTAAAGATTCAGATTGTTAAAGCGAAAAACTAACGAGGAAAATATACTTATATGTACATCTTATTAATATTTAATTAGAAAAATAACGTATAGATTATTACAGATACAAAATTCATCACTCTCAACAAGACTACCACTATGCTTTAGTTTTCCAATTGGTGACTCATGCTTTTGCCAGTCTTAGGATGAAACTAACGCCAGATGTTTCCTTTCCTCTTGTATGGACTGGAATATCCGAGCTGCTGATTCGGTTGCGGATCTTGGATTGTGTGGAACGACCTTGATCACGTGAGTTTGATGCTTGCTAGTTTGTGCATTTTTATCAGGTTCCTCTGTTGTTGGCGCCGTAGGGAAAAGGGGAAGCTCATCTCCTCGGCTCCTCTCCGGAGGACTACTTGTACTCGCCAAACTTCCGTGTAACTCACTCCCTTTTGAATTCTGTACTGCTCCACTGCGGCACAAGTTCGCACGACTCATCTGGCTCGATATGTTGCATGAACTCTGATGTTCGTTAAATGATGACTGATATTCCTGGTCCTTTGCACGTCTTACGCCATACGGACTCATCTGCTCCACAGCTGAGTTTGATGCAAAAGGACTCGTGACTGGCAAGGCATAAGGCGGAGGGAAGTATGTCTGAACCAGTGGAAGTGGAGTGCCTGCAAGGATACCGGATCCTTGCTGATTACAAGCAGGACTGAGGTAAGCCTTTCCAGGATTTAGGCTCATAGGGCGGCAACTGTCGTAGTTTGGCATAGCAAAATTTGCAGTTTGGGGGCATGGCCCGATATAGGGCTTGTAAACAAGCCCTTCCAAAGGCGACATGACAGGAACTAGCCACTGATTTCCCGGTGGTGGAGAGTGGAAAGGCAAAGGAACTGATTTGTTAACGGTAGAAGGAGCTGATGGCGGGTTCCTCGAGTGCTCTCCATGACTTGGTTGTTTGGCAATGAGCACTTTGCTAGTGTTGTTGTTGACAGGATGGAGAGGAAGCTGCCGAACTACATTCCCTTGATTGCATTCAGAGCTGGGATTTGGCTTCTGTGACTGACTATTGGGCTTGATAACTGATGCCAGTGGCTCCACAACATTCTCTAATGGCGTCATCTTCACTAGAGATGCTTTCAGTGCAGGCTTGTGCAAATAAGGACTTGTGCCGTGCAATAGATCAGGCCTTGAAGCAAACGACCTCTGAACCTGTTCCGATTAGTGTGTTGTAAATGTCTTTCCAAAATTTTAAATTCAAGAAAATTAAGATATATGAACGTATGCATGCATCTAAGCAGACAACCTTTGTATAAGCAGCATAACAAATTGCAGTAACTAGCTTACCGTTATCAGTCTATGCATCTCAAACACTTGCACTGCAAAGATCCTTTGCTGACTGAAAATAGTAGCACAGAAATAGATATCAAAAAGATATATTATAAAAGGTGCACAAATACATCACTACTAATCTGGATAGCTCACGAAAAACTCGAAGCAACACCATTGAGAACAAATTACAGAAGAATTAAGTCCTCCAGTCCAGTTACTCATATAGGATGATTTGAAAAATGATAAGCAGCAGCCCATGTTCACAGCAACCAAATGGAGATACTTACTGGGTGATCGTTCTTCTCACTTTCCAAAATTGCTTTTCTCCAATCACTCCAACAATATCATCAGGAAGGACATTCAAAGCCAATGTAGAATCAACCATTGAAATCTCTAGAACACCATCATGTCTGTCCATTAGAGTCCCACAGTTCTTCTTTTCATGACACTCGGTGCCATTTCCAAGCCATTCTGGACTTCTTTCGTCTCCATGCTGTTGCCTCGAACATGCTTCACTTGCCCATCTCACCTTTGAAGAAATTTCTCTGACCATGCCTCTTGCACTTGCAGGTTCCACCAAAATATTACCTCTATGGGTCGCTTTGTCATGCATGGCCACAAATTCCTCTTGAGGTTGTGCTTTGCCACCATGTAACTTGTTCAAAATAGCCATTGAACTGTAATTTCGTTGACTCATAGACGCATGTGATGGCTTTGATCTTTCAAAACTATCGGCTGCAGGTAATAAATGCAAGAATTTATCTTTGAAATCTTTATTTCCAGCAACTGAGACAGGGGAGAACCTTTCTATGCTGTCCTGACTAGTCTGCGACGCTTTTGGATTCTCTTCAGAATGGTTCCTAACCAAGTTTCTGGACTTCTCATTTTCACTTTCACGCAGATTTTTATGTTGCAGGGTAGAGCTTAAGCTCAAGGGAGGCGATTTTTTCCTCTCCTTGCTTTGCTGACCATTAGCAGGAACCGTAACATTGTCCTCAATTTCATACATTTCGAAAGAAAAGTTCTCGAAGTTTGAGAGACCCTGTGCTTGAGATGAATCAGATTCAGCAGCCAATAATGATGACTCATTGGCATCTGAGCTTGGAAAATTTGGTGGTTTTGCAGAACTTGTTGTACTGTTTTCCTTAGTCCCACCAGAAGAACTAGGATGATAAAGCTTCGCACCCATATAAGAAGGTATAGTGGAATTGCGGAACAGGGTAAACGTATTTGGATAGGCAGAAGCCTATAGACAGAAATCATTTCAGTAAATTATATAGATCAGGAGAACTAGTGAATTAGCAAAGGAACAACCATGAGAGATTTTTGTCAAAGTTATCTAAGGGTCTTTGAGGGGGAAAAAAAGAAAAGACAAAAAAGTTATACAAGTATTAACAGGGGCATGAAATAAGAATGATTACTAATTTGATGAAAGAGAATCAGAGCAAACACTTTTTTCCCTCTCTTTGAAAGCGAAATAATGTTTAGAGCATAGAGATCAAACAGGAGGCAGGCGTTACTTTGATAGATTAATACTATCAAAGAGAATTTAACAACTAACAAAAGGGAAACAGTTTTTACTTAGAACTCGTGAACAAAGTGCAAAATCAAATATAGTGGTCTAGATGGTACTCACTTGGCCCGAGGGTGTTGAAGAAACCATGTCGCCGCTACTATTTTGAGCACGCGGCAACATGGAGGCTGATCCTGTTGTAAATCTTTGAGAAGGGATACTGAGCTGCTCATAGAGAGCCATTTTGTTCCTTGGAGGTGCCCTAGGCCCTCCTTTCCCAGTGTCATTGACATGAAGCCTAGGAAACATAGGACTCATCGATTTTTCCGCATCTTTTCCTCCTCTCATACTTCTCTTTCACCACAATTTCCACTCACAAATGTGAATATTATCAACAAAATTCATAACAAGATCCAAGTCCCATCATCCTTCACAAAAAAACACCATCACAAAATGTAAATATTTAGGACCTACACTGAAACTTCATAAGATTCTCCTTAAAATCAACCCCACAATTTAAACAATCAAGAGCAAAAAGTAAACTAACTTGTACAAAGAGCATAATCAGTTATTTTTTCTAATAAACCAGAATTTTAGTGAGTACCCAGATCAACCTATCTCAAAGAAACAAATTCTGTAATTGAGAACCATAAACAAACAACAAGAACACTAGAAATTCCAGACGTGAAACATTATCTGCAAATTACAGAATAACAAAAATTAGCAACTCAAAAAGAACTGTAAAGACACAACATACACACAAAATTTCAACGGTATAAACGACATAGTTCTAAATAAGAACCAGAAGCTCAGCTGAAAATTCAGAACCACGACAAAACATGAACAGTTAAAAATATAAAAATAAAAATAACAACAACAACTGCTTGAGTATAATGATAACTTACCTTGGAATTCCAGAACAGAGGATCTCAGCAACCAAAAAAGTGAAAATAACAAATAACAATTGTTGTGGACTGGGCGCTGAGGGACCCAACGCCAACTGGATAGAACACTTTTTAGAAGATAGAACCGGTGTTGTTTTCCCTGAAAATGTCATATCATATAATTTTTTTTTCTTTTTAAACCAAAAAAAGAGAGAAGAAAATCCCTTAAAAAGAAGAAAATATCATATCCAGTTTGAGGACTCTCGTCATCCGAAATTCACCAAAGTTGTGACGCGTCAATAGCTCATTGGCTGGCAACTTTCTGTTTTGGGAAGTGACTGAGTCTGTCACGTGAAGTGCTGAAGACCGCCCGTTGTGTCACTTAAACATCTGGTCATTCTTGTAACAGAAAAATCGTCAAAAGATCCGTTGTTCCTAGTTCCTCGAGCGAGAGTTTTTCCGTAAAGCATTGTTGAGGAGCCATTGTCAACTGTCAGAAGGAACTTGACGGCGTCCAATCCAAAGGAGTGTTGTTTGTCGTTTGAACATGTGGGCGTAATTATCGGTCCGAACATCTGGGTTTTGCGCAAATTTTCTTTTTCGTTTATAAAATGGGTTTTGCATAGGTTTGAGTTTTACTATAATTGGAATTTTTGCACAGTGGAGTTTCTTTCCCATAATCCATGTCTCTGACACGTGACGTTTTGAAGTTAAAAGGATTAAGGTCTATAAATGTCCAAAGCTTCAAACTTGATGCGGACAATTTATGTGCGGACATGTACCAGATATAATTACCTTTTTTATCTGATGTATGACATAAATATATGTTTCTTTTTTGGTCATCAGCCTAAAAGAGATGTACGTTTGTTCGGCATCACGTGCCATGTATGTTTACTCTTTGATCGGTGATTTCGGCCGTAGTGTTGTTTGTGGGTCATTCCCACCAACTTTTAGGTCCTGTGCTAAAGGCCCACCCACGTGCTAGTTGGGCATGAGTAAAGTCGTACCCAATAAGAAATAGATTTGGAAAACACTTTTTAGCTCCGTCGGGACACTGACCCTTTATTAGGGGAAGTGACAATATCCCCAGGTTAAATATCTACACTTATATCGAAATGATCTTGCCCTAGAAAACAACGTTGGGAGTAAGAATCGAAAAATTAACATTTTCACCGATATTTTGATCGATATTTTTGAAGTGACGATATAAAAATGGGATGTCGTATTTTTTTTTTAGAGTATTAAAAAATTTTCACATATATCAATATTTTAATAAAAATATTTATTTTTTGTGAAAAGTATAGTATAAAATAACAACAACCAGAAATTTTACGAAAATTTTCATCAAAATATCAACAAAAAATAAATAAAATATCTAAACTTTATATATAATTGTTTAATTTACCTTGAAATATAAAATTCTAGTTATTTTTATTCACCTTTTTAATATAGTCTTCTATAAATTTTCTTTTCAATGCTATAAATTCATTTTTTAATTTATTCTGTACACGAGCACATGTGATTCAAATTATCAACTCCAATCTTAGAATCACAAGTAATCACGATAGACCTCTAGCATCTTTCGATGGCAACCTTCAAAGCTTCTTTCGTATCAATTTTCTTTCTTTGTAACTTTACCAACTTTTTTTTTTTCCTAAAAGCTCCTAGAAGCTCTTTTTGGTATTCATATTTTTTTATCTTGTATGAAACTATAGAGGTAAAGTACTTTTATTAGTTGGCTTTTAACTAATTTACTCAATTTGAGATTATATGATTATTATTTATCGTATATTATGATCACTTTTTAACATTCATATTCATCACTTACTTAGTAATTTGGTTGAAAACTTTATTTAAGCTATGTATTATTAACAATTTTAGAGTTTTGTAAAGTCTCATTTAAAAATAAAGCGGTTGAAGATAACCTTTTACTATTGATATTTCCGTTGATATTTTTGTAAAATTTAAGTGCCGATAATTCTATCGATATCGATATTTTCATGCTTGGTTGCGAGAGATATATTTGTAATGTTCAACATCACATGCTAATAGATTGTAGATCTTGCACTATAAGACCTATTGATAGGAATTAACATTAGTCGCGTCCCAAACAATTTTTGTTTACAAAAAAAAGATACACTTTTTTTAATCATTCATCATTTTTTCCTCTCAAATTTCTAACTTGAAATGGATTAACCCTATTTCTTACTATTAGTAATGTAATCAAGAGAAACACAATTAGGGTGTTTGGGAGAAAGTTCCAATGCTAGAGTCTGAAACGTACATTGTAGCATGTAAAAGCTTTATATTATAATATATTTTAACTTTGTACTATAACACGTGAGAGCTTCACACTATTTACAATTTAAACTCTAAAGTTCAAAACACTCTATCAAACACCCTAGATATTGACGAGATGCAATTATTGTTTGTCAATATTTTTACGTCATAAGGTGAGACTTAACTGCCGTACTTGCTAGTGATGTGATAGTTTATTTTGTTGTCACTCTCATAGTTTTGAACGATTAATAGTAATAAAATAATACAAATTGTGAGTGATCCCTTAGATTTGCAGTTGTTCAATATTGCACTTCCATCTAGACTTGTTGCTTGTACATATCACACGATGAGAACAATATATTATTCTTGTTGATGTTGTTATTGTTGGGTTTGATGCCCTAAAAGCTGTGACATTGTACATATTGTTAATAAATAAATAAAATGACATTTATTATTATTTTGGTTGATTATATGTATTATGAATACATTTATAAACATCAAGAAAATTTCATGATTATTTATGTGACTATAAATTTAGCATATAAGTGTTATTTACTTGGGGATAAAATTTATAGATAATAATCTAAATAGTCCGTAATAATTAATTAAAGTTTGGGATCTTTAATTAAAAATTACAAGTACAGTCCAATCTCATCTAAAATAAAATAGTCATTATCCGGACTATTAATGTAGAGACATTGGGTTGGAGGTACTTTATATAATGAGATTATATAGGACTGGACCAGATAAATTATGAATCTCTAATAATCATCTGTTACAAATAGAGTATTCAAATTTATCACTATGATGATCATATATTTGATAGTCTTAATCCTGAGTATTTATTAGACTCTTATTTATTACATTATGTTTTTTGACTTGCATGGTAAGATTTGTCTAAGCACAGATTGTAACTTAGCATCTTGGAAACATAAAGTAATAAATGGCTGGGAATAATATTATACAGATAAGGAATCCATTCCTTCCTTATGGAAGTTAGAAAAATAGTTCTCTTGAGTGATAATTCAAGGTTTGAACAATAGAGCGCTCGTTCATAATAAGATTATGAATTAATTGTTCATTAGAGAATTATTGGAACTCAAGGATAAAGAGGTAATAAGAGAGGTAAACGGAAATTGAACCTAGCACTTATTATGAACTATTTATGGAGGACTGACTTATATGTAATGATTATATCAATGGACTACTTGTTAATTTTCTTTGAGTAATTATACTATAATCTCAAGAGTTCAGTTTCAGGTTTTTAGTGGAGTAACACTGAAACTAATAAATTTGGCACATTAATTAAAGAGTTTAATTAAATGTCAAATTTATTGGAGCTTGGGTTATAGGTCCATAGGTCCCCAATACCACCTTTGTAACACTATATTGGAATTTGCATAGAATGAATTATACATGTATAAATCAGAATTTTTGAATTCTGAATTAATTTTTCACACTTGAATTATTAACATGACACAGAAAAATATTCTCTGTGACCATAATGTAAAGTGATAAATGTTATCACATTTAACTGAGCATTAGTTGATTAATTGATTATTGTTAAAATCTATTTTTAAATAAATGTGATTTATTTTTGAATCTAGATTTGTATATATATATATATAGTTTTGAACCAAATCTTTTTATATATATTAATATAATATTAAAAAAAAGAAAGAAAAAAAAAAGAAGAAGGAAAGCCGTGAAGTTTCACGCTTTCCCCACACAACACACATATATATATATATATTGACCATTTCGGTCAAAAAGTCAAAAGCAAAAAAAAAAAAAAAAAGGAAGCCAATTGCTTTCTTTATTTCACGGAAACTAATATTCATATACATATGTATGTGTGGAATCCGGAAAGAAGACCCGGGAGAAACAAACGGGAAAAGAAAGAAAAGAAGAAAAGGAAAGGAAAAGAAAAGGGAAAAAAAATGACTAATGACTCAGTTATAAAAAGAAAGAGATAACAGTTATCTCAATAATTTTGATTCACATAATTTTTAGAGAGAAAAATTGAGAGTTCTTCTCTAAAGAAAAAGGTCTGCTATCTCATGTGTTGAGTGCGTAGCAGATTCAGAAAAGTGTGAGGATAATTCATTCTTGCAGTTTGACGCCCACTCGTCTTTCCATTGGTGTGGAGGCCTGGTTTGAAAGATCGTGGTGTCAAAGAGGAAAGCTAGGATACCCTGATAGTCTTCAAAAGGTTAGTAAAAAATTCCTAAAGCTTTCTGTAATTAAAATTATATATCTATTCCCAATAAAACAAAGTTTTCAGAAAATTTTTGTTTGTCAACGATCCGTTCCTTCCGTGCATTTAATGTTTTAATTCCAACAGTTATCACGTTACATAGCATGCAAGAGATTAGCAATAACTCTTTCCCTAGTTGATGACCAATATTCAATACTGCTACTACTATGCTTCAATGCTTAACAAGTTGACTAGTGCATTAGGACCGTTTGGGTCTGGATTACGACTCTGTTCAAGTTGCTGGCCTAGTTTTGGGCATTACGTTTTTATTCGTACGCCTAGGACCTGGGCCTCAACTAGTCTCATCTTCTCGGAGGCAGTTGCACCATTTTGGGCTGATGGAGACGCAAGTTGAGGACTGGGTTCAACCGTCTCTGAACGTGTGACACTGGGTGTATATATATATTTGAAAACATTACATGTGATACCACGCTTTTAAAAAATGTGTTTATTTATGCCATATTTTAAAAAAATCATGCCATATTATTATTGATATTACATGTTTAAGTTATGTCGTACTTAAAAATTTATGGATTTATAAAAAATAAATTTTAAAAAAATGGCATTTATGAAAATTTTTCTATGCATTTTGAAGTTAAAGTGTGTGTATTTGGTAGGGAGCTCAAAATTAACAACTCAATAAAATTTGCTATATGATATTGAGACGTGGAGACTCACAAGGACATAGAAAAGACCTAGAATGACAAGTGTTCAGGCTGGAATTCTATTGGTATATCATTCATGAATTCAATATCCGATTGACTGTTCTTCCAATACTGCTTTTTTATATTATTTAATTTAAATTTAAGAACTTGACAATATTATAAATACTAAGTGTTAAAAATACTTGACCAACTAGATGATTTGTCAAATAATGTTGGGGTCAGCCAATGATACATGAAGATTAGAAAGCAAATTTGGATTCATATCCTTTGGAGAAACTTGTAGGAAGTATAAATTTAACCTCTATAATATGTTCTCGCATTACAACCTGTAGCAATGTTGTCTTTATATTTGAAGGAATATGGCTAGAGCCTTTTACTTCCATGCAAATTTGATCGATAAAAGTCATGGGTAGTCTTCTTTTTAAGGTTATTCCGTTGGAAGGAAAGGCTCCTGTAAAGAACATTTGGGTTTATACTGACCTCTATATAGGCATGCATATTACAGCTGAAATCCTAACCGGAAATGAAAAGGAACGGAACCACTAGACAAGGTTAGTTTTAAAAAAATTAAATCAGCAACCACGTCATGAATATATCAATATTAATGACATCATAATTTTCAACGCTTCTGTGTACTTAATCATGCTAACTCCCTTTTGTAAATAATGTTAAGCTTCATGAAGAGATTAATTAATTTTATTATTTTACCGACTAATTAATGTCGGAATTAGTTTTGATAGATATATTATACACTTACAATTAATCCCTGAAATGAAATATCATCTTATAGGTAAGCCATTTGATCGGTAAGTCTATATATAGAAAAATTATTCAACCATTAATTACCTTCACGGTAATTTTTTTTTATTTTTAACAAAATGTAATTGTTACCAAGGTTATCCGAGAAAAAAAGGACTTTGTTAGCAGTAGCAGCACTGAGTATTGAACTTTTGGTACTTGAATTATTTTATTATATGTGCTGCCACATGCAAACTTGAATGATCATGCACTAACTCATATATACATCTAACTTGGAAGTATACTTCTACATCACCATATTGTCAAGAGATTCTTAAGTTTAGTGTTCTGTTCGTGTACGGAATTTAACTTCCGGAAGATAGGGAGGTGGGAAATGAATTTGGGACAGGTTAAGAAGAATAAAAGATGTCAATTATGGAATTGTCCTAGAGAAGGAAGGAAAAAAAAAAAAAAAACAGATACTTGTTGATAATGGGTAGAGTGTCCCATGCACGTGGAAGTCAAAATCATGGCACTGAGTAGCCAGCTTGTGAAATCTAGGATTATGCACGCACACACACACGGCTACTTCTAGAAATGTTTTTGTTAAGCATGTGATGATGATATATACATAGATACATACACATATATTTATATATGTGTGTGTCTATATATGATGCCCAACTGGCAACAAAAGGGGAACAAAGGGACCCCCTATATATTTAGGGTTTTCTTGGCCTTGTTTTTTTGGTTTGGTTAAGCAAAAACTCGACCCATTGAATGTGATAAAATAATAGAGTACAATATGCATTGTACGCGAATAACCTTGCTTTACCAATGTATCATGATATGTCCTTACTCTGAAATTCTTTCCTCTTCGATCATGACTTGTGTTATCGGTCTGGTCCCTCCAATTCTACTGCAAGTTTCATGGTCCAAACTATTTTATTTTCCTTTGTCTCTCTCTTTTAAGGAGATTGATAGATGGACCGATTGTTTCATCTAGCAACTAAATTCTTTTAATAGAATAGACTATTTTAGTAAACATTTCTCATATTTTTACGAGAGCGTTTGATGACCAAGTTTCAATACTAAAGTTTTAAATGTTACTGTTGATGCTTATTGGAGTTGGCGACGAATCAACATCACGTGTAGCTGTGCATAGTGAACAACTCTTTCGACTCTGCCTGATCGGATAGACCTGCAATAAGAGGAAGGACGTTTCGGGAGCAAGAAAAAGACGGGTCAGTCAATAGACAAAGGCTCTTCAACGCTCAAGGTAGGACTTGCTCGGCAGAGAACGGGAGCTTGTTAGGTGGAAAGAAGCATGCATGCTGGATGCAATAAATGCACCATATTTATAGGTTGCCACTTGGACCTGATGTTAGGTGAGTTTTGTCCATGATCTGTGTGTCACATCAAGGGTGTCAAAAGGCAGAAAACAAGTGTCGTGCCCTCCACTGGTGGATTGTTTCTCATACGACGGCGAGTTATCTGCCATCTGTTGACTAGTGATGACGAGTGGCAACCCACTTATAAGTGAAAAGAATCTGACCCGAGGAGGCGACTAGTTGCGGTGCGGCCCAAGGGACACTGAAAGGCACCTCGGACATGCGATCATAGCTCATCGGGATAAGTCGTTAGCTCCTCGTAGCTTTGTCGAGCTGTTTGGCTGACCATCTAAAGTAAGGCTACTCGACGGTGACGCCGAGCCCACCCTCAACAGTTACAGTGTAAATCTTTTACATGCTACAGTGTAAAACAATAATATACTACAACATAATACTATAGTCGTAAACTCCAACTTCAAGTCTAACTTGATTCTCACACGTTATAGCATTCTATTTCAATAAACGTCCCCCCACCCCCATTCGTATGCAGTTGTGAAACATTAATGAGTTTGCAATTACCACCCAATTATTTGAACTTTTTTTTTATTGACTATATAACACAGGGATGACATTCTCCTTCAAATCTTTTTTTTAAAAATGGATGACAGTCAGACACACGAAATTACGTCGACTGAGCAAAATCTTCTGGTTTTCATAACATATGTTCCATTAATTATCTAGTCATGATTGTAACAAAAAAAAAAAGTCTTGAATTACTTACAAATAGCTCATGATTGGTGCCTAGAACGAATGATGAAAGTCAGATGGTTGCAAATGGTAAATAGCCTTACTAAATTATACTTAAAAAATAAAAATGAATCATATGTGCAGCTGAAATTCAATAAGAGTGTATGACACTCGAAAAGTTTTTAAAAAAGAGTTATAGCAGGTATTTTTAGTAGTAGTGTATATTTTTAAACCATTAGATCTAATTAATATCACATTTTTCTATAGATCTAATTGTTGTTTTTCCACATATCTAATTGCTAATTATTTTTTTAATACATATGGGAGAAATATCCTAAATTAAAAAATAACAGGAAATTAACTATTTGTTTGATATGTGGGTTTGTAATAGTATGGTTTGAAATAATAGTTTTAAACTTATGTAGATTAAACGATGATTTTGAATAAACGTTTGAAATATAAAGGTTTAAAACACGAATAAAACATCACATCAAAAAATTAGTATTTAAAAAACTATAATTAAAAAAAAAACAAGAGTAAGAGAGTTTTTACTGTAAAGAATTGTTCAAAATAATTAAAACTTAAGAAGAGGTCAAGTTTACAGTTTAATCCATTTTAAACAAATTTCACCGTTTTGATCGATTTGTCTATAGCTCCTTTGCCCGTTCTTATGCGTTGTAAACAGGCAAACTAAATGGTACATGGATCCATGCAGAACCGGTAGACATGTAAGAAAAAAAAAAAATACTACGAAAAGAGAGGATAACAATCCGGTGCAGTACATCCAGATCAAAGGTGATATAGATGTTGATTGAAATTCCGGAGGATAATGCTAAATTAAGGAGACATTCGGACTCGAAGCGAACCAGGTGGTCCCAGTTTTCAGAGAGTTCCAGCTCCATCATTTTCGATTTCCCATGTGGCTGATGCCTATCCCGTCCGGTGTCCCACCAATGGAATTTCGCCACGTCCGCAGACGGTGCTCTGTTCACGTGTGAGCCGTATTAAGAATTGAGACAAGACTTTGTTGTGGGGCCCTCTACCCCGCTAGCTCGCTGGACCACCGTTGTCCCACTGAGTCCGAGTCGAGCCGAGTTCAGAACTTTCGCGTTATATGAGCCGACAGCTCGCATCTCACTAAGCACAGAAGCCGAAAGAAAGCCAAAAATGACGCGGGCCAGAGCAGAGAAAGGCATTTATTGAGATTTTGACGTTCTATAGAGAGAAACAGAGAGGAGAGAGGGTGAGAGATGGACCACTATTTTACCACCTAGGCCCATAAACGTTGGGGGCCTGCCAGGTTACTGAGGTAGGCCCCCTTGGTTAACCGTTGGGAGATGATCGAAGTATTTGTAAAAGTCGCTGATAAGGCCAGGTTTGGATGTATGTGTTCCGAAATTTGAAAATTTTATAACATTGAAAAATTTTTATACATTGATTTTATTTTTATAAATTCCAAAGGAAAAAAACAAGAAGGAATATTTTTCGGTCCTAATTAGTATGATCGATATGAAAAAAAAATGGAGTTGTTGGATATATAATTGTTTTATAGGATTTCTTGAGTTTTTGTTTTGAATTGTAATTTGATTGAATCATGACTATATATATAGCCCGAATTATTAGAGTTTTAATTTAATTTGTTTATAAATTGTCTCTTGATGTGAGTTTTGATGTCGGCTATATTAATTTGAGGAATCCCATTGGTATCAATGATTTGTTGAACAATAATAGTACTCATCCTATCTCTTCCTACTACACAGAAAAGTCAAAGTTTGGATGCTCCATTTTTTGAGCAAAATTTTCCAAAAACAAATCGCAGAGTGCAAACATAAAACGTGTGTATATTTGAGTGTGTGTTTTTTTATTCATTATACGAGAGTATAATTTTTCTCATGCTCAACCAAATTAAGATTGGTTCCTTAATCATAGGAAGATCTAGTAGTTAATTATCCCATCATCATCTATCCATAAAATCTTTAGATCTAGAGGTGATTAGGGAGAGAAATTATGTTAACATTCTTCTTTATAAATTATTATGCACACAAAAATAATACATTGTAATAAAGACTTGTATCACTCAAGACAAAAGTATCTCAATCTCGCAATTAATAGTTGTCTAGAATTGAAGATTAGACTGCATCATCACCAACTTTTCTGATAACTACAGCAGTCCCAACTAGCGTGTATATATATATATATATAAGATATGGAGAAACCAATGCTTAAAGAAAAGTGTGCCAATGCCAGCTATATGTACTTAAATCTTCGGATAGAGAGGAATTTTTTTTTTTTTTTTGGTTGAACTTGTGTTCGCCAAACCATATATATTACGGTTCAATAATATAACAGTTGGTAAGTTTATATATTATTGTTTACAATTATGTGGTTTAGTTAATTTTTTATCATTGATCTGTTTTTGGAAAACCTTTGTGAATGATATCTTTAAGGAAATTTGATGTGTATATATATATATATATATATGGGTTTGTTGATGATCTTGCAGAGAGAAAGGGGTGAAGAAAAGCATGAGAGTTGACAAATATATATATATATATGTAAGAGGAGAGATGTTAAGCAAATTGCAATGGGAACCCATTCACTGAGCTGTAATGATGGGGTGCATGTGGGTAGGACTCAGAACCCAGCTGATATCCATCTCTTTCTCCACAGCTTTCTCTCTCTAGCAACTATCTCTAAATTTAATTGTTACTTACCAAAAAACAAAATTTTAACAAAAAATATTAATATGAATAAAACAAAAAAATAAAAAGAAAAATAAAAGGAAAAACTAGGATGTGATGAGACAAAATTCTATTAGCCAACTTGCTTTTTTGCTTCTGCTATCTTCTTCCCTGACTGTCTTTCTTGCCTGCCAACAACTTTCATGTTCTAAACTTCCCCCTACTAGTTTTATGTTCAAAATGGCAATATTCCAAATTATGAACAACTACAGTAGTGGCAGTGCTTTACTTGCAGGTCATTTTAAGTTTTTTACATATATGGCCTCCTTTTAACTGCTGGAAATTGTAGTTTGACCGTTTACCATATATTATTGTGCCATTTTCTTTTCTCTTTCTGCTGAATCCTTTATTGAAATTTAATATCATAAATGCCCAAACATGAGGTAAAATAATGTGTAAAATAGTCTAGTAGAACTAGACCTTTTTTTTTCTCTCTTCCCCTTTTTTTCAAAAGAAGAGAAAAAAGTGGAGTTAATTTTTATAGAATTGTATCATTGTTCTTTACACGTCTAAGGCAGTATCTTGAAACTACGAGGTGCTGGAGAGTCAAATACCATCATCAACAAAGTAATGTAGTAGAAAGGGAAAACAGTAATAGTCATCATTATAACTATGATTAATAGAAATCTTTTTAAAAAGCTAGCGTGGTTCTGTAAAAGGATACTCTTTACTCCAAGTAGAACTTTTTACTTTTTTTATTTACACTTTTACAGTGCGCGCATGGAACGGCATAAACAACCAAAAAAAGGAGGGGTCAGAGCTTTTCCCCCACTAAAACAATACAAAAAACAAACAAATATTAATAAACAATTATATTAGTTAAGATACAGAGTGCTAGTCTGAAATCTCATGCTCCCCATCTGCAAAAATATACTCATACACACCCCACCAAGCTGACCAAAAAGCACCCATTATACTTCTTTCATCTGTTGAAAATATATTTTATCGTTTTTCATATATATAGATATATATATGTATTATATATATATATATTGTTTACAAATACTATTACAAATATTTTTGTATTATATATATATACACATAATATTGCCCCTTTAGTTTTTGCCTATCTATATATATAAGCATGCCTATCAACGAAAAGGATGCCATACATCAGTATTGATCCTCCATTGCAGCTCAAAAAGGTATAGAGATTAGAAAGGCTTTTTGCAATCCATTTTCTTTCTTTTTGTTCTATACTTTCCAATTCCAGAAGATAGAACTAAGCAAAGAAAACACAGTAAGTCTCTGTTTATTATTATCTGTTTTGTTTCTATTGATCTTTATGTTGAAATCATGCTTTTTTTTTTGTTGATGAAATTTCAGTTTGTGAATTCTTGGAGTTGTTGATGTTTTGAGTTTCTCAGTGGTACTGACGTAATTAGCGATGGTTATTTTGTTTCAATGACATCGAATCATTAAAGATGGCGGCTAATGGCAAGTACCAGAAAATGTACACAAACTTGTGATCATATATAAAAAAACCCGAAAGCTGAGGTGATATTCTTCGTCTGAAAAAAAAAAATATATATATATATTTATATATAGCATCAAGGATATAGTACAGCTAAATTATTTGGTGGTGGCAGCTGGATCTGGACTGGAAATTGGTATGTCCCCTCCAATAATTCTCTCCATTATTATTATTTTTTTCTGTTATATATTTCCTCATAAAATCTTTTCAAATTATGATATTTTCCATGACACACCAAAACTACCATAGATGTACATATGTTTGTTTATTAGCTTATATTTTGCCTTATTGTTATGGATATTTCACAGGCAGGCAAGATTTTTCTTTGATATATATCAATGGAGGGCGATTTGTATTCATCAATACAGGCTGTGTCGAACACGCCTTCTCCCTTATGGCCTGGTAACCCTAGTATTCAACGCGATATCGACGCAAACTTCCTCATGTCCAGTTCAAGATCAGGGCTCCAGAAAGCAGCAGCTCATCATCATAATTCAATATCATCACATGCGGTTACATCAGTAGAAGTTATTTCAGATTTGAGCTTCTCATCGCAAATATCAGATCACGATCAAACGACGGCGTTTGCGAGATCGGCAACAACTAATTGGCCGGGACAGGCTTTGAGTACATCTGAATTAATCTCATCATGTACTCCTAACAGGCCTAATTACGTGATGATGAATTACCCATTTAGTGGCTTCATGAGTACTGACTATGGCAATAATATCAATGCACAGTCTCAAGTTGTGATCAACAGCAAGGCTCCGGTGCAAACGACATGCTCTCTAGAGTCCCTGGATTGCTTACTCTCCGCCGCTAACAGCAACACAGACACTACTTCCATCGAAGACGATGATGGGATTTCGGTGATTTTCTCCGATTGTCAGAACTTATGGAACAACAACATCGGAGCAGCTGTGGCAGCCAGCGGTGCAGTCTCGTCTGGCGAGTCCGAGTCTAACAACAACAACAACAACAACAACAATGTCGTCGTTTCGAGAAACAACATTAGCAAGGAGGAAAGCACTACTACTGTCTCTCAGAGTTCCATCAAGTGCTCAACAAGGAGAAGCAACAGTTACTTCCATCTTCTTTACACGGATAACATCAACAATTCTTCTTCCAGCGAAGGCGGGTTTAAGCTAATCTCGGAGAATTTGCCGAGACGGAATAAGAAGCCGAGATCGGAGAAGCAGGAGCGTCAAGTACCGAGCTCATCTAACATCAATTTCCAACAGCCAAGCAATAATAACTTATCAATATCTTCTTCGGTCGAGCATGAGCCCGATCCCGAGGCCATTGCGCAGATGAAGGAGATGATATACCGGGCGGCGGCTTTTCGGCCTGTGAACTTAGGGTTGGAGATAATCGAGAAGCCGAAGAGGAAGAACGTCAGGATCTCAACCGACCCGCAAACGGTGGCGGCGAGACAGAGAAGGGAGAGGATCAGCGAGAGGATTAGGGTTTTACAGAGGCTGGTTCCAGGTGGGAGCAAGATGGACACTGCTTCGATGCTTGATGAAGCTGCGAATTACCTCAAGTTTTTGAGGTCACAGGTGAAAGCGCTAGAGAGTCTAGGCCAGAAAATTGATTCCATGAATTGCCCACCAACAAACATTGCTTTCTCTTTCAACCCTACTTTTCCCATGCAAACTACTGGCACTATCACTACTAACAATGTCCCGTCAGCAGTAGTACCACCATTCCAAAACCCTAATCATGTCCACCACTACCAGACTTGAAAAAGGAAAAGAAAAAAAAAAACTAATGCAAATTTGCAAAAGCTTTTGTTAGTGATAATAACCCTAACCATGCATGTAACTAGCCCTTTAATCATTATCATCATCATTTCATAATTACCAATGATTAACATTATTCCCTCGAAAACCCCATTTTAATTTCAGGCTCAAGATCCAAATCTGTGGATTCATGATAATTACTTCTTCTGTGTGATGTTCCAGAGTTAAACTAAAGGCTTTAGGGTTCCACGCATAATCATCACAGTCATGATCAATATCATGAGAAGGACCAGCTAGCGGAAAGGAAGAGTTGTTCGTGTTGAACAATTCTCTTTTTATTACTATTTCCACTTCTACTTTTGATTCTTCCACTATCATTATTATTCTTTCTTTCTTGTTTAATTGACGGAATTATACGGTGGAAATAGGATCAGGAACAGCGTGGAAAGAGTGTGTAAAGCTATCCGTGAGGATACCAAAAAAAAACAAAAAAAGAAAGGAAAGAAAAAAAAAAGCTTTGTAATTATACCACCTATGATTATGATCAAAGGGCTAGAAAGTGGATTTACTACTTTAGACTTGTTTTTATAATCATTTTTTAGTGGGATCTATGTACTTAAAGCTCACCTTTCTCGGAGATCTTTATGAGTGTTTTCTAACTTACAATGTTTATTGTTGGCTAACCAATGCAAGAGACATTCTCTTAAACGTGTGAGTCCTAGTCAGTGGTCCTGTCTTCTTGATTCAACCCAAAGCGTGCTCTTGAAAATCACTCCCCAAACTCATTGCTTAGCACATGTTTATGTGCCTTTTGTTTTCTTTCTTTCATTTTCTATTATATTTATTTTTTATTTACTTTTTTTTTTGTTTTTTCGTGAGGTGGGTTTGTCAGGTACATTAGATATTGATCTTAGCTAATAACACCAGTGCCCTTCTGCTCATACTAAAAAAACTGCAAAAGTTCCATGATTATGAAACTAATGATATTCCTCATGATGACGCTTGGGAATTATATGCATATATATATATATATATGATGAACAATGAGCATAATGTGTGCATTTAGTAGGATTTTTTGTATGCTATTTTTATTGGCATCATGTCCTTTAGGCTTCCAAGTTCCGATCCAAACCCATTTCTCAGGACTTTTATGCTCTTATTTATAAGCACGTGGAAATTGAAAATTTTTATCTGTTACCTCAAAATCACATATCCTAATTAATAACATCAAGCAACTAATTAACTATGATATACAAACAAAGAACAAACCAAGACCCAAAAAGAAAGTGACGACGATTGGTGATGAATTGTCCTATGAGTTTGAAATTTTGTAAAAAGTTGGTTTGAAATTTGGATGAGAGAGAGAGAGAGAGAGATAGGGGGAGGTTATTTTGGTTGGAATGAATTTTGCTAAATTTAGGCATTCTGTTGAGAAAAGGAACCCGGACCTATGGCTTAAGCTATTGGCTTTTTGGTTTTTGTCATTCAAGTTGACAAAAATGTTCTTGAGAGAGCTATACCCATATAACCAATTTGCGTGACCTGTAAGCTTTTTTAAACTCGGTATTTTTGTTGGCTTTCACAAGTGGGAGATATTTGACTTAGTAAATACGGTTGTGATGTAGCTGTTGCTTGCCTAAGACAGGCTTCGTTCTTCTTTCTATATATCATTTAAAGAAAAAAAAAACTTACAAAAGCAAAGTGTAATAATTTAATTAGTCAAATAGCGAGAAATTTCACTTGTCTTTTCTTTTTTTTGGTTTTCTAACAGGGAAAAAAAACTTCAAGACGAGATATTCAAGCAAAGAAAGAAGTTCTTTCTTTATTTAAACAAAAAAGTGGAAAAAAAGAAAAAGTGAACTCCCCATTTGTAATAAAAATTACAATACATCACCTGATTATAGATACGAAATTAAAATTTAACAAAATATTAAGAATATTTTAAGAATATTCTTAATTATATAGTAATTATTCTAATAATATAATATTTTGAATTATATAATTACATAATAGTTATTTAATAATATTATTATAGGACATATATAAAATATTTATAAAACTACAGTCATATTTACAAACAACAGCCATTTGTCTCATTCACCCCCATTTGAACTTCTTGAATGCTATGGGCTTGAACCAAAACACTTACCTTGCAAGTGGGCCCAGCTCTGAATTTAGGGGCATCAGTTCGATCAACTCGTTTGATCCAGTCACATCACCGTTGTTAGTCCTAGCCAAGCATTGCTTCAATTCTATCACTATTTCAGTCATATGCGGTCTCTTAGCAGAAACGGGAGAAACACAAGCCATTGCCACTTCTACTGCTTTCCAAACTAAATTCTTGTTGAAGTCTTGCTCTAGTCTTGGATCCACAATATTTGTTATGTCCCCTTTTGAGAGCCAAAGCTTAACCAAGTCAATAACATGATCCTTTCCTTTGTTCTTAGTGATTGCTGGTCGACCGGTGATTATCTCTAATAGAACAACCCCAAAGCCAAACACATCGCTTTTCTCAGTTAGCCTATTGGACGTGTAGTATCTGCAAATCAAAAAAAAAAAAAAAAAACAATGTTGAACATTTTATGTCCTTTATTTGGAGAGAAAAATCGTTTTGAGGAATGCTATATGCACACTCGGTGTGGCGTGCGTACAAAATCTGTGATACCTCTATTATTATTTTTTTTTCAGTAGTTTTTGTTCAAGTTTGCCTTTGTTATTTCATGTGATGATGTGAGAAAAATGATGAAATAGGTTAGGAAATGATAGATAGTACTCACTCGGGATCAAGATACCCCGGTGTGCCAACAACTACAGTTGACACATGTGTGTCACCTTCAAGCGGAAAAGCTTTGGACCACCCAAAATCAGACAGTTTAGCTTCTAATTTGTCATTCAATAAGATGTTTGTAGCCTTCACATCTCTGTGGATAATTGGCGGCTTGCAGCCACTGTGCAAATATTCCAACCCTGCATTTAGAATTTCACATTTTGAGTTCGTTTACAACATCAAGAATGAAAAGTAGGGGGAAAAAAAAGATCAATACCATGGGCTACATCCGTTGCAATTTTAAGCCTTTCTTCCCAACTCAAGGGATGCTCGTTTTTATCTGCAATATCCATGAAGGAAAGTTGTGATTTGTTAGCTTTTATCTCATTTCTATGTAATTACCTTATCTTATCTGGCATTTCAACAACTTAACTAACCACTTAAGATGAAGCCAAAATGAAGATTTTGTGTATGATCAACATACATACCTGATAGATGCCATGCTAAGTCTCCATTAGCCATGTACTCATATATGAGCCCCATATAAGGGCCTTCATCACAATAACCAACAAGAGCAGTCAAGTTCCTGTGGTGAACTCTTGTAAGAAGTTTGGCCTGTAAAATAAAATTACACCTTATCTTAGTTCAACACAATTACATGTCATCGACATGAATGGGACTTTTAAGCAAATACCACAATTTCAACATAGTAACTAAGTGTACAAAATTTTTTGTTGTGAGTGAACTACCTCTGCTTTGAATTGCTTGTACCCTTGTGCTGATGAACGAGAGAGCATCTTGACCGCAACTTGGCTATCACCAAAGACGCCGTAGTAAACTGTTCCAGATCCTCCTTTCCCAACAATCCTTCCAAAGTTGTTAGTAATCTTTAAAACTTCAGAGTATGAGAACTGGTGTTTCTCTAGCTCTAGTTCCTCATCTTTTTTAGCGGACTCAACCTTCACATTGGTTGCAGTTGTATCTGATAAACAGCATATGAGAAAATAATATTGTCGTATGAACAACTCTATTTTATTGATTTATGGGAATTAGAATCTCCTAAAAATGATTACAATGGATACTAAACCTTGTTTCCTCCTCTTAAGGCACCAAAAGATGACCCCTGCACTTAACAAAATGACCGAAAATCCACAAACAGATGCTACAACTGGAATCAGAACGTTGTTGGTTTTCTTCTTGTCCTCTTTCTTGCATGGAGTTGATAAGCAAAGATATGAATTTCCGTCCGCTCTTGAATTAAGATGTACGAAAAAAAATTTGAGTTATATTCGGAACCTCGGTTTTTAGTCAAGGAATGAAAATATTTGATTAAAAAAAAAAAAAAAAGCTAATGCAAACAAATGAACTGAGTAAAAAAAATGACCAACCTCAAGGAAATTGAACCGCTGTTTAACTTTTCCTGGAGTCCCACTGGGAGTGTCCCTGAGAAGTTGTTATTTTCTAGATTTCTATAGAGGAGGAGGAAAAAACATCAATCTCTACATACACATCATGAAGAACCACAAGCTATATATATATATATATGTGTGTGTGTGTATATATATATGTGTATATATATACATATATAAGAATATAAAGTAACTTACATAATCCTCAAAGATGGCATCTGTGACAGAAAATCAGGCACTGTTCCGCTTAAGTTATTGTTTGACAAATCCCTGAATTGAACAAATATGCATATCAGTTATGTTGGAAGAGAAATTACAAGTGAATATGTCTTTTTGAGGTGTAGATGAGAGATTGGGATACTTACAGTATCTGCAACATTGTGAGGTTTGATACGTAAGGAGTTATCTCTCCGGTTAATTCACTTGAGGATAAGTTCCTGATCAAACAACAGCAAAATATGATCAAGGGAAATGAGTTTATGCTGAAAAATTGGTATGTTGATTTAAAGTCAACTACTCACAAAGATATGATTCTAGGTGGATCAAAATCATTGAAGCTGCAATTAAGGCCGTCCCACATGTAATCACTCGGCGCACAAGGATCTCCTTGCCAATCTCTCTCTACTTGATATATTGATTTGTATTTGAGTTCATATGTTGACTTGATTTTCATGATGGCATCAACTAGTATTTTAACAGGTCAAAATATTAAGAAGATGAAGTTTTGAAACCCCAAAAATGCAAAATAAAATTCTGTTTACAGAAGTCGTTTAACCATACCATCATTTTGGTCCGTCTGTGGTTGAAGCATTGGTTTCACGGTGAAAATCTCAAAGGCATTGAGCAACGGTGGGAGGGTTGAATATTCTGTTTTCTTAATTGAAACAAGAACATGGGATTTGCTGGTGACTTTCGTGCCGTACACTGAATTGGCCATCAAATACGTTGGAAAAAATGGCCCGTAAAATTTCTCATCATTCACATATATGGTCATCTCTCTAGTTTGGTTGACTTGGAGCTTCTCAATCTCAGCAAAATGCAAGGTGATGTAAAATTCAGCAGGGCTCTTGTCGTCGGTGCTCCACTTGATTTCCAAGGCGTTGTCTGGGTTCTCAGGTGTCACTGCAGTGCTCATGACAACTGGTGGTGGATTAAAAACATTATAAGGATCAACAGATGATGAGGTGTTCAAGACCTCCCACTCTTCTTTGTTGAAAGGCATCCAAATCCGATCCAAAATATCATCTTCATACCTTTATTTACAAGAAGAAGTTCAGTCTCCTCTGAATATTCTATTGAGAATTAGATTTGTGATAGCAAAAAACTGGCTTACCTCACTAGTTTATTTTGTGATAAGCCACAGTCTATCCTTGAAAGGAGTTCCAAAGATCCAGACTGAGAAATATAAGACTTGTTGTAAAGAAGCCTCAACTCTAAAGCTGATATGAAAGGAGCGCCTAGACCTGTGTTTACAAGACAAACATATATATAATCTGATTGTGGAACATGTATGATTTCCATGGTTATTACGCTGTCTGAATCATTCACTTTCACTGTGTTCCACTTGTTGACTCCCAGATACAGATCGAACACCGGGAATAGGCTATCTCCATCGTAGTTCCCGTACATAAAACTGGCTCGGATCAAGTAGGTATTATTTTTGCCTTCCGAAGGTCCAAGAGTGTAACAGTTTTTTCTTCCTTCCGAGAAGCTTCTGACGTTCCAAAGCTGCTGTGCAAGGGTTCCGCTCTTGAATTGGGGCGATATCGACTTGCTCTCTCCGCGGCCTACGTCGAGGTATTGAAGATCAGAAGTGTAGTATATGCCTGTTTGTTCATCAGTATAGCTGTCTGAAGCACCACAGTCTATGCTAATGAAGCCTGCAAAAATGATCAGGAGATCACATTTAATCATCTTATGGTCAGAAAAAAAGTAATGAGTACATGATCTTGAGATAGATTTCATGGTTATCTACTAAACCTGGTATATCCTGGCCATGAATAATAATAATCAACATGAGAGCAAAAGTAGCATGCAAAATTGCAAAGAGTAAGTGCTTTTCCATTCGTGCAAATCCCTTCTTGGAACTGTGAAAGCTTATCAGATAGGGGAAATTCCTAGTTCTTCATATGCATTCAAACGAAAATGGAAAAAAAAAAGTCAAAAAGAACTCAAGAAGTTGTAACAAAATTAATATGACATGTCGGAAAGGGTGTTTTATAATGCAGTGTCCCTCATCTCAGGATTTAGTAAATGGTTTATATTGTTATCCTTACATTCGGCACGTCTTTTGGGGTTTATACTATTACACAATTTTCAGAAACTGAAAAATTGTGGTTTGTTTATGACGCTTAATTAAGAAGAAAAAATTACACTGTATGACCAAATAATTATGATGAATTGGATTTCAACTAATATTTTAAAAATAGCCATAGTTACCTAATAATTATTATAATAATGTCACATTTTGTACTATAATTAAATATTAATCATTTTAATAATATCATTTTAAGGCATATTCACAAATTGAAACCATATTCTAATTTTACAATAAGAATTATGGCATATGTTTCGGTAACCCAATTAAGAAAAGCATGGACAGTATATATGTTCTCCGATTGACAAATACCATACGATAACAGATGAATTGTTCAAAGTCTTGAGAATATGATATCTATAATTCTTTATATAATGATTTAATTTTCTCACGGATTAAACTTTGTTTCATCATATGCTCTTTAATATTGAAGCCAACCGCGTTTGAATTGAACTAACCAGAAACTACAAGGGTGTTTGGCAGCTCGGTCTAAACCACGGTCTAGATTACTTTCTCAGTTATAAACAGTGTAAAGATCTCACATGTTATAGTAACAATTAAAAAAATTGTTACAGTGTAAAGCTCTCACATGCTCCAATAAAAACAATTCTAACCATCATATCAGACACTCTATATGTCAACACAGAATATTTGGTTGGTATATAGTATTGAGGTGGCTAACATTTAAGCCAAAAGAAAATAGTTAGGGTCAGTATCAAAATGTCACTTCCCGCGGGCAAGTTCAAATTCTTCGTGGAGGAAGATTCTGGGAAGCTGTAGTTAGTAATAGATGATGGTCGTCGTAAAAAATTATCTTCATTCCCATTAGTTATAAACTCGTTACTCACGATGGTTGTCATAAAAAAAATCTTTTTTATTTTTATGAAGTTATAATCTCGTTATTTACGAAATTATAAAATCCAATCTTCAGTATGTAGTATACTTTTTAAACTGAGTCATATCGTTTTATTAATCATATGATTATAACTTATAAGATTAAATAAGATTGTTCTCGTCACTAATAGCAATGACCACTAGTACTATTCTAATTACTAAAAAATGATGACTAAAATTCAGGTCATTGATCATGCCGATTTCTAAAGTATAGGCTATAATAAACTTTATATGATTGAGAACTTCAACAAACATGTTGAAGTACAAACGAAAGAGGCATTCTTTTAGTCAGATAACTGACACGTTGTTTTTAGTACGACAAAAAGAAAAAATACACGGTTTCCTTTATTGTCAACGTCACCAAATTCTCAGGAAAACACTTCGGGAAGCCAGCGTGCCAAGGAGATAATATATTTTTAGTAAAATTATACTACATGGCATGTTTAGAAGGATGAAATTAAAATATCATAATTTTTAAAAATATTTTTCAAATAGCGTATGTATTAATTTTTTTAAAATTTAAGAATAACATAATTTCAGGTATTATTATAATGATTTTCACATTTTATATCAAAAAATTACATATTAGTTATTATAAATTATTATTTTATTATATGTGTAAATATTTTAGATTCTTATTTTTTTAACAGTACTTAGTAAGATTATGATATATGTCTAAATTTATAAGAAAGAGAGAGAAAAAAAAGCATAAATCGAAAGATAAAATAGTGAAATGAAGAATGCAATAATCATTTCAATTTTTTTTTTTTTTAAAGCGAAGGCGGTCCTACTTAGAAGAGGATTTCCAAAGTCCAAGTCCAGTCGTTTTGTTTGTTTGTTTTTTTATTTTTTATTTTTCATTTTTTTTTTTATATTTTCAAAGAAACCCAATAAGAACGGTAAGCTGAAAGCAGGGGCTTAGGCCTTTTGTCATGACAACTTGAGCAAAAGGTCGTGGTTTAGGTGTTTGGGTGAAAAATACTTATAAAACCCAATATATTTTACACCTGTAATGGAATTATTCAATTAAAGTGAAACATCACCCGAAATTATGCACTTAACACAGAGAAAAGACAAAATCTAAATTGTCATTATAACCAAAATAATTGTTAAGCTCCATACATTCACCTGATGAAATTCCAAAGATCAAACCAGTCTCTGATATAATTTTACCCGAGGGCATGTGCTGCAATATTAATAAAGTGCTAACCTCTTAAGCATGCAAAACGTCATTGAAAATAGTATACTACACCTCCACTCATATAAAAATTTATTAACTTACAAAACAATAATCATCCTTCAGCTAAGCTAAATTTTTAATCTTGAGCTTTTAAACATCAAATTATTTAGTATATAACAGATTAACATATATTGTCTTTATGGACCTGATTAACATGTTAGTATATAATATGATATCTCTAATTCTTTATTCACGGATTAAACTTTGTTTCTTTATATGGTCTTTAATATCGGAGTCAACCGCGTTTGAATTGAGCTAATCAGAAACTACGTCAACACAGAAAATGTGGTCGCTATATACTATCGTGGTGGCTAACATTTAAACCAAAAGAAAATAGCTAGGGTCAGGATCAAAATGTCACTTCGCTTGGGCCAAGTTCAAAAGTCCTCAGGGAGGAAGTTTCTGGGAAGCTGCAGTTAGTAATAGATGATGGTCAGTCGTAAAAAAATCTTTACTCCCACGAGGTTACTCGCAATAGTTGCCATCAGAAAATTCTTTTTTTATTCTTACAGTATAACCTTATTACTTACAAAATTATAAACTTTAGTTTAATCTATATTATACTTTTTAAACTAAGTCTTGTCGTTTTATTAATGCAGGATTATAGTTTTATAAGATTAAATAAGATTACTCTCGTTACCGCAAGCAATAACCACTGGTACTATTCTAATTACCAAAAAGTGATCACTAAAATTCAGGTCATTGATCATGCCGATTTCTAAAATACAGGCTATAATGAACCTTTTATGATTGAAAACTTCAACAAACATGCTGAAGTATAAACGAAAAGAGGAATTCTTTTAGTCAGATAACTGACATGTTGTTTTTAGTACGACAAAAAGGACAAATACACGACGTGTCGTTTATTGTCAAGGTCACCAAATTCTCGGGAAAACACTTGGGGAAGCTGGCATGCTAAGGAGATAATGTAGTTTTGGTAAAATCACACTACATGGCATGTTTAGAAGGATGAAATTAAAATATCGTAATTTTTAAAAATATTTTTCAAATAGCCTATGTATTAATTTTTTAAAAATTTAAGAATAGCATAATTTCAGGTATTATTATAATGATTTTCACATTTTATATCAAAAATTACATATTAGTTATTATAAAATTATTATTTTATTATATGTGTAAATATTTTAGATTCTTATTTTTTAACAGTACTTAGTAAGATTATGATATATGTCTAAATTTATAAAAAAGAGAAAAAAAAGCATAAATCGAAAGATAAAATAGTGAAATGAAGAACGCAATAATCATTTCAATTTTTTTTAAAGCGAAGGCGGTGCTATTTAGAAGAGGAGATTTCCAAAGTCCAAGTCTAGCTAGTCGTTTTGTTTTGTTTTGTTTTTTTAATTGTGGATATTTTCAAAGAAACCCAATAAGAACGGAAAGCTGAAAGCAAGGGCTTAGGCCTTTTGTCATGACAACGTGAGCAAAGGTCGTGGGTTAGGTGCTTGCGTGAAAAATACTCAATCCTTTCCTATTTCATATAGATTAGTGCGAGTCCACAAACAGGGATTTAGCTTATATACGTTTTTTTTCCTTTTTGTATCTTTTTAATAATATTATACCACATCAATTAAAATATTTTAACTAATATAATTAATATTTTAATATTTTAATTGATATCACATAATATTATTAGAATAACATAAATGAGACATAAATAAAAGGACATATATGACAAATTCAAGGAACAATTGGCTTATTTTTGGTTAATGGAGAAATTTTCAGTCAAAGTGTCACTAAACATGGACCTAGGATTATGAATCCTAGTCCAAATCTGGTGTTCTAGACACGGCCTAAAAGGATTAGAAAAATAACGTGAACTTAGCGCTGAAATGCCAAGGTATTAAGTTTATAAGATGCCAGCAACAAACTGTTTTTTTTTTTTCCCTTGAAACAACGAAACCTCATTTGGTATTTTTTTTTTAAGTTTTTGAAATGTTTTTACATGTTGTTTGAGGCAAAAATTTAAAAACACTTTTAGTATAATTTTTTTAAAAAATTATTTTTTATAACAAAATTATTTTCATATTTTTTGAAAATACTGCCAAATAATAATTATGCTGCAACTTGATCACAAGTATCATTAATCATTGATCACTTTTAACAATGTCCTGAGTTCTATTGTGAACAAAGACGTAATTTTTTCACTTGCATGAAAATTTTTAACGTGGACGTGACTTACAATTTTTATTGGTAAAAAATTATTCCAATTGTTAGAACAATAATTTATACTTATAATAAGAGAAAAAGACAATTTCTTGCCGCAAGAGACCTCAAAAAAAAAAAAAAAAAAAAAGGAAATCAAAACCAAAGTCCAACGTAGCACTTGGGTTTAGACTGTCTTTAGCTGAGATGGTTCTTTTTCTAAGGTCACTGTTCATTGTTCTGATCGGGATAGGACTTAGGGCAACTGACGTCATACTCACAAGTCACATCGCCCATTGACTTGGCCGTGTCTCCGCTGTCGTCGTCTTCTATTCTCCCTCTCTTGCCCTTTTTTAAGATATTTACCTTATAATACTTTTGTTTTAAGGTTTTTTAAAAGTCATAACTTAAATAATTGAATCTATATTTTTATATTAGATTTATTATATAAATCTATATTTTATTTTAGTGAAAAGTTAACTTTAACTTATACAATTATCAAACTATCCTCACGTAAAAAAAATTCACACTTTCAAAAAAGAAAAAGATGAAAACAAAAACAAAAATACACAAAATACTCATTTTAATAGTATTTTATATTTTTTTAAGTTAAGACCCTCATTATAAAGTTTTTTAAGTTTTTATCTTTTAAAATATGAGGATATTGTGGATAATTTTTAAGCCAAAATTGAAGATTAATCAGGATAAAGTATAAATTTGTGGTATTAAATCTAATTTAAATGTATACATTTGATGAGATAAAAAATGATTATATAAGTTTAAATAAACCTAAAATATAAGATATAAAAATGTAAATAACCTTTTTTCTATGGCTTCTTTTTCACTATTTGAGTTATGAGAGGGAAAAAATATTCATGCATGATATATACAAAATGTTATTTCTTTTTATTTTGTTGGGCATTTTTAGTAGGAATTTATCTTTCAACCATTAGATTTATCAAAAAAATAATTTTAACTAAATCTAGTTGTTTAAAAACAATACCACTGATAAAGTTCCTACTACAAAAGTCCTATTTTATGGTTCGTTTCAAATATTAAAGCAGTGTAATTCACGACAAATTTAAGTACGTATAATATGGTTTGGCTGACCTCTTCTAAGGGCAAATTTCTTACTTTTTTTAATGATTAATTTGGTCAAAAGGAACACTATAGAGATCAAAAGTGATCTTTACTTTCTTTCCCTTTCATATAACGTAAAAAGAATCCTTAGAATAATCTAGTGTTGACAAGTTCAAAGTGTAAATTTTGTAAAATTATGGCATATAAAAACAATATATATATATATATATATATATAAATTACAATATAAAGTTCTCTTTAAGTTCAAACTCATGTCCCATGTTCTAAAATAATATAACTACCAGGGTTTTATTGAAAGTTTTTCTTAAAATTACCAAATTACTCAATATTAGTAGAGCCAATTTCAATTGTCCTCTCTTCATTCCCTTTTTTTTCATTTTGGAGATGCCCCTTAAAGTAAACTTAGTCACAGAGATTACACGTTCGCATGAAAATATCAAAGCACAATACTTTGAGAGGCAAATTCTTTCTTAATAAATCCTCAAACTCTAAAAACAGAAAATTATTAGATATAACACAGATACCGCAAACTCATTATGTCTTACACTTGTAATGGAATTATCCAATTAAAGTGAAGAATCACCCGAAATTATACACTTAACACAGAGGAAGGACAAAATCTAATTTGTCGTTATAACCAAAATAATTGTTAAGCCGATACGTTCACTTGATGAAATCCCAAAGATCAAACCTGTCTCTGATATAATTTTACCCGAGGGCATGTGCTGCAACACTAATAAAGTGCTATCGCTTAAGCATGCAAAACGTCAATGAAAATAGGATAATACGCCTCCAATAATATACAAATTGATTAACTTATAAAACAATAATTATCCTTCCACTAAACTAAATTTTAATCTTGGAGCTTTGACACATCAAATTACTTAGTAAATAATTGTTATAAATTTGGTATGAAGACTTGAAACATGTAACGAAATACACTTTCTTTAGAGCATTAGTTGCCCACTTTCAATGAGATTGTTTACGAGAATTACTCTGCAATCGCTTCTAGGATATGTCACGCCTCGGAGTACGGGAGGTGACGTGGCAGAATATTTAGATTAATTAAAAGCGGATTTAATTAAAAATCGAGAGTTTGAGAATCAAATAAATAAAACTTAAGAAGATTTCCCAGCACATTTTATAAAAGAATTTATAAATATTAAGCAGGTAATAAAAATTAAATAAAAATCGCGAATATGGGTTCCACAACCCACAACTTGTGCACACACATGGAGCTGACAATATCATAAATACAATTACAGTCCAGGTACAAATGAAGTTAAAGTCTTACATGCCTTGATTAATAACACAGAATATAAATAAATTCTCCTATTGCTCCTGAGTTCGGTCCGAAGAATCTTCTCCAAACCTAAAGGGGAAACCACCTAGGGGAAATTTAAAACAGATAAAACGTGAGCGAAAGGCTCAGTAGGACTAAGTTTTATAAAATAATTTAATGCAAAGAAACATAACATTATCAGGAGTTATACAGAAAAGGGAACTTGAATAAATAAATAAATAAATTGAGTAGAACCGTTCTGACACAGAACAGTCTACTCGTCAAATCAAAACACCAGTTTACTTTTACCTAGGCAAACCATGATATCACCACCGTAGTGGCCCAGCTGGGTTTCGGGACCTGCCCCCAAGGTCGATCGCTACACGACCCGATCTCTGATATGGCATCATGCCTTTGTGTTTATTATCATTATCATTCAAAACCCAATTACCGAGTGTTGTCAATTACATTTATTATGAAATTCATTTCATAATCACGGTATATTAAAATATAACCGATAAAACCATTTCCAAACAACCGTTGAAAACATTTTGATAGAAATCATTTTCAAAGCCAAATCATTTCAAAACCAGGCTACCAAAGAAATAGGATAGAAGTCCTACCTCAATACTCGTGCCGGTGCCCCACACCGTAATCCCGATCCGCTATACGTTAGCTCCACGGAACCACGAACAATCCTAGATACAAACTAAGTCGATCAATATCTAGTTCGAAACATTCTATGTTACTAAATCATTTCATGATCTCCTAGTGTGCCATTTGTACCTTTAAAATCATCCTATAAGGTTGAGATTTAAATATGAGTTCAAAACAGTGAAAACGGGTAAAAATCACAAAATTTTCCATGCCTCGGTCGGCCTGCCGGACGCCCTGCTTCGGCCTGCCGAACTGCACAGTTCGGCCTGCCGGAAGCAAAGTTCGGCCTGCCGAACATTTCCCCAGATTCGGCCTGCCGGTCGGAAGAACACCGGCCTGCCGATCATCACTCCGGCCTGCCGAACTGGGAAGATCCAGAAATCCCAGCCACGGGTTTCTCGATCCCCAAAATCCAAATCTTGTTTCTAACCTGTTTTTCTCAAATCCCAGGCATGAAAAACAACTATAGTTGATAGAAAAACATTCTAGAACATGTTTGGAATCATTTAAACAACATTTAAACTCAAAATCCTCAAAAATCCAAAAATGAGAAAAAGAGGAGAAAAATGAAAAATCTTGAATCCAATCCGTTTTTCTTCAATCTAGGCTTAGATTCTAGTTGTTCTAAGTTCATTTAACACAAATCCACGGTTTTCTAAGCTTAAACAAACTTAGATTTCAAAAACACACAAAATTGGAAATTTTGTAAAAAGTTTAGAAATTTCGAATCTAACCTCGAATCGAAGCTTCAATCCGCGTTCTCGGTCGCCGAATCACGTCCCCGAGCTTCCTCCTTGCTGTTCTGAAGCTTGGATTCGAATGTGGTTTCAAAAATTTTTGAAAGAGATTGAGAGAGAGTGAGCTGCCGAGAGAGAGAGAGAAGAGAGAGAATGAAACCGGGAGAGTGAGGAGAGAGAGAGGAAGGAAGGAAATAAATAGAGAAAATCGGTGGGCAGTTTTATTGTGCGAAAACCATGTGCCGCCCATTGTTTTGCAAAACGGAGTATTTTTAACATTTTACAAATTGTTGTGTTTTAAAACTCAAAGCATTATTTTAAAACAATAAGAAATCCTTCGAATTCATTAATTTAACAAAACAACCAAAAATTTAAAAATCCAACCAAATAGTCTAATAAATGTTAAAACGTTAATTATGGCACACTAATTCATCATTTATAGTACATTAACATTAAATAAATTTCGGGACGTTACAGCTCTCCACCCCTAAAAGAAATTTCGTCCTCGAAATTTACAACTCATCTCAAAAACAAAACAAATGCGGATATAACTCCCGCATACCCGACTCTAGTTCCCAAGTGGCTTCATCAACCCCGTGATGTTGCCACACGATCTTTACCAACGGTATCTCACGACGACGCAAGCTAATCACTTTCCGGTCGATAATCTGAATCGGCACTTCTTCGTACGTCGTATCCTCCTGAACCTGCACATCGCGAAACGATACTATCTTACCCTGCTCAGGTGGACATTTCCTAAGCATCGACACATGAAACACATCGTGCACATGAGAAAGTTCGGGCGGAAGATCAAGCCGATAAGCGACCATACCAACTCGCTGAGTGATCTCGAACGGCCCAATATATCTCGGCGTGAGTTTCCCACTCACTGCGAACCGCATAGTTCCCTTACGAGGTGACACCCTCAAGAGAACAAAATCTCCAACCGCGAACTCTAAGGGTCTACGTCTCCTATCTGCGTAGCTCTTCTGCCGACTCTGAGCTGCTCTCAACCGATCCCGAATCACCGCGACTTTCTCGTTGCTGTCACGAATCTCATCTGGCCCAAGAATAACTCTATCTTCCGGCTCGGCCCAACATACAGGTGACCGACACGGTCGCCCATACAACGCCTCAAATGGTGCCATACCGATACTCGCCTGATAACTATTGTTGTACGCGAACTCCGCCAAATGCAAACATTGCTTCCAATTCCCGCCGAAGTCCAACGCACAAGCACGCAACATATCCTCAAGAACCTGAATAACCCGCTCAGACTACCCATCAGTCTGAGGATGAAACGCCGTACTGAAGTTCAAATCCGTACCCAAAGCCTCCTGAAAACTCCTCCAGTACTTAGCATTAAACCTGGTGTCTCGATCAGAGGTGATGGACAAAGGAACTCCATGCAACCTCACAATGTTCTGCATATACAACTCCCCGAGAATCTTCCTCAAACACGTCGACCTAAACGAAATGAAATGCGTCAATTTCGTCAACCTATCGACCACAACCCAAACTGCATCGTGCCGTTGCTCCGTCCTTGGCAAACCTGTGAGGAAATCCATCATCACATGCTCCCATTTCCACCCTGGAATAGGAAGCGGCTGAAGCTGACCTGCAGGCTTCTGATGCTCAGCTTTCACCTGGAGACACGTCGAACACTTGGCCACGTACTCGCGAACATCTTTCTTCATGCATCTCCACCAATATTGCCTCTTCAAATCACGATACATCTTGGTGCTCTCCGGATGAATAGCGAACTGAGACCTATGAGCTTCGTCTGTTCGTCACCTCGGCGATAACTGGAACTGCAAGACGCTCCCGGAAGTACAACGATCCATCTGCATGCACGCTCCATTCCTCGAACTGCTCTCCGTTCTGAATCCGCGACCAAATCCCCTGCAAATGTCGATCCTGCCACTGACCTTGCTTCACCATCCGAACAAGAGCTGGAGTCGCTTCCACATGATACAACAAAACTCGATCACCGTCTTCATGATACTGTAGCCGATACTCACTCACTGTCGCATCCCTGCTCCAGTCCTCAAAAATCAAACAAGCGAGAATCCCTGAAGACTTCCTGCTAAGCGCGTCCGCTACCACATTAGCTTTTCCGGGATGATACTGCAACGCGAAATCATAATCTCCATGTACTCCACCCATCTGCGCTGCCTCAGATTGAGATCCCTCTGAGTGAACAAATATCTCAAACTCTTGTGATCGGAGAAGACCTGAAACGATGCTCCATACAAGTAACACCTCCAAATCTTCAGCGCGTAGATCACCGCTGCAAGCTCTAAATCGTGAGTAGGATAATTCCGCTCGTGAGGTTGTAGCTGTCTCGATCCGTACGCAACCACACGTCCATGCTGCATCAACACGCATCCAAGTCCGCGCCCTGAAGCATCAGCATAAACCTCATACGGCTCATCACTGCTAGGAATAACCAACACTGGAGCTGAAGTCAACCGGTTCTTCAATTCCTGAAAAGCAAGCTCACAATCTTCATCCCACTCAAACCTGACATTTTTCTTGATCAATCTCGTCAATGGAGCTGCAATCTTCGAAAAATCCTTTACAAATTTCCTGTAATATCCAGCAAGACCTAAGAAGCTGCGAATCTCCGCTACATTCCTTGGTCGTTCCCACTCCAATATAGCTTCAATCTTGGATGGATCCACTGAAATACCATGCTCCGAGATGATATGACCCAGAAATTTGACCTCAGTCAACCAGAACTCACACTTTTCCCTCTTAGCATACAACTGGTGCTCCCGCAGAGTCTGAAGCACGATCCGAAGATGCTGCTCATGCTCCTCCCAAGTCTTAGAATACACAAGAATGTCGTCGATGAACACGATCACAAACTGATCCAGATACGGCCTAAATACCCTGTTCATCATATCCATAAAAGCTACCGGAGCATTCGTCAACCCGAAAGACATAACCAGAAACTCAAAATGCCCATACCGAGTCCTAAAAGTTGTCTTGGGAATATCCTCTTCCTTGATCCTGAGCTGATGATAACCTGAACACAAATCAATCTTTGAGAAGTATCGCGAACCTCCCAACTGATCAAATAGCTCATCAATCCTAGGCAAAGGATACTTGTTCTTCACCGTAACACGATTCAGCTACCGATAATCCACACATAACCTGAGAGTCCCATCGTGCTTCTTAGCAAACAAAACAGGTGCTCCCCATAGAGATGTGCTATTCCGAATATATCCTTTATCAGCAAGCTCCTGAAGTTGCTTCCTCAATTCCTTCATTTCTGCCGGCGGCATCCGATAAGGTGCCATAGAAATCGGTGATGTCCCTGGAAACAACTCGATACCAAACTCAATCTCCCGATGCGGTGGTAATCCTGGCAACTCGTCGGGGAAAACACCCTCGAACTCACCAACCTACCGGAATCGCTACACTACTACTCGAAACATAGGGCTCGCAATCTAGATTGGCAAGAAAAGCAAAACAATCTAGATTCCTTCGCCCTCCTAGACATGACTTCATAAGACGCTCACTCATTAGCCAATCACCACCACCCTGGTAAGTGATTACCGTCCCCCTATCAGACACTAGGGTTACTTTTCTAAGTTGGCAGTCCACGACTGCACTATACCTGGACAACCAGTCCATCCCTAAGATTACATCATAGGAACTCATGGGGAGTACAATCAAATCACTTTTCAAAATCTCATCCCCAATCTTTATTTTACAGGATTTACACATACAATTCACACACACCCGCCCCAAGGGAGAAGTTATGACTAGGGGTTCCTTAAACTCTTCTACTTCTAATCCCAAGGCATGTACAAAGGAACTCGAAATGAGAGAATGAGAGGCACCGGTATCAAATAAAACGCGAGCTAAGGATCTGGAAACCAAAATCATACCATCGACAACCGCGTTACCAGTCTGAGAATCTGACCCTCTAGATGCCATTGCATGAACCTGTACTGGCGCTTTCCCTTTTCCTCTACCGATATTGCTGGGTCCTGCATTACTCGGCCGATACTGCTGAGATGGAGACGACTGCACACTACCTGTACTCGGCGCTCTATACTGAGGAACACTGCGCTGAAAATACTGCAGCTGCTGTCCCCGTGCCGGATATGAGAATTGCTGAGGAGAAAACTACGGATACTGCAACTGCGGGTACTGCGGAGGCGGAGGTAGGGTCTGAGGCTGAGGCTGAGATGAACGACTGGCATCCTCCCCGGTCTGAGATCCGAAGACTGAGCACTCCTGATCGGGCAATTCCTCTTGATGTGTCCGGGCTGCTGACAGAAATGACAATGAAAGCTGTAGGGGTTGCTACGCCCGCTGCCAGACGAACTGCTGCTTGCCACTGGTCGCACCGCCTTGCTTGCCTTTCCCTGGAGCTGGACGACTACTAATGCTCTTCTTGCCACTCCTCTGCGGTCCTCCTGAAGCCTTGGATCGGTCCTCACAATACTGCACGTAATCATTCTCCACGGAGATCGCCGACGACACAAGCTCTCCGAAACCCCTAAGCCGTAGAGCAACCAACTGCCGTCGAATAGGAGCCTTGAGCCCTTCCTGGAACTTGATACACTTTTCACTGCTCTGATGCCACAGCTGATGGAGCAAACCTAGCCAACTCGTTAAACTTCGCCTCATACTCCCGAACTGAAAGATCACCCTGCTGCAATCTATAAAACTCAGCTGCTTTCTGGTCTCTATATCCCTGCGAAAAATACCGATCATAGAACAACTCCGTCGAACTTGTCCCAACTGATATCGCCACCGCTGCTCCAGACGCTTAGTTTGTTTCCACCAGGTGTTGGCGCCACCCTCGAGCTTATACGCCGCAAACTCCACACGATACTCCTCAGGCACACCAAGAGTATCTAGATGCTTCAAGATCGAATCCAACCAATATTCTGCTAACTGCGGATCCCCATTGCCATCAAAAGTCGAAATAGACGCCCGTCGAATTCCTTAAAGAAAGCATGCCGACTACCAACACTGGAGTCTTCCGGTCTAGCCCTAGCTGCCATCTGCCGAAAGGCCACAAACATAGACCTCATCATGCTCTCATCATTTTCGAACTCGGCGTCAACAGTCGAACGACGTCTAGGTGCCATTCTCTCACTTCTGAAAACAAAATTTGGACTGTCAGAGGTATTTCATTGTCAAACCTATGTGTGCACAATTCCCAAGGTTCATAACCTTGAGCTCTGATACCATTCTGTCACGCCCCGGAGTACGGGAGGTGACGTGGCAGAATATTTAGATTAATTAAAATCGAATTTAATTAAAAATCGAGAGTTTGAGAATCAAATTAAATAAAACTTAAGAAGATTTTCCACCACATTTTATAAAAGAATTTATAAATATTAAGCAGGTAATAAAAATTAAATAAAAATCACGAATATGGGTTCCACAACCCACAACTTGTGCGCACACATGGATCTGACAATATCATAAATACAATTACAGTCCAGGTACAAATGAAGTTAAAGTCTTACATGCCTTGATTAATAACACAGAATATAAATAAATTCTCCTATTGCTCCTGAGTTCGGTCCGAAGAATCTTCTCGAAACCTAAAGGGGAAACCACCTAGGGGAAATTTAAAACAATAAAACGTGAGCGAAAGGCTCAGTAGGACTAAGTTTTATAAAATAATTTAATGCAAAGAAACATAACATTATCAGGAGTTATATAGAAAAGGGAACTTGAATAAATAAATAAATAAATTGAGTAGAACCGTTCTGACACAGAACAGTTTACTCATCAAATCAAAACACCAGTTTACTTTTACCTAGGCAAACCATGATATCACCACCGTAGTGGCCCAGCTGGGTTTCGGGACCTGCCCCCAAGGTCGATCGCTACACGACCCGATCTCTGATATGGCATCATGCATTTGTGTTTATTATCATTATCATTCAAAACCCAATTACCGAGTGTTGTCAATTACATTTATTATGAAATTCATTTCATAATCACGGTATATTAAAATATAACCGATAAAACCATTTCCAAACAACCGTTGAAAACATTTTGATAGAAATCCTTTTCAAAGCCAAATCATTTCAAAACCAGGCTACCAAAGAAATAGGATAGAAGTCCTACCTCAATACTCGTGCCAGTGCCCCACACCGTAATCCCGATCCGCTATACGTTAGCTCCACGGAACCACGAACAATCCTAGATACAAACTAAGTCGATCAATATCTAGTTCGAAACATTCTATGTTACTAAATCATTTCATGATGTCCTAGTGTGCCATTTGTACCTTTAAAATCATCCTATAAGGTTGGGATTTAAATATGAGTTCAAAACAGTGAAAACGGGTAAAAATCACAAAATTTTCCATGCCTCGGTCGGCCTGCCGGACGCCCTGCTTCGGCCTGCCGAACTGCACAGTTCGGCCTGCCGGAAGCAAAGTTCGGCCTGCCGAACATTTCCCCAGATTCGGCCTGCCGGTCGGAAGAACACCAGCCTGCCGATCATCACTCCGGCCTGCCGAACATGAACTTCGGCCTGCCGAACTGGGAAGATCCAGAAATCCCAGCCACGGGTTTCTCGATCCCCAAAATCCAAATCTTGTTTCTAACCTGTTTTTCTCAAATCCCAGGCATGAAAAACAACTATAGTTGATAGAAAAACATTCTAGAACATGTTTGGAATCATTTAAACAACATTTAAACTCAAAATCCTCAAAAATCCAAAAATGAGAAAAAGAGGAGAAAAATGAAAAATCTTGAATCCAATCCGTTTTTCTTCAATCTAGGCTTAGATTCTAGTTGTTCTAAGTTCATTTAACACAAATCTACGGTTTTCTAAGCTTAAACAAACTTAGATTTCAAAAACACACAAAATTGGAAATTTTGTAAAAAGTTTAGAAATTTCGAATCTAACCTCGAATCGAAGCTTCAATCCGCGTTCTCGGTTGCCGAATCACGTCCCCGAGCTTCCTCCTTGCTGTTCCGAAGCTTGGATTCGAATGTGGTTTCAAAATTTTTTGAAAGAGATTGAGAGAGAGTGAGCTGCCGAGAGAGAGAGAGAGAGGAGAGAGAGAATGAAACCGGGAGAGTGAGGAGAGAGAGAGGAAGGAAGAAAATAAATAGAGAAAATCGATGGGCGGTTTTACTGTGCGAAAACCATGTGCCGCCTACTGTTTTACAAAACGGAGTATTTTTAACATTTTACAAATTGTTGTGTTTTAAAACTCAAAGCATTATTTTAAAACAATAAGAAATCCTTCGAATTCATTAATTTAACAAAACAACCAAAAATTTAAAAATCCAACCAAATAGTCTAATAAATGTTAAAACTGTTAATTATGGCACACTAATTCATCATTTATAGTACATTAACATTAAATAAATTTCAGGACGTTATAGGATATGACAAGCCTATGAATGTGTTTCTGCACTAAGCAATGATAAATAAACATAGAGAATATTTGAACACTTTTCTGAGAGAAAGAAAGAATATGAAAAAACAAACAAAGTTCATTTTTTTTTATGATCATGTTTTTAACTTATAATTAAAAGACAACCGTTGATTACACAATTTTGAAAATAACTGCTACTTGTTTAGAAAAATTATAGCTACTTTGATAAATTAAATTCAAATTTTACACTGTTTTTGAAAGGGGATAACCTTTCTAGAATGTATTCTAATTATTTTAAATTAATTAATTAAATCTGAAAGTAAAATAAAAAATTAAATACAAATGAAACAAAATAAAATAAAATATTATTTTTATAGGTGCCACACGTCATACACACGAGCCTACGTACCCAAGTATGCCTAATATGCACCAAAAGCGTCTCCACTACCTCACTGTCCGTGCGTGTATGCGAGCTTTACATGAGGCTTAGATATACAAGTCATCAAACCCCTCAAAAAGTAGCGTCTTATAAAGTCAAAACTAAATTTGTTATCTGTCATGCCCCATAGTACGGAATGTGACGTAGCGGTTTAATTAGGTTAATTAAGTAAGACTTTGATTAAAAATGCAAATTAAAGGATTTAAATTAATTAAGAAATAAGTGATAATTTAAAACCCTTTTTAAACAAGCACTCATAATAATTAAACAAATAAGATAAACTGACATAAATAAAATAGAGAGAAAAGAGAATAAATTACGTGTTGGGTCCCACTGACCCACAACTTGTGCACACACATAGTATCGATAATATTAAGTTACAACCACAATCCAAAATAAAGAGGGAAAGCTAGAGTAATACATGCATTGATTTTATAATTCAAACAACCTATTGGCTCTTCCACTGCTCGCATGTCCGGTCAACGGACTCTTCTCCGATCCTAAACTATATTCCACCTAGGGAAAAAAGATTTTAAAACAATTAAAAAGTGAGCGAAAAGCTCAATAAGACTATGTTTTAAAATAAATGAACAATTTAAACATGAAACTTACCTTTCAAAGAAATGATTAGAAGAACATAATTGAAAAAATAAGTAAATTCATTTAAATAAATCTTATGAAAAATAGTCCGTCTAGAGAGTACATTTTTCTCTTTTCTAAGCAAACCATATTTATCACCATCGCAGTGGCCCAGCTGGGTTTCGGGACCTGCCCCCAAGGTCGCTCGCTACACGACCCGATCTCTGATTGTAGCATCATGCCCTTATGTGTATTTATTATTATTTAAATCCCATGTTATCGGGTATTCTCAATTACATTTATTATTCGATTCATTATGAGCATTCATTCTTCGACAAATAATGAAAATTGCTAAGAAGTTTATCTAAGCCGTTCCTTGAAATTCGTTTTAAAAGAAATCATTTCGAAAGAAATCACTTTGAAGGAGATCATTTTATAAAAGATCTTTTTGAACGAAATCATGTTGTGGCCAAAAGCCCCCTTTTGAAAACATTCAAAACATTATATCATTTATTGAAAACATTTTAAAATAGAATCCGTTTAAGGCCAAAATCATTAAAAACCTGGCTACTGGAGAGAGGGGTAGAAGTCCTACCCAATACTCATGCCGATGTCCCACACCGCAATCCCGGTCCACTATACGTTGGCTCCGCGGAACCTCGAACAACCTTAAACATAAACTAAGCTCATCAATTTCTAGCTTAGAATATTTTACATTAATAACCTACCTCATGGTGTCTTAGTGTGGCATTTAGTTTACAAAATCATACTATAAAGTTTAAATTCTCAACCGGGGTTTAAAACAGTAAAAGTAGGTACAAAATGATAAATTTTTACTATGTTCGGTCAGCCTGTCGATCTTTCTGGTTCGGTCGGCCGAACTATGCCGGAAGACTAGGTCTGCTCGGCTAAACTTTTCTAGGTTTGGCTTGTCGGTAGTATGAATTTGGCCTGTCAAACTCATGAATCCGGCCTGCCAAACTGGACAATTCTAAAATTTTTCAGGACCCGAGCCTCGGCTTCCCGAGCTCCACTCTTCAATTTCAACCTATTTTCTTAATTCCCAAGCATAGAAAACATCTATGGATGATGGAGAAATATTATAAAACACTTTTGAACTAATTTACACAAGATTTGCACACATATTTTGAGAAATTCTGAAAATAAAAGAAAAATAGAGAAAAATAGAAAATCTTGATTCAAATCTGTTTTTCTTCAAGCCAAGCTTAGATTCTAGCTCTTTTAAGTTTCTCTAACTTAGATTAAAGGTTTTCTAAGCTTAAACAAGGTTAGATTTCAAAATACAAAGAAAATTAAAAAATTGAAAAAGTTTTGAAATTTTTTGAAAACTAACATTGATTCAATCCTTGAATTGAGTTTATAGTTGCTCAATCATGTTTCCAAGCTTCTAATCTAGCTGAGGAGCAAGGCTTGAGCTCGAATTTTTGAATTAAAATATGAGAGGGAAAGAGAGAGAGTGACGGCAGAGGGAGAGAGAAGAGAGAGCTGAAAGTGAGAGGGGAGAGAGGCGAGAGAGTGAGGAGAGAGAGAGAGAGAAGAGATTAAATAGAGGGACAATGGATGATTTTATTATGTGAGAACCGTGTGCCGCCCACGGCTTTGTAAAACAAGATAGGTTTGGCTTTTGATAAATTGTTTTACTTCAAAATTTCAAAATAACAATTGAAAATAATTAAGAGTAATTAAAAATCACTAAAATAATAAAAAATAACGTTAATTTAGAAATTTCATAAAATGATCAAATTAAGTTTAAAACATTCATCATGGCATACTAACCCACCATTTAACACACTAAAATCACTTAATTAATTTTCGGGGCGTTACAGCTTTCCACCCCTAAAGAAAATTTTGTCCTCGAAATTTGGAAACCATCTTAAGTACTAATTAAATACGGATATGACTCCCACATGATCAACCCTGATTTCCAGGTTGTCTCATTATTCCTGTGGTGCTACCACACCACATTCATCAATGGAACCTCACAGCGCCTTAAATCTATCACCTTTCAGTCGAGAATCTAAGCCAGCACCTCTTAATGGGCCATGTCTTCCTAAATATGCACATTACGAATAGAAACGATCTTGCTTGGCTTAAGCAAATATTCTAAAGCACCGGCGTGCAGAATACGACATGAACATGAGAGAGTTTGGGAGGAAGATCAAGGTAATAAATGATCACCCCAACGCGTTAAGAATCGCGAACAACCTGACATACCTCGATGCATTTTCCCTCGCACACCGAAATGCAAAACTCACTTACACGATGAAGCCTTTAAGAGAACAGAATCCCGTACCTCAAATTCTAAAGGTTAGCATTTCCTATTCGTATAACTCTTCTGCCTACCTCAAGCTGCTCTCAACCGATTACGTAACACAGTAGCCCTTTTTATTGTTCTCGCGGGTCTCGTCGGGTCCAATAATGGTCTCGTCCTTCGGTCCTGTCCGAATTACCTACGATCGACACGGCTATCCATATAGTACTTCGAATGGTGCTATCCTGATGGTACTTGACAAATATTGTTGTACCCAACTTCGCCAGACGCATTTGTCGTTTCCAATTCCTGCCAGAATCCAATACACGTGCATGCCATGTACCTCTAAAAATATGAACGCCTCGAGCAAATCGCCTATCGGTCTAACAATGAAAAGTTGCGCTGAAATCCAAGTCCATGCCTAAAGCTTCCTGAAAGCCCCTCCAAGATCTCATTACAATCACTAGGACCTAATGAGAATAAAACGCATCGATTTCGTTGACTTGCCAATGATGACCCAAATCGCATCGCGTCCTTGCTTCGTCCTCGGCAACCCAGAGAAGAAATCCACCATGACATGCCTTCAGGCTAAAGCTGACCAACAGGCTCTTGATGCTTGGTCGCCATCAGCAAACAAACCACGCACTTGGCTATGTATGCTTAAAAATCTTTCTTCAGGCCTTTCCACCAGTATTGCCCCTGAAAAACACGAAGCATCTTCGTGCTCCTAGGATGAATGGCGAACTGAAACTTGCGAGCTTCATTCATCAAAGCTTTCATCACTCCCTTGACTGCAGACACTACCAGACGTTCCTTGAGACTACAATGATCCACTGGTAGGAATACCTCCAGTCTTCAATCTGCTCCCTGGTCCGCATTTGCGTCCACGCTCCCTGAAGATATTGGTCTTGCCACTAATTTTGCCTTAGCATTCGAATACGTGCTAAAATCAAATCCCTAAAATATGCCGACGCCGAATCGAAGTCTTCATGGTACTATGGCCCATCCTTGCTCACGGTAGCATCTCCCACCAGTTCTTTAGTGCCAGATATGCGTGAATCTCTGAAGACCTTCTGCTGAGCACGTCTACAATCACGACGGCCCTACTCGGATGATACTGTAGCGAGATATCTTGGTTCTCCATACATTTAACCTATCATTGCTGCCTCAATTCAAATCTCTCTGAGTGAACAAATACCTTGAGCCCCTATGATCCGAGAATACCTAAAATATCACTCTAGCAAGCGGCTTCTCCAGATCCCTCGAAGCGTAAATCACTACGGCGAGCTCTAAATCATGAGTAGGGAAGTCCTGCTCATGAAACTTTTACTGTTGCAATCCACAAGTTATAACTCGTCCATACCGCATCAACACACATCCAAGCCTTTGTCCTACTGCAGCAGTGCAAATCTCATAAAACTCGTCACTGCTCGATGTAGCCCGTGTAGAAGTGGTAGTCAACCGATCTCTCAACTATTGGGAAGAGCATCTACATTCCTCATCCCATTCAAACCTATCACTTGTCCCGATCAACTACGTCAATGGAGCCGTTACCTTTGGGGAAACCCTTTGTGAACTTTTCTGCAGCACCCGACAAGTCCTAAAAAGCTATGAATCTAGGTCGCGATCTTTAGTCACCCCCACCGTACTGTAGCCTCAATCTTAGACGAATCCACTGAGACGCCTTACTCAAAATGATATGCTTCAAACTCGACCTTTTAGGCATGCAGCTGGCACTTCCGGATCGCGAATTGGTTCTTGAGAAATATCGGGAACTTTCTAACTAGTCAAATAGGCATGTTAAGCTCACATTGCATAAAATTTTCATGCTACACATCCATGCCTGATCTTTGTCATTAGTTGTATTGGTATATGTGAACATTGATGGGTCTGGTTATGATATATGTAATGAACGTCGCTTTGATCCTATATTGATATAGTTAAGAGACAAGATTGTTGAGATGTATAAGGTTTTGATAGCAATATTCATGAGCTCGTAAGGTATAATTCATATTTATAAAGTTGCATATATACCCAAGTGAGAGATTGTTGGAATTAATACAATATATGAGCTAATATATTAAATAAATATGTATTAAAGGCTATATGAAAAGGTTTCCTAATTAAAGTAATCAATTTAAGTTTTGAGCTTTTAATGCATCATTAAGTGTGGGCCTCCTATGTGTAAAGACCAAAATATAATTATTAATTTTATGATAGGCTAAATTGATAATTAAAGATAACTGTCAGGGTTAGCAATTGTATAAAGGAGTTGTGGTTCTCAAGTCAGCATGTATATTATTTTTCAGTCACCCATCTACAGAGAGATCGCAGAGATATTCTTTAAAGGAGGACTTACGTACTAGACTTGAAAGATCCTCAATTTACAGACTTGAGAATCACAATTCAATGAATTGATTCAGGTTAGCTTCCGTATCTTATTAATTATCTCGATGATTTGACATAAATGATCCTGGTTGATGAGGACCTTTATTAAATTATTTTGTCCTAACAATTGAAACCACTAAGGAAAAATAGAATGAATACACCTGTTCAGTAAGGAAGCCCTGTGCAACGCTATTAACATAACCAAAAAACAAAAGTAGCAACTGTGTTTAAAAATAATTGATCATTGATGCATACATAAAAATAATTGACCATTGATTGAACTTTCGATTATCTAAAAATGAACTTGAGAAGTCAGTTGGAAGAATATATATATATATTCTGGTTATAACATTCGAGAAGGTATTTTTTGTACTTGTCATTTTACCCTTTCTATGTCGTTTTGTTAGGTGTCGTTCTATGAGATATTGTCGTTTTAAAAATAATGTCGCTTAATGTAGAGCCGTTGTTTTCTGAATAAATAAATATTCTCGTTTCTGTCATGTCATTCATAATTCATTGCATTAATATGTCATCGACTTTTCAGATGATTCATTAATGCTTTAATTTTATTGTCGTTTCTGAGGATGGTGTTGCGTGTCACTTGCATGCTTTCTTTTTTGATTTTTTCTTTTCTTTCAATTTCTGGTCGTTTTTATTGAATGATACGTATGTACTATATCATTTTATTGTGTTGACCTTTCTGAATGCGTTGTTTTTTGGGAATAAATATGGCATCGTTTAAGACAAGATATTGTCGTGTTTTTTGTGATATTGTCGTTTTTAAGCTTGAAGTCGTATAGACAGAACATTGTGGTTTTTAACGCTGATTTTCAGTGGGTTGTCGTTTCTACATATAACGTCTAAAAAATATGACGTCATTGGGAGAGGACATTGTCGTTTTCGGAATAATATCGGGTTTTAAGACATTAGATGGTTTCGTTTCTCTGAGGATTTCGTTTCTGATAATGATTTGGTGTTCTAGGATATGGTATCCTTTTGTATTAGTGTTGTTTTCTTAATTTTTTCTTGTTATTGAATATTTGTTGTTGAATCGAGATGATTGATGTCTTTTAATTTCATTTATGAATCCGTTTTCCAATTGAAAAACTATTCTATCAACCTCTATAAAATATTCCATTATTTTCTTGTAATAAAAATAGATCTTTGATGGTTAGAATGGAAATAAAAGACTCATTCAATACCAAATAGAATATGTAAAAATGCGTATCTCAAAGAAATATAAAACGAGTTGAAGACACATAAAGAAGTACAGTAAAATGCTCTTTTTCTTTTCAATTATCTCAAACTAGACTTTATTTTTTGGTTACAGGCAAACCCTGATAGTAAATTCACACTTGACTCTATCTAAACGTAAAGGTTTGAATCCTCTGTCCTAAATTCAAAAAGATACTCTGTTTCCTTGTATACATGGTTGATGGTTCCACCAAAAATACTTTACCTTAGTACCTTAGAAAGCATCCACAATAATAATATAATAATTATAATTATCGTCATGATTGATTAAAGCACAAAATGCAATAGAAATCCGCCAGCTGATGCAACCATTTGAAGAACAAACTTGAACGTTCCAAATGAGTACCCGTGTGAAGCGGAAGAAGTATTATTTGAGGGTGAAGATGAAGTTTCATTTCCGAGCACATTGGAATCAACACTGCATGAAAAAAACTTTATTTTTTAGGTGTACTTTCAGTGCACGACTGAGACTAAAGTTCAAAAGTAAGAGAGTGTCTGGATCAGTTTCAATTGTCGGTTAGAATTAGAAATATTGTTGCAATTCAATTTCTATGAGAGAAAATATTATAGTAAAGCTTGTTCAAACCAGAATTTTCTTGGTTTGAACTGATAAACTAATCATGCTATAAATAGTTCCCTTTTTTCTTTTTGGGAAAACAGCAAATACGAGGGAGGATTTAGGAAAAATGAAGGGAACAGCTTCGTTTGAATTCATGAGACATTTCATTAAAAGTTACAAGGCAAACCTTAATGATAGACCATTTTTCGATCTGTCAAGAAGTGCAGCTGGAAGTGGACCCGTGAGGTTGTTTCCTTTTAAGTTTCTGTGAGAGTGACAGAGCAGTAAGTCTCCATGGAATGTCAACAAGAAATCAAATATTACAAATCTTGATTAACTTACAAAATCTTTAAGGATGGCAGTTCAGCAAGAAATTCGGGCACTGTCCCACTTAGACTATTGTTTGATAGATCCCTGAAATGTGTAAATTATAATTTTGTCAAGCGTTCCTATTAATGAAATTAAGAAGGGATGAATTTATTCAATAATTGGGTTCTAAATTGACAATAAAATGCCATATATGAGTGATAAAGATACTTACAAATATTGTAACATTGTCAGATCCGCAATGTAAGGAGATATTTCCCCCTTTAATCCGCTTGAGAACAAATTCCTGATTCATGTGCAGCAATATTTTTCAGTAAGAGAAAATTATAGTAATAGGTGTTGTGTGTGGCTACTCTTTTAACTCCCACATGATTTATGTAGTGAGAAGGCATGTCCTAAATAGCTCATTTTTGTTGTGTTTTTTTTTTTTTTTAAACCTTAACTAGGGAGACTTACAAGGATATAATTCTAGGCAGGTCAGCTGTGTCGAAGCTACAAATAAGACCATCCCAAGTGTAAGCTTTAGGGGCACAAGGATCCCCTTGCCAGTCTCTCTTTAGTTTATACTCCAATTTGATATTCAAAATAGCTTGAACTATGTATTAAAAAAGGAAAAAAACTAAAAATTAGTTAGTCATATCAACAATTGAAAAGTAGAGAGTGCAATATTTGCCATAGAAAAAGAAAAAAAAAATACCATCTATTTGATTTGTTTCTTGGTCCAAGAACTCCTTTAACACATAGACCTCCATGGCATTTATAAGAGGTGGTAGAGTTGAATTTCTGGTTTTATTGAACCAAATCATCAACTTTTCTTCACTGTCTATTGTGGTGCCAGAGGAGCTATATATTGTGTTTTCCCTCAAGTATGTGGGAACAAATGGTCCATACCATAATTTTCCATTAATATAGATGTTGAACTCTCTAGATTGGTTCTTTTTTAGTTCCTCAAGTTCTGAAAAGTGCATGTAGAAGTAATATTTGGAGGTGATATTTAAAGAGTTAAAATAGATTCCCATATAACCAGTGCTTCTATTCCGCGTATACGCAGTATTTATGACAGTGAACGGGACTCCGTAGGAGTTCTTGGATATAGAATTCTCATCCTTAAGAGGCGTATTTAATGGTTTCCAGATATCTGCATAAAAGGGTGACCACAAACGGTCATAAGCATCATCCTTATACCTACAAATCAAAAAGAGTCATATGTTAAGAACGTGAGCAAAGTTTTTGAAATAATAGGTGACATAAAAAGATACAAAACTATGTATCTATTTAAAAAAAAAGATACAAACTGACTAACCTCATTACGCGATTGGTTTCAGAAGCAAAATCAAAGCGCCGATGGAGTTGTAGTGATCCCATTTCACTTACATAAGTTTTGTTGTTCAAAGGCCTTAACTCTAAGACTGATATGAATGGAACCCCAAAACCTGTGTTTACTAAACAAACATGTATATAATCTGATGCCGGGACATGTATGATTTCTTTGTTTATGATACTTCCTGAATCCTCAATTGCCACTGCATCCCATAGGTTAGCTCCAATGTACAAATCGAATTTTGGGACTGCACTTTCGTTGTGGTAGTTTCCAAACATGAACCGTGCTCGGATCAAGTACCTACCATCCTTGCCTTGCGAAGGCTTGAGAGTGTAACAGTTTTTGATTCCTTGAGGGAAGCTTCGCACATTCCAAAACTGCTTTTCAGCTGTTCCCAATTTGTATGCAGGTGTAACGTCTCTGTTTTCACCGGTCTCTGTGAAGTTCGAATCTGAAAGGTAAGTGATGCCTGTTTCTTCATCTGTATAACTAGAGCCGCCTGATGTCCCGCAGTCTATGCTAATGAAGCCTGCAAAAGAGAAGGTATATCTAACATATGCCTTAAATTCTTGATAAAAATCATTACTTTGCAGCCATTATAAAGATGGGCTTTCAAACCTGACTGATCTTGAGCTTGAACCAGAACAGACAGAACAAATGCGCCTTGAATTACCAAGAAGAAGAAATGCTTAGACATGATTACTATCTTCGATAGGGAAATTCCTAGTTCTTCTTATGCATTCAAATGGGAAACAAGTAAGAAAGAACTCAAGAAGTTGTAACAAAATTGATCATTTCGGAAAGGGTGTTTTATAATGCAGTGTGCATCATCTCATTATTCAGTAAATGGTTTTTATTGTTATCCTTTCATTCAGCAGGTCTTTTGGGTTTATATTATTACACAATTTTCAGAAACGGAAGAATTGTGGTTTGATTATGATAATTAAGGATAAAAATTACATTATATAACCAAATAATTATGATGAAATTGGATTTCAATTAATATTTTAAAAATAGCCATAGTTACGTAGAAATTATTATAATGATATCATATTTTGTACTATAATTAAATAGTAATCATTAAGGCATATTCATAAATTGAAACCATATTCTAATTTTACAATAAGAATTATGACATATGTTTCAGCAACCCAATTAAGAAAAGCATGGACAGTATACATGCTCTCTGATTGACAGATACTATATGATAACAAATGAATTGTTCAAAGTCTTGAGAATATGTTATCTCTAATTCTTTATACAATGATGTAATTTTCTCACGGATTAAACTTTGTTGCTTTATATGGTCTTTAATATCGGAGTCAACCGCGTTTGAATTGAACTAATCAGAAACTATGTTCAGCGCAGAATATGTGGTTGCTATATACTATTGTGGTGGCTAACATTCAAACCAGAAGAACAGAGCTTGGGTCAGGATCAAAATGTCACTTCGCTTGGGCCAAGTTCAAAAGTCTTCAGGGGGGAAGTTTCTGGGAAGCTACAGTTAGTAACAGTTGATGGTTGTCACAAAAAAAATCATTTTCGTTCCCATGAGGTTATAACCTTGTTACTCACAATGACTGTTGTTGATGCCTGATTTCGGCACAACACCGCGTGCGGGGACGCAAGGTGGTCGGGTTCCCTGTTCTGCCTGGCTCGGCCTAGTCTGGTCGGATCTGCAAGAGGAGAGAAGGCCTCGGAGTATGGGGACACCGGTTTGGTGTCTGCCAAGGGCGCTCCGACGCTCAAGTCAGTGTTCTGACCGGGAAGAGCTAAGGAAAGGCAGAGTAGGCGAGGGAAGAATGCCCGTACCTTTTGTGGTGGAGTTGATGCTCCTATTTATAGAGTTTAGCTTGGATCCGGGTATGGACCGGTTTGGCCCGTAACCCAGGTGTCCAGCGACAGGTGTCACGATCTCCGGAGAATGAGGATTGCCCAACGGAGGGTTGAGATGGTGCCACGTGGTGGTCTTTGGGTAAGTCGGACAGATCCTGGTCGGACAGGTCCCTGGTTGGACAGGTCCCGATCAGACAGGTCTCTGGTCGGACAGGTCCCTGGTCGGGCAGATCCTGGTCGGACGGGTCCCTGGTCGGACGGGTCCCTGGTCGGGCAGATCCTGGTCGGACGGGTCCCTGGTCGGACGGGTCCTTGGTAGGACAGATACCGTCCTGGTCGGATTGGTCATTTCAGCCAACCTGTTCGGGTGCTTGGTTTTAAGAGGGTATGAACTTCAGATGATTTTCTCATCAAGAAGATTTCCCTCAACAGTAGCCCCCCAAGACTTTGGTGGTGGAGGTCATCAGCATCGAAGTCTTGATGTAGTTGGGAAATATTTTTTGAGCATATCCTGCCGGGACTCTTCGTCCTGGACCTGGTCGACCGTAGCTCGGACCTGCCTCTGTGGTCTGCGTAACCTTTTCGGACCTGGTCGGACTCTTCGTCCTGGACCTTGGGTCTCGGTCGTAGCCTGGTTGGACTCTTCGTCCTGGACCTAGTCGGCCGTAGCTCGGACCTGGCCTCTGTGGTCGGCGTAACCTTCTCGGACCTGGTCGGACTCTTCGTCCTGGACCTTGGGTCTCGGTCGTAGCCTGGTTGGACTCTTCGTCCTGGACTTGGTCGGCCGTAGCTCGGACCTGGCCTCTGTGGTCGGCGTAACCTTCTCGGACCTGGTCGGACTCTTCGTCCTGGACCTTGAGTCTCGCCTGGTTGGACTCTTCGTCCTAGACCTGGTCGGCCGTAGCTCGGACCTGGCCTCTGTGGTCGGCGTAACCTTCTCGGACCTAGTCGGACTCATCGTCCTGGACCTTGGGTCTCGGTCGTAGCCTGGTTGGACTCTTCGTCCTGGACCTGGTCGGCCGTAGCTCGTACCTGGCCTCTGTGGTCGGCGTAACCTTCTCGGACCTGGTCGGACTCTTCGTCCTGGACCTTGGGTCTCGGTCGTAGCCTGGATGGACTCTTCGTCCTGGACCTGGTCGGCCGTAGCTCGGACCTGGCCTCTGTGGTCGGCGTAACCTTCTCGGACCTGGTCGGACTCTTCGTCCTGGACCTTGGGTCTCGGACGTAGCCTGGATGGACTCTTCGTCCTGGACCTGGTCGGCCGTAGCTCGGACCTGGCCTCTGTGGTCGGCGTAACCTTCTCGGACCTGGTCGGACTCTTCGTCCTGGACCTTGGGTCTCGGTCATAGCCTGGTTGGACTCTTCGTCCTGGACCTGGTCGGCCGTGCTCGGACCTGGCCTCTGTGGTCGGCGTAACCTTCTCGGACCTGGTCGGACTCTTCGTCCTGGACCTTGGGTCTCGGTCGTAGCCTGGTTAGACTCTTCGTCCTGGACCTGGTCGGCCGTAGCTTGGACCTGGCCTCTGTGGTCGGCGTAACCTTCTCAGACCTGGTCGGACTCTTCGTCCTGGACCTTGGGTCTCGGTCGTAGCCTGGTTGGACTCTTCGTCCTGGACCTGGTCGGCCGTAGCTCGGACCTGGCCTCTGTGGTCGGCGTAACCTTCTCGGACCTGGTCGGACTCTTCGTCTTGGACCTTGGGTCTCGGTCGTAGCCTGGTTGGACTCTTCGTCCTGGACCTGGTCGGCCGTAGCTCGGACCTGGCCTCTGTGGTCGGCGTAACCTTCTCGGACCTGGTCGGACTCTTCGTCCTGGACCTTGGGTCTCGCCTGGTTGGACTCTTCGTCCTGGACCTGGTCGGCCGTAGCTCGGACCTGGCCTCTGTGGTCGGCGTAACCTTCTCGGACCTGGTCGGACTCTTCGTCCTGGACCTTGGGTCTCGGTCGTAGCCTGGTTGGACTCTTCGTCCTGGACCTGGTCGGCCGTAGCTCGGACCTGGCCTCTGTGGTCAGCGTAACCTTCTCGGACCTGGTCGGACTCATCGTCCTGGACCTTGGGTCTCGGTCGTAGCCTGGTTGGACTCTTCGTCCTGGACCTGGTCGGCCGTAGCTCGTACCTGGCCTCTGTGGTCGGCGTAACCTTCTCGGACCTGGTCGGACTCTTCGTCCTGGACCTTGGGTCTCGGTCGTAGCCTGGATGGACTCTTCGTCCTGGACCTGGTCGGCCGTAGCTCGGACATGGCCTCTGTGGTCGGCGTAACCTTCTCGGACCTGGTCGGACTCTTCGTCCTGGACCTTGGGTCTCGGACGTAGCCTGGATGGACTCTTCGTCCTGGACCTGGTCGGCCGTAGCTCGGACCTGGCCTCTGTGGTCGGCGTAACCTTCTCGGACCTGGTCGGACTCTTCGTCCTGGACCTTGGGTCTCGGTCGTAGCCTGGTTGGACTCTTCGTCTTGGACCTGGTCGGCCGTGCTCGGACCTGGCCTCTGTGGTCGGCGTAACCTTCTCGGACCTGGTCGGACTCTTCGTCCTGGACCTTGGGTCTCGCCTGGTTGGACTCTTCATCCTGGACATGGTCGGCCGTAGCTTGGACCTGGCCTCTGTGGTCGGCGTAACCTTCTCGGACCTGGTCGGACTCTTCGTCCTGGACCTTGGGTCTCGGTCGTAGCCTGGTTGGACTCTTCGTCCTGGACCTGGTCGGCCGTAGCTCGGACCTGGCCTCTGTGGTCGGCGTAACCTTCTCGGACCTGGTCGGACTCTTCGTCTTGGACCTTGGGTCTCGGTCGTAGCCTGGTTGGACTCTTCGTCCTGGACCTGGTCGGCCGTAGCTCGGACCTGGCCTCTGTGGTCGGCGTAACCTTCTCGGACCTGGTCGGACTCTTCGTCCTGGACCTTGGGTCTCGCCTGGTTGGACTCTTCGTCCTGGACCTGGTCGGCCGTAGCTCGGACCTGGCCTCTGTGGTCGGCGTAACCTTCTCGGACCTGGTCGGACTCTTCGTCCTGGACCTTGGGTCTCGGTCGTAGCCTGGTTGGACTCTTCGTCCTGGACCTGGTCGGCCGTAGCTCGGACCTAGCCTCTGTGGTCGGCGTAACCTTCTCGGACCTGGTCGGACTCTTCGTCCTGGACCTTGGGTCTCGGTTAGTCATCCAGGGAATGTCTGGGGGGAAGAGCTGAGGCTGCTGGAAAGGCGCGGGGCCCTCCTTCTAGCGCCAAAATGTTGATGCCTGATTTCGACACAACACCGCGTGCGGGGACGCAAGGTGGTCGGGTTCCCTGTTCTGCCCGGCTCGGCCTAGTCTGGTTGGATCTGCAAGAGGAGAGAAGGCCTCGGAGTATGGGGACACCGGTTTGGTGTCTGCCAAGGGCGCTCCGACGCTCAAGTCAGTGTTCTGACCGGGAAGAGCTAAGGAAAGGCAGAGTAGGCGAGGGAAGAATGCCCGTACCTTTGTGGTGGAGTTGATGCTCCTATTTATAGAGTTTAGCTTGGATCCGGGTATGGACCGGTTTGGCCCGTAACCCAGGTGTCCAGCGACAGGTGTCACGATCTCCGGAGAAGGAGGATTGCCCAACGGAGGGTTGAGATGGTGCCACGTGGTGGTCTTTGGGTAAGTCGGACAGATCCTGGTCGGACAGGTCCCTGGTCGGACAGGTCCCGATCAGACAAGTCTCTGGTCGGACAGGTCCCTGGTCGGGCAGATCCTGGTCGGACAGGTCCCTGGTCGGGCAGATCCTGGTCGGACGGGTCCCTGGTCGGACAGGTCTCTGGTCGGATTGGTCATTTCAGCCAACCTGTTCGGGTGCTCGGTTTTAAGAGGGTATGAACTTCAGATGATTTTCTCATCAAGAAGATTTCCCTCAACAACTGTCATCAAAAAAATCTTCTTTATCCTTATGGAATTAGAATCCTGTTACTAACAAAACTGTAAACTCTGGTCTAATATATAGTATACTTTTTAAACTGAATCTTACTATTTTATTAATAACAGATTATAACCTTATAGAGTTAAATAGAATTACTTTTATCACCACTAGCAATGACCACTAGTACTATTCTAATAACCAAAAAATGATCACTAAAATTCAGGTCATTGATAATGCCGATTTCTAAAATATAGGCTATGATAAACTTTATATGATTGAAAACTTCAACAAACATGTTGAAGTATAAACGAAAAGAGATTATTTTCGCCAGATAACCGACATGTTGCTTTTAGTACGACAAAAAGGAAAATTACACTACGTGTCGTTTATTGTCACCGCCAACAAATTCTCAAAAAAAACAACACTTAGGGAGGCTAGCGTGCTAAGGAGATAATATATTTGTAGTAAAATTATACTACATCGCATGTTTAGAAGGATGAAATTAAAATATCGTAATTTTTAGAAATATTTTTCAAATAGCCTATGTATTAATATTTTTGTTTAAGGATAGCATAATTTCACATTTTATATTAAAAAATTACATATTAGTTATTTTAAAAATATTATTTTATTATATGTGTAAATATTTTTATTCTTATTTTTTGTAACATTACTTAGTAAAATTATGATATATGTCTAAATTTATAAAAAAAAAAAGAGGGGAAAAAAAGCATAAATCGAAAGATAAAATAGTGAAATGAAGAATGCAATAATCATTTCAATTTTGTAAGCGAAGGTGGTCCTACTTAGTAGAGGATTTCCAAAGTCCAAGTCTAGACTTTTTGTTTGTTTGTTTGTTTGGTTTTTTTGATATTTTCAAAGAAACCCAATAAGAACGGTGAGTTGAAAGCAAGGGCTTAGGCCTTCTGTCATGACAACGTAAGCAAAAGGTCGTGGGTCAGGTCTTTAGGTGAAAAATACTTAATCCTTTCCTATTTCGTATAGATTACTGCGAGTCCCATAGACAGGAATTTAGCTTATGTATCTTTTTTTTTCTCTTTTTTTAATATTTTTTCAATAATATTATACCTTATCAATTAAAATTTTTAACTAACATAATTAATGTTACAATATTTTAATTCACATATATTATTGAAAGAATATAAATAAGACATAAATAAAAAGACATAAAAAATGGATCCAACAAATAGTAAGATTATTTTTGGTTAATGGAGAATTTTTCCGCCAAAGTGTCACTAAACATGGACCTAGGATTATTAATCCTAGTCCAAATCTGATGTCCTAGACATGGCCTAAAAGAATCAGAAAAATAACGTGAACGTAGTGCCGAAAATGATGCCATGCTATTAAGTTTATAAGATGTCAAAACAAACTCTTTTGTTTTTTTTGCTTGAAACAATGACGAAGTAATAGGTTTGTGGGTCTGGAAATAATTATGCTGCAACTTGATCGCAAGTATCATTAATTGTTGATCACTTTTAACAATGTCCTGAGTTCTATTGTAAATGGAGACGTAATTTTTTCACTTGCATGAAGACGTGCAATTTTTATTGGTAAAAAATTATTCCAATTGTTAGAACAATAATTTGTACTTATAATAGGAGAAAAAGACAATTTCTTACCGTAAGAGACCTGGAAAAAATAAAAAGAAATGGAAAATCAAAACCAAAGTCTAACGTAGGACTTGAGTTTAGACCGCCTTTAGCTGAGATAATTCAATTTGTAAGGTCACTATTCATTGCTCTGATCGAGAGAGGACTTGGGCCACTAACGTCATATCACAAGTCACATCGCCCACTGACATGGTCAGGTCTCCGCTGTCGTCGTCTTCCCTTCTCTCTCTCTCTTCTTTTTTTTTTTTTAAAGATATTTACCTTATTATCTTGTTCCATTTAAGTTTATTTAAAATCATACTTTCAGTTTTTAACCAACACTTTTAAATTAAATATATTATCTAAATCTATACTAAATTTATATTTTATTTTAATCAATAATTAATTTTAACTTTTAAATTTACTAAACTATCCTCATATAAAAGAAAAATTTTACACTTCTAATAAATAAGAAGAAAAGAAGAACAAAAGGCCGTTTGGTATTTTTTTTCAAATAGATGAAAATATTTTTGTTTTAAAAAATAATTTTTTAAAAAAATTATCCTAAGAGTATTTTTAAAATTTTCACCTCAAAATTTTGAGAACAAAAACAAGCAGGGCCAAAATCACACAAAACACCCATTTTTAAAGTATTTTATACATTTTTAAGTTAAAATCCTTGATATAAAGTTTTTTTAGTTTTTATTTTTTAAAATATGAGGTTATTTTGGGCAATTTTAAGTCAAAATTAAAGATTGATCAAGATAATGTATAAATTTATGTATTAAATTTAATTTAACGGCATACATTTGATATAATAAAAAACCAATTGTATAATATTTGAATAAATCTAAAATACAGGATATAAAGATGTAAATAACCTTTTCTCTACAGCTTCTTTTTCACTAATTGTGTTATGAGAGGGAAAAAAATATTAATGTACAATAAATACAAAATGTTAATTTTTTTTATTTTGTTGGGCAATTTTTTGGTAGAAATTTATCTTTCGACGGTCAAATTTTTTTAAAAAATAATTTTAACTAAATCTAGTCATTTAAAAACATATATCATTGACAAAATTCCTACCAAAGAAGTCCCATTTTATGGTTCGTTTCAAATATAGAAACGGTGTAATTCACGCCAAATTTAAGGACGTATGGTGTGGTTTGGCTGACCCCTTTAAAGGGCAAATTTCTTCCCTTTTTTTATAATTAATTTGGTCAAAGGAAGCCCTATAGAGATCATAAGCGATCTTTTCTCACTACCCCTTTCATATAACGTAAAAAGAATCGTTAGAATAATCCCGTGTTTGACAAGTTCAAAGTGTGAACTTTGAAAAATTATGACATATAAAAGCAATAAATATATATATATATTATATTGTAAAATTGTCATATATAATAGTATTTAAGTTTAAATTCATATCACTCATTGTAAAATAATATAATTATCAGGGTTTTATAGAAAGTCTTTCTTAAAATTACCAAATTACCCATTATTAGTAGAGCCAATTTCAATTGTCTTCTCTTCATTCCCTTTTTTTTCCATTTTGGAGATGCCCCCTTAAAGTAAACTTAGTCAGAGAAATTACACGTTCTCATGAAAATATCAAAGCACAATACTTTGAAAGGCAAATTCCCTCTTAATAAATCCTCAAACTCCAAAAGAGAAAACTGTTAGATATAACATAGATACCGCAAACTCATTATATCTTACCCTTGTAATGGAATTATCCAATTAAAGGGAAGAATCACCCGAAATTATACACTTGGTACAGAGAAAAGACAAAATCTAAGTTGTCATTATTACCAAAATAACTGTTAAGCCCGATACATTCACTTGATGAAATCCCAAAGATCAAGACTGTCTCTGATATAATTTTACCCGAGGGTATGTGCTGCAATACTAATAAGGTGCTATCTCTTAAGCATGCAAAACGTCAATGAAAATAGGATAATATACCTCCAATAATATACAAATTGATAACTAAGCTAAATTTTTAATCTTATAGCTTTTACACATCAAATTACTTGGTAAATAATTGTTAGAAATTTGATATGAAGGCTTGAAACATGTAATGAAATACGCTTTCTTTAAAGCGTTATTTGTCCACTCTCAATTGAGATTGCTTATGGGAATTTTCTTGCAAATTGCTTGGAAGATATGATGTAACGCCCCGAAATTAATTAAGTGTTATTAGTGTATAAAATGGTGAATTAGTGTGCCATGATGTATTTTAAAACTTAATTTGACTATTTTCTAATATTTCAAAATTAATGTTATTTTCAATTATTTTTAATCATTTTTAACCACTCTAAATTATTTTTATTTATTATTTTAAATTTTGAAATAAAACAATTTGTCAAATATCAAACACGTCATGTTTGGAACTTGTGTGTTGCATATCATTTTCTTGTTGAAAACCACCTCCCCCTCCCTCTATTTATTTCCTCTCTCTCCCTCTTTCTTCCTCACTCTTGTTCTCTCTCTCTCAGCTCTCTTTCTCTCCCTCTCACTCGCTGCCCCTCTCTCCTCTCTCTTCTCTCCTCTCTCCTTTTTATTCAAAATTTGAGCTCAAACCTTGCTCCTCAACTGGATTGGAAGGTTGGGAACGCGATTGAGCAACCATAAGCTTGATTCAAAGATTAAATCAAGGTTAGTTTTTAAAATTTTAAACTTTTTCTAATTTTTCTATTTTCTTTGTATTTTGAAATCCAAGCTTCTTTGAGTTTAGAAAACCTTAAATCTAAGTTATAGAACCTCAAAACATCTAGAATCTAGGCTTAGTTTGATGAAAAATGGATTTAAATCAAGTTTTTCTATTTTCCCTCTATTTTCCCATTTTCAGATTTGATTGAAATTTTCTATGAAAATCTTATTTAAATTAGTTTAAAGGTGTCCTACTATGTTTTTCTATCATGTATGAGTGTTTTGTATGCCTGAGAATTGAGAAAACAGATTGGAAATGGGGATTTGGGCTTAGGGAGGCCGAGACCTGAGTCTGGAAATTTCTAAAATTTTCCTAGTTCAACAGGCCGAACTTCGAGTTCGGCAGGCCAGATTCATATCATCGATAGGCCGAACTCATAGCGGGTTTGGCAAGCCGGACCTAGATGGTCGATAAGCCGAACTGTGCAGTTCGGCAAGTCGGACCAGGGAAACCTATAGGCTGAACGGGCTTTGTAAAATTTGTTGTTTTTCACCCATTTTTCCTATTTTAAACCCAGATTAAGATTTTAACCTTATAATATGCTTTTACAGACATAAATGGCACACTAGAACACCATGCGATAGCTTAGCAACGTAGAATATCTTAAGTTAGATATTGATGAACTTAGTTTGTATTTTGGTTGTTCGTGGTTCCCTAGAGCTAACGTATAGCAGAGCGGGGCTGCGGTGCTGAGTTGCGATGCCGGGTATTGAGGTAGGACTTCTACCCGTTTCCTTGGTAGCCAGGTTTTAAATGATTTTTGGCCTTAAAATGATTTCTTTCAAAATATTTTCAATAAATGATTTAAAAAGATTTTCATCAGTTGTTTTCATAAACAGTAGAATGAGGTGATTTTCATAATGAACCGGATAATAAATGTAAATGAATATACTTAGTAAAATGAGATTTTAATAACTATAGAAATGCATAGATGGCATCATAGTAAAATGAGATTTTAATAACTATAGAAATGCATAGATGGCCATGATGCCATACTCAGAGATCGGGTCGTGTAGAGTGTGACCTTATGGGTAGGTTCTGAAACCTAGCTAGGCCACTACGGTGGTGATACTTATGGTTTGCTCAAGAAAAGATAATAATATCATTTCTGGTCGAACAATAAACAATTTTTGATAATATTGATTTTATGAATTTATTTATATATTTATTTATTTAATTCTATTTTCTAAACATTTTTCTTGAATGATAAATTTTGCATTCAAATTACTTGTTTTCAAAGCCTAGTTCTACTGAGCCTTTCGCTCACATTTTATTTATTTTCAAACCTTTTTTCCCCTAAGTGGAATACAGCGTAGGACCGATTGGGAGGCTATCGATCGGACTCAAGAGCAGTAGAAGACTTGAATAGGTTACTTGTATTAATTAATCAAGGCATGTAAAATTTTAATTTCCCCTTTCTCATTGGACCGTGGTTGTAGACTTAATTAATGTCGCTACTATGTATATGCACAAGTTGTAGGCCCGGTGGGACCCGACACGTATCTCCTTTTATTTTATTTTATTTTATTTTTTGCTTGTCTATTTTATTATTTTAATAATCATTTAAAAAGTTTTAGATTTATCACGTTTTTCATTATTAACTAAATTTTCTTTAAATTTGTGATTTTAATTAAAAGTTGACTTAATTAACTCAATTTAATCTGCCACGTCACCTCCCGGGTCTCAAGGCGTGACATATGACAAGCCTATGAATGTGTTTCTACATTAAACAATGATGAAGAAACACAGAGAATATGTGAACACTTTTCTGAGAGAAAGAAAAAACGTGAAAAAACAAAGTTCATTTTTTTATCACATTTTTAATTTATAATTAAAAGACAACATTGATTATACTGTTTTGGAAATAATTGCCACCAATTCGGAAAGATTGTAACCATTATGATCAAGCAAATTCAAATTTTACATTGTTTCTAAAAGGTGATAACCTTTCTAGAATAAATTTGAATTATTTTAAATTAATTAATTAAATATGAAAATAAAATAAAAAATTAAATCCAAATAAAATAAAATAAAAATATTATTTTTATAGGTGCCACGTGTCATGCACATAGGAGCCTACATGCCCAAGTGCGCCTAATAAGCGCCACAAGCGCCTCTACAGCCTTACTGCTTAGCACGTATGCGAGCTTTACGTGAGGTTTAGATGTACAAGTCATCAAACCCTTCAAAATGGTAGTGTCTGATAAATTCTTACAAGTCTTTATGAGTTTCTTAAGTGGGCTTATGGGTTGTCTTAACACTTTATATTTAAACTTGAACAATTCCAAAAATCCCCACTTGTTCAAGTATAACATGTAAGTAAAACACCTCAAAAAATTAAAGACTGTTTATGAATACAACAAGGTATCGTTAGATTTGAACCTCACCTTAGTGTAAGCATCATAAGATAATCTTTGAAATCACTAGTAGTTTAGAATTTTGAACTAGCTATTCCTTTTGATAAGAACCGGTAATGCCACGCACACAAACACTCGTGTGTTCTTACATTCCACACCATAGTCACTTAGCACTTTTAATGGCCATGTGCTTATTTGGTTTTATGAACCTTTCAAACAAAAACTCGAACTCTTATTTGAGGTGACACCACCTCTAAGTTCACATAGGTGAAATTCTTCCAATATTCTTGTTACATTTAAGATACTTGTCTTTGAAAGACTGAATTTCATTACTCCAACTATAACAACCAGCACTAATTTTCTCATCTTAGACAGGCCTTCTTGATTTAGTGTTGAAAACTATCCATAAAACAATGATTTGTTTTTACCCTTTGAATCGAAATACTAGTCATGTTCTAGTGTTCGGTTGGGTTGCCATCATTGGTGGATTATTTAATTTAGGATTTTTATCCCCATCCCTCTTGATGTTGATTTTACCAATTCTCTTGTAAAAGACTTGGTAAATAGATCTGTCAAGTTATTACGTGACCTCACATATATAAGGGAGATAATTCCACTTTTAATTAACTTCATTACATTATCATGTCTTAGACAATATGTCTAGACTTTCCATTACATATCTCACTATAAACACATGCTAAGGTGGCTTAACTATCACAATATAATACCCAAAAAATCCAAGTTATTAATAATATAATTAATTAAGATTTTTTCATAACTATACTATTAAGTTCGTAAAACAGCATGAGTTTATAGCTTATAAACATAGATTTTAGTATAGTAATTAAGTATTTGATCACTTATACTGATAGAATCTAAGTATACTAGTCAAAGGTTTTCTTAAAAGACCTGAATAATATATTTTACGTAAAGATTTATGAGAGTCTATGATTTTATGATTAGAGTGAAATCGTGTAATGCCTAGAAAATCCTGTAATTAAATAATGTGATTTACATATTTAAGCTAAGGATTTTTCTTAGAAAATATCATGTGTCATTTTGTGACTAAAGGATTTATGGAATTTATAATATTCCAAAATTCTACAAAAAATATTAAAATTAAATTTGTTAACTTTTGGAGGTGAAATAATTCGGTTAACAATCTTAATAATTTAAGACGGAAGAAATTTCAATCCGTAAATAGCTTGTGAATTTAAATTATAAAAATTTTGAAGTGCAGTGCAATGTTAGTAGTGTATTTGGAAACATTCTAATACATACAAAATCTTTAATTGTCTATTAGTTAAAATTCAGAATTACGCGATTAGCATTTTTTATGGATAATGCTATCCGAGTCTGGAATTGACACTGTCAAAGATATGTCAATACTGAAGTAGAGAGTAGAAAATCTCAAGATTATTTTTATGCCGTCCAGGATTAGATTTAAGATTAAAATTAATTTGGTTTTACGCAATTTAAAATTTATATTGGTATTGACTTGTACCAATATGAGTCTTAGATTGTATTGAGCAAACCTGACAGTATCAAAATTTCCCTACCAACTAGTTAGTCTTTCCAGCCAGTCAAGAATTTATCTGCTCTAACAAACTTGAAGACAAAGTCTCCAAAAATCAATAAAGTTCCGCAAAAAGTGGATTTTGTCTCTAAAAGGGACCTTACTCTACACTATTCATGAAAGATAGATATAATATGCTTCAATGATGGAAAAATCTCCTTCTATCTTTCTTTAATGTGGCGCCAACATTTTGCCTCCTTTAGGCATGATTTTTGCTCTTTTAAAGCTTACCTAAAAGCTTGAAAACCAAGCTAGAAACGTAAGTCTAATTAGGTGTTTTGTCTATATAAAGAGATGTCATCACTTTTAGGCTATTTTTGCCTTCTTTCTTTTCATTTCTTTAAGGAAGATAAATCTTCCTTCCTTGTTCTCTCTAAGACCCATGGCCTTCTCTACCCTTTCTCTTAAAAATTTTCTACCCGCCTACTAGAAAACTACTAGCCAAAACTAAGTTTAAAGAAGAAACTTTGATGAAATCCCACGAGGTGAAGAACTTCAAGGGTATAAATCTCAAACTTTTCTTTTTTTAAGTTTAAGAAATGGTTTATGATTTTAATTTAGTGATGTTGGCATGTAATAAGTTTTATTTATGCTTAAGTTATGATTTTTGTAAATTTGTATGGATGTAGTTTTAGTTCATGCGTGTGTATGAGAAAGTTAGATTTAGGTCATGTTTTGTATGTTTGAAGAGTTATTCCACTCTCTTTGACTTTAGATATGACGCTTAAAAGATCAGTTTTAATTTTTTTTAAACCTAGAAATTTCTAAGTCACAACAACATAAATGATTTTGTCTAAGATTTAAAACTGAAATCCTGACCCCAAAATAATATTTCTAGCATATTATGTTAGCCATCACAGTAATGCCTTCTCAAAACTAGTTTTAAAATAAAATGCATGTTTAGTGACAAAATCACTATTTATGATTAACAAAAGAATTGTAGCACTCAAAAAGCTATAAGCGTCTACAATTCACAGTTTTACCAAACTTTGGACACTAATTTAAAAATACGGTTTCAATAAGAATGTCATATATAAAGTTTTCAAGGGATTTAAGAAAAATAGGAAATCGTAGAAAATATAAATGATGGACCACTACGTTATGATAGCAACTACAGGTCCAATGCCCGCATAAGTTTAGGAGCAAATTCTCTGATAATTTATATCATAGAACGCTCTTGGTTCTAGAGAGTCATATTGGGTCCTATGAATTAAATAGTAACTAGACATAGGCTTATAGGCTCAATAGTACTATTCATATTTAAATAGACCTATAAGTATGATAATGAGCCAATATAGATAATATGAGAGATGTGTAAGTCGAGTTACAAGAAGAACATAATTAATTAATTAATGTTAGTTTGATTTAATTAAAAATTAAGGAAAATAAGTTATACAAGGAATATGAGTTATGAGGATTTAAATTTAATTAATCTTTTTAACTACCCAAATAGTCAGTTAATTAAAAAGATAACTTTTTAAGAAAAGATTTAATTTTCTTTTTATTTGATACGCTGAACTAATTAGCATAACGCAAATTAAGCTCACACCCTCATTGGGTGTTTTTGTTCAAACTTTAGGTGTACTGAATAAGTATGTAGAATGAAAACTACAGTTTTCAATTTAAAGTGTTTGCATGTTTTCATGAAAATCATAAAAATGCATGATTAGAATTATGCCATGTTATGATATGTTAGGACATGTTATAGTTATTGTTGTGTAGTGTATTATATGTGATGTATAATATATATAAATATATTGCATATTCACCTTCTGTTAAAAATAGTTATGATTTATATTATGTGATAATATATAGTAATATGCCATACAACATACACATAATAAGACAAGTGTAATAAGATAAGATAAGTTAAGAGTGCATACTAACTTCCTTACCTGCGGAGAGGATTTATGGCCTCTCAATCTAAAGAGAGGTATATAGATTTAGTTCAGTTTATGATCTAGGGTTGTTGGGGACCTCGCAAACCCTAACTTCCCGACGATTGCGCACGACTAGTAAAATTATTTGAATGAACGAAAATAAAATAGAGAAATAATAAAACAAAATATAAATAATAAATAAATAAGAAAACGACATAAATAAATAAAAGACTAGGGCATCCGACTTCACTAAAACTAATATAATTCAATTCATTATTTTTATTAACATCGCCTATTGCAATATTTGAAGGACAAGTAACCCTAACTTATTAACACTCTCTTCCAATTTACACAAAAAATACCCTAATATATTAACCCATATATTCCTATGTGAATTAAAATATATTAGAATTAATTAAGATCTATGGTTCTCTAAAGCCCACGCAAGTCAAGTTGTTGTATTTTTATGCCCCATATAACACACGATGTCTATCACACAAAGTTATTCTTATAAATCTCCTTTTAGTCTCATTATAGGTCTCCTAATCAATTAATTGGTGATTGAGCAATTAAAAGCATTAAAAGCAGTAATAAACACTCAACATAAAGCAATAAACTCTTAGAGAATAAATCTTTCAAAGAAAAGATAAATGAAAATTTAATTAAAATAGAATTAACACAAATCAAAGATTCAACATCTCAAATAATAAAAATACAAAAATAAAAATTGGAAAGAAAAACCCATGCAAAGATGTCACAAGTCTCTAAATTTGACTCTTCAATCTTCAATCTTCTCTTCTTGATCTTCAAAATATTTTCTCCCTTGGATTTTCTTAAATCAAAAAATAAAAATAAAAACTTAATAGAAATTTTGTCTTGATATTTGGCTTCGACTCTTAGAGGATTAGGCCTCCTCTAAAATAACCTAATAAAGTCCTATTTATAGGTCTTGAACAAGTAGGAAAAATAGAATAAAATCCGGAATTTTTTAGATTTTTTCCTTTCTGTGCGGACGCCCCGGCGCCACACATGGGCGCCAAGGCGCCCTGCTCTTAGGGTGGTGTGACTTTTTTTCCTCGTTCTGATAATCAGTGCTATCGTTATTAAAGGCAACCGACCTTTTATATTGATTCCTTGATTTTGATTTGCATGCCAGTGCGTCAGGGACACGTGGCAAATTTAAGCTGGATGAAGAATTGCTGTATGTCACATGGCGTATCTAGGTTGGGAAAGCTTGGGGTTGCATGGAGCTTGCTGTGAAGCGAGATGCATAGGATTTGAAGCGCTGGAGGTAAAGTGTTTCACACGAATTTTGGCGTTGATGGAGGAAGTGGAAAGGAAATTTTTTTGAGCTTTTCCTTGTGTATGTGCGGTTTTGAAGGGAAATGGGGAGGTGAAATTTTTTTGGAGGTTTTCCTTCTTGGTGCACACGGTTTTGGGAGCAAATAGAGAGGAAAAATGGAGATCAATTAAGATCATTTTGATGGTACAAGTATTTATAGACCATAGGCTAATCTAATCACCTCAGTTAATTAATAATTCATCAAGCTCTTAAGGGACTTTGATGAGTTAAATTTTGGTTTAAAATCCCCTAATGTTGTCACCAAATGCTTAAGGGATAGAGATGTGATTTATGTCTAATAAATGCACTAAGGACAAGTTTCAAATCAAGTCTAAGTCGTGGTCAAATATAATCTTTTTGATTTTATCTTTAAAAATTCCTTCCAAACAGATATATTTTGTACGGCCAAGAATAAATAACTTAGCTGATAAGAAAATTTAATTTTCGATAGGTCCTTTTTTATTTCTCAAATACAGTTACACACCAAACACAGTATGAGCCCATATCGATATATGTTTTAATGATGTACCTATTTTTGACTATATTTAGTCTTAAAATTAATTTTAAACTTAACAAAAATCTAAACATGACTTTTTCTGTATCTAGACTCAGTAACAACATGGTTTTTGGATAGCGTCAATTCCCGAGTTCGGGTAGCAATTTTCTACCAAAATTACTACTCGTATAACTTCAATTTTTAATTAATTAGCAATTAAGGACTTGTCGAGCATTGCTACATTTGAAAATTCTTGTTATTAAAATTCTCAAGTTATTTATAGATTGAAATATCTTTCACTTTAAATCACAATAGAATTTATGAATTGAATTATTAAATCATGAAAGTTGATAAATTTTAATTTTAAAATTTACTATAAAATTTTTACAATATTTATATTAATTCGATAAATTCTTTAGTCATAAAAATCAAACATGATATTATCGAGGAAAATTCTTGACTTAAATATAAAAATTACATTATTTAATTTTAAGATTTTCTTAGCCCTTACTAATATGGAATAAGTTCTTAGTGCTTATGTTAATTTCTTAATTTTACTATTAACAAACTCTTTACATTAAATGATAGCTTACTAATCTCACTTAATTGCATTAAAGTGTCTATTTGTACACCTTTAATGTAGTACTTACACTTGAAATTTTAATATACTAAATCTAAGGTTCCTCGTTGATAAACTCCAATCATCTTTAACTTTAAGATGAAAAGTTTCCAGATCTTAAACTATTTTCTAAAAATATCCTTGTAACACCTAATGGTATCGTATACTATCAAATTCACTCTAATTATAGTATTATGAAAAATTAAGTTGAACTTCGACGTTAAGTGTTCAGGGTTTTTTTTTTTTAAAAAAAAACTCTTAACTTAAATTCTTAAATTCTATAAAACATAATTAATCTAATGCTTAGCTGTCGAATCAAAATTTTGCTCGGACTGTTAAAAAGGTACTGCCTTGTCTATAGTCAATCTTTTTTCTTAGATTTTTAAGCTCTCTCGTAGACATTTCTCATAATTCTTAACAAAACATAAATTGCTAAGCTCTAAACCTATAATTTTCTATGAACTTAACGGGTAGTTATAGAAAAATCATAATTAATCCCCAAATGATAACAAGCTAAAAAATAAAATAAAATAATAAAAGCCGTTACAAAATGACGATGAAATGAATAAAATAATAAAATCAACATATATGTAAAAAAAGGACAATAACCTGAGAACATTCTGCTAACAACAATAACATAAAAACGACAATCAAATCTAATTAACTGATTGTTTTGATGAGTGGTGGGAATCACGATTCCCACTACTTTTTTAGTTATAAACAGTATTAAGTTCTCACATGCTACGGTAACCAAAAAAAAAATCGCTATAGTGTAAAGCTCGCATATGCTACGGTAACCCCAAAAAAAATTGCTACAGTGTAAAACTCTCATATGCTACTGTAAAAGTGGTTTTAACCAAAGGTTTTCACTACTCTTCCAAACATCCTATAAGTCAGCTTAAAAAGGGCATGAGATGAAAAATTTACAAGTGAAATTTATTTATTTGAAAAAAATTTAAAACCTATTTGCTCTTTCAGTATGATATGACGATAATGATGATTTGCAATGCCTCCAAGTAATTAAGGGGATGCAGTTGAAGTTGAGAGGCGAACGACAGTAATGAGATGACACGACATATAAATCTTTAACGACAGATAAATGTAAGACGACAAAGAATCGTTAAAATGACATAAAATTTTAAAAAACTAAAAGATAAGGCGTAGAAATTCCAAAAACAAGAACCTATTACGAAAATTAAAAAAAAAATCTTAGTGAAACAACAAAAATAACATACAGAGGAAAATAACAGCCACCTTATAAATGACAATGTAAGGAAACGACAGAAAGTGCAAGAAATGATAAACAGGAAAAAAGAGAACATGCCTCGGCTTGAAATTGTTGATGGCCCTGAACCGATCAAGGGGAAAGCATCTTTACAGCCACGTGGGTGTCATTATCAGCTATGAAGCCATGATAAACTGTTCCAAATCCTCCTTTTCCAAGAATTCTCTCAAAGTTGTTTGCCTTTTTTATGATTTCAGCACACATGAATTGCCGTTTTCTAGACTCCAACATCGAATGATCAGATGAATTAATATTGCATTTCGCATTCACAGTTACACCTATTAACAATCCTCATGAGAGTTTTTTTTACTGATCTTTGTATTTTTAGCCCATTTAGTTTATGTTTTTTTTTTTTTTGCCCATTCGTTTTGTTTATATCTATTGTATTAAGGTTTTATTATTATCGAATTTTAGCCTCCTTAAACACCTTCCTCTTGTAATCTTCACGAGTTTAGTGATTTTCTTCTCCTCTGCCCATGGTTTTTTTCCCGTCTTAAGTTTTCACGTAAATCTCAATATTTTTTTTTATTCTTTATTTTTATCTTATTATTTTCGTAACAGAAGCAAAATGCTATTGCTCTTCTTCTTCTTCTCCTTGCACAGAGACGGGGCACGTATGTCTAAATTTTCTTCGAAACTAACAAATATAAAGAAATTATGGTAAGATGGATTCAAACATTTGAAATGATATTATAAGATTAACAGCCGATGCAGCATGACACAAAAAAGTATATATATGATTAGTGTATTAATTAGTTGAAAAGAGGAAACATGTCTTAATGATAACGAACCGCTCTTTGATCTTTCAATAAGTTCATCTGGTATGGAACCTATGAGTTTGTTTCTTCCTATGTTTCTGTAGCAAATTAAATACAAGTTTAACCCTGCACTATATAACTAATTAATAATAATACGCAAGTTGTTTATTCTAAATTACTTACAGGACTTTCAAGTTTGGTAGTGAAGACAAAAAATCAGGCACTGTTCCAGTTAAGCTCTTGTTCGACAAGTCTCTGTGCAAAATAAGCACAGATTTCATGTATAGTACTGGTCAATCAAAATATTTTTTATATTTAAGATTTTGGTTTATCTAATTAGTAGCTAATTAACTTCATAAAAGGTCCTTACAAGGATTCTAACATGTCGAGTTTGGATATGTGTTCAGTTATATTCCCGGTTAATCCGATGGAGGACATGTTCCTGATATAAACCATTTATAACTCAATCAAATGATCAATACTTGAGTTAATTTAATCTTGTTGAGAAAGCAATAATTTGGGCTAAATTGAAACAATTGAGGCATAATTGACTTACAAGGATAAAATTCTAGGAGGATCAGAGACATCATTGCAACAGTTTAGACAAGCCCACAAGTATCCGATGGGAACACAAGGGTCTCCATCCCCGTTTCTCTCCACACCATAGGTTGAATTTATGCTTGTGATGGATTCCACTAATATTAATCAATATCCATAGAAAACCAGTGAAAACAACCATATATACAACATAGAAAAATAAAAAAATACAAATACAAATAAAAAGAATAGAAAAGAAGCAGAAATACATTAGGAATTATTTTGCTTTCCAAATTTTTTTTTAAAAAAGAAAACCATCATCTTGGTAGTATTGGTGGCAGAGTTTAATTTTCGAGTCTGTCAATCGAAAAGCTATAGTTGGATTCCCCAGTTAAGGGTTTGATGCTGTAGATGGTGTGTGATTTTAAGTACGTTGGAACAACGGGTCCGTACAAGAGCCTTCCATTTACGTTGATATTAAAAGCTCTGTACTCGTCGGATTCGAGAAGTTGAAGTTCGGCAAAGTGCATGTAAAGATAATACCTGTCACTTTCAATTGGTGGCTCAAGGTAGAATTCAAAGGAATTTGCACTTTCATTTTTGGGTGTCCCTGCAGTGCTCATTAGAACGGACGGTGGCCAGTAGTCGATGTGGGTTTGGGATCCACCGAGAGCGACGAAGTTAATTCTGTCTATGCATCGTCACCGAAGGGGATCCAGATTCGGTCATAAGAGTTGTATGGATATCCAAGTAATCAAAAGCATTATAAGAAAATTATGTCCTAACGAACACTAAACCAAGTTTAGAGAGATTACTTGGTTAGAGTTAAAAAAAAAAAAAATCATATATACTGTTAGTTAGTAGATGATTCAAAATGTAAAACTTTCATTAGATTTCATTATTAAAAAAAGTCGGAGGAATCACATGATCACCTGTATGAACTATTGGTGGTTGAGCCAACATCCAATCGCGCAAACATTGACAAGGCACCAGAGTCATGAATTTCATAAGTGGTGTTTTTCAAAGGGCCTTAACTCTAAAGCTTGAATAAATGGTGTCCCAGTTCCAGTGTTGACAAGACACACATGGAAGCAGTTCCGTGGAGGAGTGTAAATGATTTCTTTTATGACAGCCAAAGATGCAGACTGATATTTCACCGTATCCCAAAAATTCGCTCCTATATGTGCAGTTAGAATTGAGGAGTTTTGTTTCTGCCGTCGTAGTCGCCATAAAAAAAATGTGGTCCTGATACTTGGTACTCTTTTTCACGCCTACTCTGTAGCAGTTTCGGATTCCTTCAGGGAAGCTTCTGAGGTAAGTCATTTGCTGTTGAAATTTGGCTCTGTATTGGGACGATATGGTTTTGCACTCACCGGTATCAATGAAAGCTGCTTCGGACACGTAGTTTATGGTTGTTGAATTCTCGCTGTAGCTAGAATTGTTAGGCTGCCCACAGTCTATGCTAATGACGCCTGAGGGGGAAAAAAAAAGAAGCCTATTTGTAAACATCAATTAGTGATCATTGGAGTTAATATAATTGATTATTTTCACCTGTTTGATCCTGTACATGGACTATCTGTACAAGTGCAAAAACTACAAGCAACACAAAGAGAAAGCTGTGTCTGGACTCCGTTACCCTCAATCTGTCTACCGGGGCTAAGTGGCACAAGCCTGCAAACTTGTCCTCCAATATGGATACATATCATTTTGTATGCAGATATATATGCATTAGCGGCCAACTAGACTTAAGTAGCTATTTAATTTTATTAAGGACAAATTTACACTGACACTCACTCCTTTTCATTGATATTATAGTGTATACCCTCAACCGAAACTTTAGTTACATTGACGCCCCTATGACTAACTCCATTAATTTTTAAAATGAAGTGATGAAATTACCCAAGTAATTAATCTGGGTCGTTTATATGTTAATGAAAATTGATCCACGATGTTGAATCTATGAGAAATTACGAACTGTTAATTTGGAATAATAAATTGTGCTATGTAAACTAAAACTATCAAAACCCTGATCCGCAAATCAAAGAAAAATCAGAGAAAATCCCTAGGATCCCCCTCAGGCCCACACTTGAGCAGCGATTATCGTCCACTATATATCATGCCCCGCCTGCTCGCCCATACCTGTGCCCTGCCGCTTGTCCTAGCGCCCCCACTCCAGTGCCTACTCACAAGTTCGTTCACCCCAAATCCCGCAATCAAGAAGCTCGTCACCCAAACCCCCTATTCATTAAGCCCATCTATGAGAGAAAGGAAGGTAGAAATGGCTGAAATTAATTAGGATAAATTTGATAATGAAAGCATTGTTCAATTTAGGTAATATAGAAAATGATTGCTAAAAATTTGATAATATTTTGATGATCAAAATAATTGCTTGATGTTATTTAGCTTCAATATTTGTTCAGGGCTCCCAATGTTTTTATTTTTATAGGAGCTAGCTTTGGCATTTTTAGAAAAACCTAATGACCATTTAAAAAAAAAAAAGATTCCTTTACTTTTAAATGACATTGAGGGTGTCCTTGTGAAATTTTTTTTGGTCGAGGAGTGCCACGATTGTAATTAAGTTCAGTAAAAGGACTTTCATTGTAATATTGATAAAAATTAGAAGTTCTCAAAGTCATTTTTCCTTTTATTAATTATGGAATCAAATGCAATATGGACTTGGTCTCTGGCTAGCTAGCTCTCTTCTGTTCTTTAATTTTATTTTCTTTTTCCTTTTTACAATAGTGACAAATTCATATATGTTATATGTCATGTTATGCGCTGGTAATTAGACTTTATCAACTTGCTTATAATATTTATCTGCTAAACCCTTTATTTTTTTTAATATCTTCTACGGTTTATTAACAATTTTCTTCTATACAAATTGCTTAGTAAAATTATTGAATAATTCACTTGTAAGAAATTCATTATAAAAATAAAGAGGCCATCATGCAAGCAAAACAGATGATGCCACCCACATTGGATGGTATGTAGCTACTACCTATCGAGCACATGACTTGGAAAATAACAATAATTTTGTACAAATGACTAATAAAATTTATGTAGAATATTGAGCTTTTATGTATTAATCTTATAGCCCCTAGCGTACTAATTAAAATCACTAATACATGCTTTGTCTGGCAATCTAATTCGAGATTCATGTTATAATATAAATCAAAAACTTACTACAATATAAAATTCTTAAATATTATAATGTCTTGGTTCCAATTATATGTCATCAGACACTCCAAATAATTTGTCAAATATTTTAAGATCTGGGATGGCATTAAAGTTTCGACCATATTCCAGTACATGTAAACTGATACCTTTTCTTTGAACGAAAAATTTATAGTATATATGTTGATATCTTACAATGAATATTCCAACTCGTTAAATGGGTTTATAGGGATAAACCTCCATTTATGAAATTTTGTATCCCAGCAAGTGGTTCAAGCGTGTATGCAGTCATTGAACAAGCATAATTTACTACTAATAATTTTTGCAAAAGGGTCTTACTTAAACTCTACTTGATTACCAACAGAAATAAAAAATGCGAGTATTTTTTTTTTTATCATAACGTGCTAATTAGTTGATATGAAGAAGATTTGTGATGAAGTCGTCCCTTATGAGTTTGTTGCATTTTAATTTATATATTTATCACTAGTCAACTCAAAATTGGCATCTTACTATCACTACTCGATAAACAAACAAATATCAGGCAAACAGTCGTATCAATATTCTTCTCCTTAAAATTTCCTTAGATCAATATAGTCATTTTTTTTTAACTAATTGTACTCCAAAGTCAATAATAAGACGCCTCCAGGCTACTGCCCTAGTCTCAGATGTCGTTCAATCCTTAAGTCTATGCATATCAAACTGTACACTTCCTATTTCATATAACTAGTTTCACTGCGTCTTATGATTTAAAAAAAAAAAAAAAAAACTTGAGGTATCACCGAAACCCTAGCGGTCTAAAACCAGAAGGGACTGCTGACATGGTGGTTTTGGTTCCATTTTTTATATTTTAAGTTTAATTAGTTAAAATAGACCGAACTATTTCCTTAAAAAGGTTCTAAAAAATAACAGACCAGGCTAGTTCATGTCTGAAGGCTTACGGATTTTTGTTTTTAGTTTTAACATAAAAACTTACATCAGATCATTGTCCAAACCAACTATTCTATTTCTAGCTCGGCTAAATCAACCGCAAATTATATGGAAAAGACGTCAAACGTAATGTATATTTCTTCAACTAACAACTCGCTTCATTTTCCGATTTGGCTTGTTGTGATTGAAATGCAAGGATATCTTTGTTCACATTGAGAAAAAGTGATGCACAGGTCCTTTATATTTTAACTATTAAATTAAAAATTCTTTTATTTGGAGACAACATACCGATTTTATACTCTTTTTCCCTATTTCTCATATATTTTCCTGCTGGTAATTTTTTCAGATTAAGGGTTTTAATTAGGCCCTTTTCTTGACGCATTGCTCACTAGTTAATTTGTCACCAACTTGGTTATCTTCCGGCTGATAAAAATATGAGAAAATGAAAAAGTGTTGGAGGAGAGCAACAATCGAAATCCACTTAGGGCTTGTTTGAATGACATAAAAAAAGTGGCTTTTGGGTTATTTACTTTAAAAGCTGCTTTTAAATATGTTTATATAGATCTATCAAATGTGTTTTTGATTTTTGTAAGTACTTTTAGGGCAAACTAACTTTTAGTGCCTATAAAAAAAATTGCTCATGAAAAGCTTTTTTATTTATACTTTTTACCTTAATTTTATTTTAGAAGAACAAATTAAAAATTTCATTCATATCCTTGATTCGCGTTACTTATTGCTTTTGACTTAGTTAAAAACATGTTTGAAAACTCTTCAAAAATTTAAAAAACTTTTTTCCATACATTATCTAAACAGTAATTAAAAAACTCTAACTTATATTTCTCTTTTCTACTGCCACTACAAGAAAAACTACATTTAACGACACATTATTTACGACATGTAGTTTTTGAATGTCGTTGAAACGTACATACAACAACATCTCCAACAAATATGTCATTAACGACATTTGAAACAATAATTAACGACATTTATATAGATGTCGTATTAAAAGTCTCTTTTTCACGATAATAGTTTAGTGTCGTTAAATTATTTAACGATAAGTAAGAGATGTCGTCAAAACCTTGGAGATTTCACGACACCCCTTATAGATGACATTGGTCAAGATGTCGTCTATAAGGCGTGTCGTGGAATCTCCAAAGCTTTGACGACATCTTCAACTTGTCGTTAAAAAATTTAACGACACTAAACTATTGTCGTTAAAAAGAGACCTTTAATACGACATTTATATTGATGTCGTTAATTATTGTTTCAAATTTTATTAACGACATGTTTGCAGGAGATGTCGTTGTATGTACTTTTTAACGACATTTAAAAACTATATGTCGTAAATAATATGTCGTTAAATGTAGTTTTTCTTGTAGTGTGCATAAAAATAAAAACATAATCTAGCCCGGTGGTGTCAAACCAAATTGACCATATAGATAAAGTCGCATTCAAAATCCATAATTGAGGTGGCATCCAAGGCATAGCAACCATAGACGATGGCCCAATTTACCAGTCGCGCCCACTGTACGGAGGAGGAAAAAAGATTCCAATTTTAATTTTTTTCATTAAAAATTGTTTCTCTAGATGTTGAAGTTCGGTTTTGGGAGTATGACTTTGAATTTTTAATCAGCGGAGATGGATAGCTTGTTCAATATTTCTCAGCATTAAAGCGCGTGGTAAGTTGAAGTCAACTTCTTTGGGAGCTATTCATTTTGTCCAAATAAGTATAGGTTTTAGAAATATGCAGTATATACTGGTTTAAAATATAACTAAAGTCAATACATCTTAAGACTTAGAATTTCAAACCATTTGTGGCCGACATCTTGCCATCGACCCTTCAAAGCAGAAGGCCAATTTGACATTTTTGCCGCATTTTCTTTTCTTTTTTTTTTTAATAAACATGAAAAGTTTGGTGAACAATAGTTATAATCCGTGTCAACTTTTCTACTTGCTATTCAGCAAAATTAACTTCAAATAAAGTTAGGCATGAAAATGATGGAAAGGATTCCAAATGTAGTTCTTCAACATTCACATACAAAATACAACTTGCTCGTTGAGAAAGACAGTAATACTGGTCCTTTAGTTGTTTAACGAAAATTGGAAATTCTTTGTTGATGACATAAAATTACCCATTCGAGTCTTAACATGTCTTGCAAACATAAATAAGATTTCTGCTTTTGAGTCTTAACATGTCTAATCCATACATGTAGAAATTAAGGGTTTAGCTAGAGAAACGATTCCTTTTAATTTGTTTATATATCTGCCTGAACTTGTATATCTTTTGAAAACAGAAATGATGATGATACAAAGCCAATCCATAGTAACATGTAATTGAATTATTAAATTGGTAAGAGCAAAAAGAAAGAACAGGAAAGGAAAAAGAGGTTTAAGTAACAGATGAAGTGAAAAACACTCTGCACAAGAAAAAAGAAACATGTGATTGAATTATTGAAATCATCACATTATCATGATACAAAGCCAATCCATAGTAACATGTGAATGAATTATTAAATTGGCAAGAGAAAAAAGAAAGAACAGGAAAGGAAAAAGAGGTTCAAGTAACAGATGAACACTCTGCACAAGATATCAATGCTTGTGGAGTACTTGAGTGCTTCTACCTTGCCATAGGACTGAATATGGTAGACATACTTAGAGGCAATGTTTCACTTGACTCTGTTGAATCAGTCACATGACTGCCGTTCCTTCGAGTTAATGCTGATGACAAACACTCTTTTAACTCAATCACTACTTGGCTCATGTTTGGCCTTCTAGAAGCTGTTGAAGATAAACAAGCCATTGCTATCTCAACTGCTTTCCAAACCGAGTTAATTTCAAAATCTCCTTGTAACCTTGGATCAACAATACTCTTAATGTCGCCATTAGATAACATAAAATCAACCCATTGACTAATGTGAGTGTTCTCATTATCATTGCTTCTACTTATGGCTGGTCGGCTTGTTATTATTTGTAGGATAACCACCCCAAAGCTATAAACATCACTTTTCTCATTGAGCCAGCCGCCGTTTGTTACACTGCTCATGACAAGATCAATTTCTTTGTTAGGAGATTCAATATTTAATTTTCATCTAATATTCTCATCGATGTTTTATATATATGTGCATAATTGTTTAAAATGTGCTCACAAATAAATAATGTGGAAACTCACTCAGGGTCTAGGTAGCCAGGAGTGCCAGCAATATAACGTGTTGATACATGAGTGGCACCATCAGTAGAGAAAAATCTTGACAAACCAAAATCAGCAAGTTTCGCTCGAAAGTTCTCATTCAACAAGATGTTCGCAGTCTTCACATCTCTGTGAATTATTTGTGGCTTACAACCATGGTGAAGATACTCCAATCCTACATTTTAAAATCCGTACTTCAATATTCCAAAAAATGAATAATGAAATATTCAATTGCGATAAAAAAGAAAAAAGAAAAAAAAAAATTGAAGAAGTCAACTTCTAGCTAACCTTGTGCTGCATCTATGGCTATTTGCAGCCTTGTCCCCCAACTCAAGACATTGGCTTGCCTACCTATAATACCACGTGCACAACATGTTAATTAGCAAGTTTTTGCATGATTTCTTCATGCTCAATTGTGAGTTATATTAACATGTCACTTTGATCTATTTTTACAATGAACCCCTCTACAAGGAGAGAGGTTTTAAAAAAAAAAAAAAATTGTCCCAAAAAATATCCACCCTTAATATTGAAAACATAATTGAAGGATGAAAAGACAAAGTCAATATATGAAACCGAGAACAAGGTCAGGAAGACACTGATCAGAGGAAAAAAAAAAAGAGGAAGAAGACAGGCAGAAAAAAGCATAAAATAACGCACAGTAGCTAATTATACTACAATACGCATGGTTGGGATGATCATAAAAGAAAAGGGGAATCACAAAACAACATTAATATACCTGAAAGATGAGAGTCTAAATCCCCATTAGCCATGTACTCATAGATAAGCCCCATGTTGGTTCCTTCTTTGAAATACCCAACAAGGCTAGTCAAGTTTCCATGATAAACCGTCATAAGAAGCTTAACCTGTAACTCAATGTGACATCTTTCTTTAACATATAAGGACAATACAAAAAAAAATAGTGCATAAACTGTCAGTGATGAATACTTGCCTCTGATTCGAATTGTCTATATTGCTGTGCAGCTTTTTCTTGCTTTCTTTTCTCTTCTTCTTGAGATTGCTGATGACTAACTTGAATTGGTGGAAGAGAAATAACCTTGACAGCCACTTGACTACTTTCATCTATGAAGCCATGGTAGACTGTTCCAAATCCACCTTTCCCCAGAACTCTGCTGAAGTTGTTTGTAATTCTTGTGACCTCAGAATAGGTGAATTTTCGTTTATTTGAGTTGAAAGACTCGTTTTGACCGTCAAATTCTTCCTTGAGTAAACCTGCAAAGGGAATAATTTATTGCCTTATCTTTCTCTTTGTACATTTTTGAAAAGCAAGGATATTACCTTGTTTCTTTTTAGCCTTCACGCGTATCAAAAGAGCCCCTGCAATTAAGAACACAATGAACAAGCCACCAACTGATGCTGCAACCGGAATTACGACACTGCTGCTCTTTTTCTTCTTCTTGCATGGAGACGAGGAGCATAAATTTTCATTTCCTTCAATGCTGTTATCGATAAGGGAAAATATTGTCAGTTTTGAAACTCAAAATTGTGTACAAATTTGTTGCATGTCACATCTCAAATTATTTTTCTCCATGAACCATTTGGGAGCTGAAAGGAAATTTAATAAATTTGAACAAGAAATAGACCTCAATGATAGGGAACCATCATCCGATTTTTGAACGAGTTCAGCTGGTACCAAACCAGTGAGCTTGTTGTTTTCCAAGTTTCTGCAAAAACAGAAGACATATATGTAATCTCAGCAATTTCAATAAAGGAATTTCTTAGCACCAATTATTAACCTAAATGACTTACAGGACTTTCAAATTTGGCAATTGAGAAAGGAAATTAGGCACTGATCCTGTTAAGCTATTGTTTGATAAGTCCCTGAAATGAAACACATCAAAATTTTTTACATGTATGGCATGTTAGTGACCATATTCTGAACCATCATGACCAAAAATGGTGAGAGATCAGGTATACTTACAAGGACTCAAGCATATTGAGCTTGGAAAAGTATGTACTTATCTCGCCGGTCAATCCACTAGAAGACAACTCCCTGGTATTGCAATTTTATTAAGAATCACATAATTATCAGAGTTGAAAATGAAATCATATTGTCAAATTAAGGAAAAATTTACATTAACTGAATTGTGATGGTGAACTTACAGGGATGTGATTCTTGGGGGCCTAGAATCATCATTGCTACAATTTAGACCTTGCCACAAGTATTTTATTGGAACACAAGGATCTCCATCCCAGTTTCTCTTTACTTCGTAATTCGACTTTATGTTCATCATGGCATCCACTATTTTTTTTATTTTTTCATATCATTAGTAGAGTAATCAAGGTAATTAGGCGAGAGAACTTGACAAAAGAGAATCAAATGCGGCGAATTTGAGAGTACAAATACGTACCATCATCTTGGTCTGTTTCTAATTGAGAGACCCCCACCAGAGAGTAAATCTCGATCGCGTTTACTATTGGAGGCAGAGTTGAATTCTCCAGCTTATCTAGAGTGAAAGTGTAGTTAAATTGTCCAGTAATGGGTACCGTGCTGTAGATAGTGGCTGTGGACAAGTATGTAGGCACAACGGGTCCATACAAAAGCCTCCCATTGACGTTGATGTTGAATGCTCGGGACTCGTTGGCTTTCAGCTGCTGAAGTTCTGCAAAGTGCATGTAGAGATAATATTCAATGTTCGCATCCGAGGCCTCTAAGTCTAGTCGAAAAGGACCACTTTCATTAACCGGCATGGCGGCATTGTTCATCACGACAGGTGGTGGTTGGAAATCGTTGTGACTTTCAGCATCCACGGTTTGTGATGTTGTTAAATGTTTCCATTCGTTGCTGATATACCGTATCCACATACGATCAAAAACGTCGTCTGGATACCTAAGAATTGGCGAACATCATTTGATCATCTATTCTCAGAATATTGTATTTGATAAAAACATTAGGAAAAAAAGTGCGAATGCTAATTCAACACATCTTTTTGGGTAAATTTCAGCCCGGGTCTAAAACTTCCTAAAAGAGAATTCATCAAATACATTTTAGTTGACTCTTCTGTCTCACTTAAAAAAAAAAACAATTAAAAACAAAAAACAAAGAAATAGTACTCTGCAAAAGAATTTGAGGAGTACCTTACAACAGTAGTTAAATTTGAACCGACATCCATTCGAAAAGCGAGCGCTAATGACGTCTGAGATTCGGCCACATAAGTCGTGTTCTTGAGAGGCCTGAGCTCTAAAGCAGTAATAAACGGCGTCCCAGATCCGGTGTTGGCAAGGCAAAGACGAACATAATTCTGTAACGGGAAATGTATGATCTCCTTCACAACAGGCGATGGAGAATCCAAAATTTCCACGGTGTCCCAAGAATTAGGCCCCAAGTAAAGATCGAATTTCGGCGTGCTGTTCTTGCCATCATAATTTCCGTACACGAACCATGCCCGGATTAGATACTTCGTGCCCTTTTTGGTGTTTACTGTGTAGCAGTTCCTGATTCCATCAGGAAAGCTTCTCAGAGTTGTTGCCCACCTCTGACGGCCTACTTTGTATTGAGCCAATATGCTGTTAATTGTACCACCATTGATAAATGCTGCGTCTGAGATGTAACTAATTCCTGTTGTATTCTCTATGTAGTTGGAGTTTTCTGGCAATCCACAGTCCAAGCTAATGAAACCTGAAACGGAAGAATTTTAGACTTAGCTAAAAAGAGCAAAAGACTAGTGGTTTTTAACATTATTTTGGAGATTTGTTATAAACTTATATACCTGATTGACCATCCTGGGAATGAGCAACAAGGAAAAGAGCATAAACAAGAAGCAAAAATATTGCCGAGTGGAAATTCATGAACATCTTATTTTCACTCATACTTTCCAAATATTGCAGTGTAAAAGCAACGAAACTTAATTAGAAGCACTAAACTGAAAACCTATTTTCTTATATATATACACACATATATACTATTTTGTTATGTGTGGTAAGTCTACTCGTCTTTCTTTCTTTCTTCCTTTCCTTTTTTTTTTTTTTTGGCTATTTTTCTTTCCATTGTGGGACCCTAGAGATTCTGTTGAGAAATGACAGATTATACGTCGACTTCCTAGACTTTTTATTTAGTTGAAAACTTTGAATCCGGAGGTGAAGTCGACGTTTGCTAGTCAAAATCCTTGGATGCCTACAGCAATATAGTCACTTGCAAGTTGAACAATATCTTTTATTATTATTATTATTATTATTATTATTATTTGGACAGTTGGATAATATTACTTTAATCTTTTATTATTATTATTATTATGAGATGATAAGAGTGAGAATTTACTAAGAAATTTCTCGGGTAGAATGCATCCTTCTTTTTTTATTTAGGTTAAAATGATAGATCATTTGTAATTAGTAGCTTTATAAGTCACGATACCTAATACATGGTACTAAATTTATCTCATATTTAATCAAGTGAAGGGGCCTAATTTATGAAAAATTTTCACGACTACATTGGAGATGAAATCTAATATTTATGGAAGCAAATTTCGTGTAAAGATGTGAATAAAAGGAGTTTAATTCTAATATCATGGCAAAATTATGTAAAATAACATTCACAATTAATTAAATATAGCAAAATTATATGATTATAGACCATGTTTTTCCTAGGCCCCAGCTTTTTTTTTTTTTTTGAAGGGACACTACGATTTATAATTACCAGCATTTGAAAATTAATGGAGAAGAGTTTTTATTGTTAATTGGCAAAAATTGGTGTAGAACAGAAAAATTATCAACTTATTCATTTTCCCCTCTGAATGGAAGCTACTCACACAAAATCCATCGACCAAAGCCTTCTGTATAAGTTAATTAGTATACTCATATATCCTTTTTACGAGAAAAAGTATGCATAAGATCGAATAATTTAGCTAATTAAGTCGGTGGAAAGGGAAAATCTATTTCTCGTACTCAAATTGCCTGCTAATTGACACTACAATTATTAGGAAACAGCACTTAAGTGGAGGTGTTTATATATATACATATATTGAGAAAAATATTAATTTGTAATTTTTTTAGGGAAGTTAATTCGTAATTAGTCATCTAGTGGAAGTGTTCATGAACCATTTCGTTGGTGGTTTCACTTCCTTTTGGCATATCATGACAGCTTGAGAGCACATTAATTATTAGAATGCACAAAAAAAAAAAAAAAGGAATAAAAAAGTAACAACATATAATTCGAACCCATTTCGCGTTCATGATTGCCAAACGTGCTTACCTAATAAGAAGAAGACCGACTGATAGAGAGAAGACTTTGTCCAGAAGTCGGCGTTTACTTTGTGGTCTAATGTTAATTCTAGTTCAAAAATAATTTGCATTATATGGATATATATTCCCACTCAAACACGTTCAAACATTCCTTTCACAAAAAAATAAATAAAAAAATAAACATTCTTCTTGATGCCGTCTCAAAAAAAAAATGCTATTACCTTAAATATTATAATTTTATACTGTAGTATATTTTTATTTAATATTATAATATATAAGAGATATGGTACTCAAAGTCAAAGTCAAGAATGAGCAACTTCCCTGGTCACTAACTGATAATTCTAGAGTACAAATTAAAACGCGCAATTTGATCTTCAAGTCTTTTGTATCATATAAGGTGTGAGCCCCACCAAGGTCACCCACCACAATTTTTTTTTTTCTTTTCTTGTGTCAGGATATGTCGATATTCCTCGTTTGGATGAATACTAATTTCCTTGAAGTTTAATACTTTTGACTTTATAATATTATGACGTGGATATTTTTGCTTTCTTAGAACTGTGGTCCGTTGTTCGTGGCGTGTGAGGTGGTGGCTAGTCGACGAATTTTTTCTGTGAGCAATTTTGTCAAAGTTATGTAATTTGCAAGTTTGTGTATAGGGAGTTGAATTTAGAACGCTATTTGGAGTGTATTTGACAAAAGATTCCGTTTGCATTATTCGTTTTTTTTTTTTTTTTTTTTTTTCTTTTCACACCTATGTGGGGAAAAACAGATAATATTAAAATAAAAATTCAAGCGCGTTAAGATTTTCATATTTCTGACCTTTGACCCCTTTTTAGGGGTTCTTTATTTTAAAAACAAATTTTCCCATTTTTTGTCGTTTTCCCTATTAAAATCCGTTTCAAGTTTTTGTCGTTTTTGCTATCCTTTTTGTCGTTTTTGTATTCTTCTCGTTTTACGTTGTCGTCGTTTTTTTGTTACTGTTCTTTTCCCTTTCATTGTCCTTTTTTTTTTTGTTTTTAAATCTTACTCGTTTGTCGTTTCTACGTGTTTGCGTTTTTATAAAGTAATTTTTCCTTTTTAAGATGTTATTGTCGTTTCATTCTATTCTCCTGGATGAGTAATTTATTCTTTTCTTTACTGTCGACTCTAGTTGTGAACGACGAAGCAAGCATATAATTATACGTTAAGTTATGATGCACGCTTGTTTGGTGGATGTTAATTTAAATTGGCAGATTCCAAGAAGACAATGAATGGAGATTTCCATTACTCACTTTAACTTCAATAATTGTGCATGATTTAAATTCCAAAGTCTTTTATTTACGTGCAGTAGTCAATAATGGAGTTGGTTTGCTCAGAAAAAAAAAAAAAAAAAAGAGTTTGAAAATGCCGAGAAAAAGAAAGCATGGTTATTGATTTTCATGTATTAATATTGAAGCTTTTTACATTCAGAAAAATATTGAAGTATGACCAGTGTTTTGTTATGATTAACTTCGATTTCCATTCATTGGTTTTTTCTTTCAACACTTTAATTGTTTTTCCCTTTTTTCAATTTTCTTGTCGTTTTCTTTTGTGGCTATCCGTATTTTTGTTGTTTCTATTTACATCGTATTACCTTTAGGTGTCGTTTCGTTAAGTTTTTCTATGTTTTGTCGTTTTTTATTCTTTTTCGTTTCTTTTTTTTTTTTTTTTTTTAACTTCCATTCTCTCATTTTAAGTTGCTATCGTTTTCACAGGTTTCCTCATTTTATTTTGTACTTCTGTTTTTTGTCTTTTGTCGTTTGGCATTTTGCCGTTTGTTTCCAACTTTTCATCGTTTTTTATTTGCAATGTTTTTTTGTTCAATTCGATTTTTTTTTGGTGTCCATTTTCATCTTTTGTTGTCGTTTCTTTTTTCTTTTTTTTTCACTTTATTGTTATTCGCCTGAATCGCCTGGGGAAGATTTTGGAGCGGAAATGAACAAGTCTGGTATTTGTGCAACTGAGAAAGTTTGCAGAAAAACTAATTCTCCAAGGGAGCAGGCTTCCTCCCTTCTTTTCTAATTCTCTTCTTTTTCATCTCAAATTTCAGCGTTCTTTACGCCTGAGAGAATTTAGAATTTCCCTCTCTGGTTGGATTTTTTTTTTAATCTATTAATAACTTGTGAGTTGCAAATAAATATATGTGTCCATTTATATCTCAATCGTGATATTGTCCAAGCTGTGATAGAAGCAACAAAATCAAGATAATCACTTACTAAACAAAATGTTACAAGAACAAGAAGAAAAATAAACAGATAAAACACTTGGCACATCAAAATTGATGCCTTGGACAAAGTATTAATGTTCTACCTTGCCAAGGGACTGATTTCTGTAGTCACGTCCAAAGACAACACTTCATTAGAGTCCGTCGAATCGGTCACATGGCTCCGGTTTTTCCGAGCTAATTCTGCTGCCAAACATTGTTTTAGTTCACTTACTACCTCACTCATATTTGGCCTTTTAGCGGGCGATGGAGACAGACAAGCCATTGCTATTTCAACAGCTTTCCAGACAGAGTTAACCTCAAAATCTTCTTGTAACCTTGGATCAACTATACTTCTGATGAGCCCATTGGCAAGCATGGAACTAACCCAATGGCTTATGTGAGTCCTCTCATCATCCGTTTCATTTGTTCTACTAATTATTGCTGCACGATTTGTGATTATCTCCAAGAGCACAACCCCGTAACTATAAACATCACTTTTCTCATTCAACATATTTGTTACATAGTACCTACAAGAAAAGATTAAAAAAAAAAAGAACTAGATCATGAGTGTCGATTCACAAAAAACAGTATGTCTCTAAACTATTTTCGTGAGATCCAGTTGGCTAATTGTGACCTTTACATTGAATTGATTTCATAGCATGTTTAGTTTAGTTGTTTGCATGTTCGCAATAAAGAGAATTGGTTAGAGATATGGTAACTTACGCCGGATCAAGGTATCCAGGTGTACCAGCAACAACCGTGGAAACATGAGTTCCTCCCTGAGTAGGGAAACTTCTGGATAGGCCAAAATCAGCTAGCTTCGCTTGAAAATTTTCAGTTAGCAAGATATTTGCAGTCTTCACATCTCTGTGAACTATGGGTGGTTTACAACCACTATGCAGATACTCCAATCCTACATTTTAAGATCCAAGCCTTTACTAATCATTTCCGAAAATTAGTAGAAAAAGGTATTGGGAAAGAATGCTTTGAGTCTAACTTTCTTGCTAACCTTGTGCAGCATCCAATGCTATATGAAGTCTTCCTTCCCAACTCAACAGATTTTTGTTGCTACCACCTATTTGGAAGTAATTAAGTCAATTTGTTTATGTTTTCTTTGTACCTCTTTTTATGTAAATGGTGCAAACAACATTAGTTTTCAACTCTAAAAAAGACAAATTTGTATGAAGAAAACTGAACCTGCTGAAAGATGTGAGTTTAAGTCTCCATTTGCCATGTACTCATAGATAAGGGCCATGTTGGTTCCTTCATTACAATACCCAACAAGGCTAGTCAAGTTTCTGTGATAAACTTTCATAAGAATCTTAACCTGCAATAGGAAGTCACATAAAAAGTTTTCTCAACTTATGCATATTAATGTGAATAAGCTAGGTAGCTTTGTATGCATATCAGTGAAGAAGGAATGCATGCCTCCTGCTTGAAATTGTTGATAGCTCTGAACAGATGAAGAAGAAAGCATCTTAACAGCTACTTGAGTATTGTTGTCTACGAAGCCATGGTAAACTGTTCCAAATCCACCTTTTCCCAAAATTCTCTCAAAATTGTTTGTCATTCTTTGGACCTCCGCAAATTTAAACTGTCGTTTTATGGACCCAAATGAATCCTTTTGCGGCTTGAGTACTGCATTTTTATTTCAAGTGCTAATGTCACCAAAAGTGTGCATGTTGGTTGATTTCAAGACTTGAATATTGGTTATATAATGTAATACCTTGCCTCTTCTTCTTTTTCAGGAATCACCAGAACTGCTGCTGCTATTAACAACAGAAAAACTAGTCCACCAACTGTTGCCACTATTGGGATCAATATACCGTTGTTGTCATTCTTCTTCTTGCATTTAGATGCGTCGCATAAATTAAGATTTTCTCCCACACTAAGATTCTCAAATTCGAATGAAATATAATAAGTTTTTTTACTTGAAAGTAAAAATTAAAAAATTAAAAATGAAATCAAGTCATGAAGCGCGCCAGACCTTAACGATAGAGAACCATTATTGGACTTTTCAATGAGTTCATCTGGAACTGAACCTACAAGGTTGTTTCTTTCCAAGTTTCTGCAAAGGAAAAGATGATATAGGTTCACACATGACAATATAATTTGCAGTAACAAAATGTTGCTAGTCTAAATAACTTACAGAACCCTCAAGTTTGGCAACTGTGCTAGAAAAACAGGAATTGATCCAGTTAAATTATTGTCTGACAAATCCCTGAAATAAGGCACATACATTACTAAGACCAAATTTGCAGAGATTATCTTGGCAACTAGCTTTACATTTTACAAGCATTATTTCAGAATTTGAGACTTCTGAGTACTTACAAAGACTGAATCATGGATAATTTTGATATATCTGCAGTTATCTCACCAGTCAATCCACTCGAAGACAAGTCCCTGATTGTAACAATTTTGAAAATGCATCAAAGTTACCATTATTATTATTATTTTTAAGTATAAAGGTAACAAAAATATGAGACGAAAACTTACAAGGATAAAATTCTTGGAGGAGAAAAACCGTCGTAGCTACAATTGAGGCCTCTCCACAAGTATCCCTTGGGAACACAAGGGTCTCCGTCCCAATTCTTCTTCACTCCATAAGTTGACTTTATATTTGTAATTGAATCCACTAATTCATGTTTTCACATTCATTCACACAAAAGTAGCAGAAAAAGAAAACAATAATTCAAATAAGGATATAATAAAACCAACCAACCAAGGAAGAAAAGGCACATGTGGGGAAGAACATACCATCCTTTTCATTTGTGTCTGACTGCTGAAAATCCACCGCCGAGTAGACCTCGACGGCATTAAAGATGGGCGGCAGAGTCGAGTTCTCGAGCTTAATTATCGAAAAGTTGTAGGTTGATGATCCTGAAAGGCCCGTCGGGTTAAATATGGTGGTGGTGTTGAGGTAGACAGGAGCAAGAGGTCCGTACCAGAGCTCCCCATTTATAGTGATGTTGAATGCTCTGTACTGCTCCGCCTTGAGCTGTTGAAGCTCGGCAAAGTGCAAGTAGAAGTAGAAGTTACTACTCGTATCTAGGTCACCCAAGTAAAATCTCATCGGCTGGCTTTCATTGACCGGAGTAGCGGCGGTGCTCATGATGACAGATGGTGGCCGGTCTTTTTTTTTACTTTTGGGGTCAATAGTCTGAGATGTACTTATTTGAGTCCAGGAGTCGGAGCCATAAGGAACCCAAATCCGGTCAAGAAAGTCATATGGATACCTAAAGTAAAGAAAGGAATTAGCAACAGTACAATTACCACAGATCTTATGGTTTATAGATGCAAACAGAAATTAAAATTTTTATGAAAGAAAATACTGTAACAAAATATTTGAATTGTCGATCAAACTTATAACCAAACTGCTTCTTAATATTCTATTAATCAAATTAATGAGTTTACGAAGTCACTAACCTGTATGCCATATCTGTAGTTGAGCCAATGTCTAAGCGCACAACGAGCGCCAAAGACTCGGACGGAGCAGTGTTGTTGTAATAAACTTGGCTGCTCATAGGCCTAAATTCCAAGGCTGAAATGAACGGTGTCCCAGAACCAGTATTGACAAGGCAAACACGGACATAGTCCAGCGATGGGATATGTATGATCTCTTTGATGACGTTTATGGACACATTCACAAATTGGACCGTGTCCCAAAAGTTGCCTCCTAAATGGAGATCAAATTCTGGCGCGGAATTTTGGCCGTCATAGTTCCCGTGGAAAAATGTTGCCCTGATCAAGTACCTAGTTCCCTTTGTAACGTTTACTTTGTAGCAGTTCCGAATCCCCTCGGGAAAGCTTCGGAGATTCTTCGCTTGTTCTTGGCGATCGGTCTTGTACTCTGGTGCTATGCTGTGGCTGACACCAGTGGTAATGAATGGAGCGTCGGAGATGTAATCTATCTGCGTTGATGGTTCTGTGTAGTTGGAATTTCTTGAGAGCCCGCAATCTAAGCTAATGAATCCTGTGACGAATGTGAAGGACAAAGACAGAGAAAATAGTGCAATGTTGTTACTTATGTGGTTAAATGCTGATCAAACTATATATTTGGAGATTTAGATTAATGTTTTACCGTACCAGATTGATCATTCTGTGCATGAACGAGAAGTTCAAGAGAAAACGAAGCTAGTAATGTTGAAAAGATCAGGAAGTACTGCTTCAACATCTTCATTGAAAACTTGTCCTCAGCACATGCCTTGCTGTTATGTATTATATAATAGCTATATTAATTCTCAAGAGGTTGATAAGAAAGTCTAAGAATTAAGAATGTGAGAAGAATATTATATATCTTTAGCGGGATGTTATTGTTCGAGCTTAAGTTTCGGATGTCAATAAAGGCGGCTTTATAAGGGGACATTGGCGGAAACGGGAAAACTGTCATAAGAGAGAAGAATTTTTGTGCACCCTTTTTTAACTTCTCGGGATAATAACAAAAATCACTGTACATGATTCGTAATTTCATTAGTGTCACGCGAATGAATATGTTGACTGGACAAGAATTAGGGGGTTTGAATTTGTACTGTTAAAGCTTATAGTTCTAACTATTTGGACTCATGTGACACAATTCCGTGGACGATAGATATGGTTCAATTCTATTCAAAACGCGTTTTATAATGTCAAAATGTGAAAGGGACAAATGGACTGGCCATCATTTGCTGTGGAATGGGGGCTGTTTAATGTATAGCATGCCTAACGGATCCTACTACCATGTGGATTCTATTGATAAGAGTTCTATTTTTAACCGAGGCATCTTTTCAAAATCATCTTTTTCTTGACAATTATGAAAACTGAAAGTAAAACCTGTCGGCACGTCACTTTTGATCTGGACCCATCGAAAAAAATCTTTAAATTTATGTATTTTAAAGTTTTTAAAAAAACTATTATTTACAAAATTATAAATGCCAATATAATATGTAGTATATTTTTTAGATCAGGTCTTACTGTTTTGTTAGTAAAGGATTATAACTCTATCGGGTCTGATCTCAAGTCAACTTTTTTATTTGTTCTGCGTAGTCAACTTCAAAGGGAGATCGGATTCGTTCCATTCATTGTTCGTTCATTCTTTTTTCACTTTTCTGAATTATTTATCAAATTATGATTGGTAGTTATGCCACAACGTTGAGATCTTGAATTTAAATCCCCTCGCCTCTTAGAAAAAAACCACAATAAATGTGACAAGTTAATCGACAATTTCTGATAATAATGTATTATCCCATATTCAAATTGAGTTAGAAGTTTGGACAACAACGGGCTTATCCTCTATAAAAATAGAACGACGGGAAATTCTAAATGCTAACATAGCACAACGAATTGTCAAGTGATGAACGACATCCATTTCATAGAATTAAATTTTAGAAAATTTTTAAAAAACAAACAATTGTGCTGCTTTTATGGTTATAACTCATAAGTGAATTTTTAAAATAAAAAACTACATGTCGTTTTATGCGACTCAACAATAAGCTTTAGTGAACCAATGGCACCTATATTCATAGATAGACGCGAACACTGGAATTTTGAACCACACAAAAACGTTGTGGCTTACACAAAGCGTACTTAATTTTATGTATGAACTGCCAGCGATAATAAAACAACATTTTATCTCATGATCCATAAAACTTGTGTCGTTCTTTGACCTAAAAGTCAGCAAAATTCCATGAAAATACATATGAACGATATGTGCTAGGTCTTTCTTGCATTAACGTCTACAAACATTGTAAAAAAACTTGCAAGATGGTGCTCTTTATCGTAAACAAAACAAAATTAAAAGCACTAAGACTTTTCAATAGCGACATGTCGTTTAACTTCAATATTAACACGACAATGTCCTTTCCTACATGAACAACTTTTAAACGACAGTAAAGTTTGTAATAACAACATGATGTAGTATTTCCCTAAACTAAGGAAATTTTTGTTCACGGCGGCATGAGGTCACTTTTACATAAACGATGGTAAAAATTTTTGAACTGGTGGAATGTCGTTTTACCTAACGACAGCAAAATTTATCATTGAAAATAACATGTCGTTTTTATTTTTTTGAAGGACGAAAATGTATCGTGATTTGCATTGAAGAACGTCAAATTTCGTAACAAAGACGCTATCGTTTTTACGTAAAGAACAGTATGTTAGTGACGATATGTCGTTTTCATTTTTCAACAATAACATTGATGAGATATACGACATGTCGTGTTCAATTGTATTCACAAAACTCTAAAAGAATTAACGACTTGTCGTACAGGGTATTAAATACGGAAAATTGACCTGTTCAATTAAATACGATGTGTCGTTTTAAAGTCAAACTACACAAACTTTTAAACGACAAGAGCACGTTTAGTGTTACTGCATCACATTCAACGACAATCTTTAGTTGTCGTTTTCAAATAAACGACTTCAATCTTTTTAGGAGGAGGACCCCTCTTCACAATTTCAAGCGTAATTGCCCAAATTGCCTCTTTCTTCTCCGAGCCAGACGGCGGTGGAGGGATCACTCGGCGTAGACGAATGGCGACGCCACAGATGGGGGCTCTGGGGATGGAAGGAGGTCCTCCGGCGCCACCGCCGCCTCCGGGAACGGACATGACGGGAATATGCTTCAGAGACCAGCTCTGGCTCAACTCTTTCCCTCTCGATCGCAATCTGGTCTTCGATTACTTCGCTCTTTCCCCTTTCTATGACTGGACCTGCAACAATGAGCAACTTCGCATGCGTTCCATTCACCCTCTCGACCTCTCTCAGCTCTCGTAATTCCTTTCCCTCTTTATTTTTTCTTCAAGTTGTCTGTAAAATTCTCTCTTTGATTGCTGAGAGCATGAAAAATGGAAATCAAGCGTATGGAAAGTTTTGAACTTTATTTCCCGGAAGGGCAAATGTTACGAGTGTTGTTGATTGGTTAGAAAATGCTTCTGAAATTTGTTTTTGATTTTATTTCGGGCATTTTCGGATTACATAAAACATTTCGAGTGCACTGCTTTGGATCACACTCTGGCTGTTGAAATAATAAATTGTTTTTTGGTGTTGGTAAGGCAGATTCATTTGTTTAATTTAGGTTTGTTTATAGTTGTAAATTGCGTATATTCAGAAACTTACAAAATTAGCTATAATTTCTTTTGAGACATAATTAAGTGTATTCAAACACATATTTTGGGTATGAGTAGGCTATGCTGTGTGTCTGAAAAATAGCATATTGCTGGTGGTTTAACCAACAGGGGAACGTTGGATTTGGTCTAGGATAGTTTATATACTTAAGTTGTTGGGGGCAAATGCACCGTTAAGGGGAGTGATTTGTTTGTTTTTCAGGAAAATGACTGGCACAGAATACATGCTGAACGAAGTTTTGGAGCCCAACCTTTTTGTTATCCGCAAGCAAAAGAGGGATGGACCTGAAAAGGTTACACCAATGCTGACTTATTATGTTTTGGATGGGTCGATATACCAAGCACCACAGCTTTGCAATGTTTTCGCTGCTCGAGCTGTAGGTGCCTTTTTCTTCTTAATATATCGAAACTACACCGAATATATCATGACTTTAGCTTTGCAGTGTTTTTGCTGCTTAAGTTTTTGGTGCTTTTTTCTTATCAAGTTATGTTCAGTTCTTAGCATATGAGGCTGTTTGGAAGCAATTGTCAGTTCTGCTTTTAGTGAACGTATATCATTCAGATTTCAGATTGTTTGTAACTCTGCATTACAGTTTCCTATGATTGTTTATCTGTTAAAGCCTAAAGAAAAATGTTTTATCTTGGTTTTCTATGAATCCTTCAGGGACGTGCTCTTTATTACCTACAGAAGGCTTTTACAAATGCTGCCTCAAAGTTGGAGAAGATTGGATATGGTACTTTGCCTGATTGCCACTCATTTTCCTTTCATTTGCTACGAGTAGAAAGAAAAATCAGTCTCAAATGATGTCTTAGTTGTTTAAATGACAAGAAATGGGTTCTGTAATTATGGTTTTTATATTTGTTGTGTGTTGGTAATATTTTGTAATTTTTCAATATCAAACTCATTTGTTATTTTGTTGTTTCTTCTATTGGAAATTTAAACTTGGTAGTTGATGAATTTTTTTTTTATGTTTTTGATTTATTTTTTCCACCTGTGCTGCAGTTGATTCCGAAAATGAAAATGCACCTTTGGATTCAAAGGTTGGCAAAGAGACGATTGATTTTAAGGAAAGGAAGCGAATAGATCATATTCTTGCATCCTTACAGCGCAAGGTAAGTTACGTTTTCCAATATAGCTATTTTAAAATGAATCATTAGTCCATAGCAATAGCTCTAGCAGCTATTGGGATAAGGGAATTATATACTTGAAAAAAAAAATCCATTGAAATAGTATAAAAAATTTATAAGTCATCTGGTACGTAGGTTCAAAACCGTTTAAGATAGTTTAAACCATAAAGCGATTTGAACTGGCATTTGGTGGAGTTATAACTAAAGTTAGTTTGAACCATGGAGGCCGGTTTTAAAACAACCGAAACCCCAAAAATCCAAACTTTGTCTCCCCTTAAGTTCACACGTTTTGAACCATTTTTTTTATTGCGAAAACCATTGTTATTCTTGATTTTCTTTCATAATCCATAGTTTTCCAAACATCAATTCTCGTTTTAAACTTGATATGATGTTTTATTCTCGTTTTAAACTTTTACGTTTCAAATATCAGTTTAAAACTACTATTTAAATTATACAGTTTAGAACCCACAATTCAAATTATAAGGTTCTAAACCATACCATTCGGAACCTACACGCCAAACAAACCATTAGACGCTTGGACTACATATTTCATATATTCAGTTCCATCTCTGGTCTTCTGAAGTTTTGCCTTTTAGATCCCTGAATATCCTAATCCTGTGTGACTAGAGTTAGCTCTATATTTGGGGTGGCTCATATCCACATTGTTATGGCGTTGGAGGTAAGGGCTTATGCATGCAATACTTTTTGTGACAATGTTTATGTTAAATGGACTATAGTTTTAAAAAAAGGAAAAAAAAAAAAAGGGATTACACTAAAGGAGTTCATAACAGATTATAGAACTTCCTGCATATCATAATGGAATATATTACCCCTGATATGGCCATCTCAAGAGTTCAGTTAGAGAATTCGATGGTACATTTTTTTTTTTATAGCAAAATCCGATAGTACATGTTGGCTAACATCAAATTCTGCTCTGGATTAGTGCAAAGCAGTTACTGCATTTGTTAAACATTATAGTTTGTTCTGTCCTGGTATTACTATCTCATAACAAATCCTTTACTAAGATGTCGCCTCCATCACCTCGTTTATGCAGCTACCACCAGCCCCGCTGCCACCTCCGTTTCCCGAAGGCTATGTTCCCCCGCAAACAGCAGATTCAGAAAAAGGCCCTGAAACCCAACAAGCAGGAGAGGCACAACCTCCTGTTGATCCCATCATCGATCAAGGCCCAGCTAAAAGAATGAGATTCTGAACAAGAGCTTATCGCATTCTATCTGCAGCAGACAAAAAGTATGTAAAACTCTAAAGCGAGCTCCGGAGGATTATCTTACAACTTTACTTGAATGTAAACTAACCCGCTAGACCTTTTTCTTTTTTCTCTTTTTTTGTTCCCTGTTTAAGTTAAAAGTTCAATGTAGGTCTGTAAGATGAGAAGGCGATTCAAATAGATATAAAAAGCTTTGCCCAAAAGTTTCGAGTTAAGCATTTTGTAGATCAATTAAATCTGATTTTCTCTAAACTCATACATTAAACAATAGCTGGTTTGGAACCTAATTTGACAAAGTTGGTTTTAATCAACTTTTTAGTTAAGGAATAGTGTAAAGCTCTCGCATACTATAGTAAAAAAATAAAAAGTTATTATAGTATAAAGCTCGTACATGCTTACAGTGTTTTAAATCAAAAAGTTGGTTTCTAACCTACTATGTCAAACATCTTATAAAAATTAGTTTAAACTGATTTTATTATAGTATTTTATTATAGAATTTAAATTATTATAATGTTTTAGGTTCAAAATAGACGAGCTTCCAAACTTTTCGTTTTCGCCAAAAATGTATTTCTCCGTGCGAAGAATACATGGCCACACACCACGCTGCATTATAGTACATATGCACTTGCAATTAAAAAAAATTTACGCAATCACACAATAAGCCGACGATGGAGGTTAACATTCGTGACGTGCCTCTGCAGCCTAAAATCAATAATGCTAAACATGGCGCAGAGCTGATGTGTCAGATGTTGTAGAGCGAGAGGACATTTTTCATCAATCTAAAATTTTGAAACTGTGCTGTCCCAATTAAAAATACTTTTGCCACAAGAGGCAATATATTAAATTTACAACTAGCAATTACACAATTGTTGCCCCTTGTATATTGGCTTCACTACTGTGTCTTTATAACAGTACCACGGTCAATTAGAAATTAGGTAGCCATTTAACATGATGGCAATTTTACATGTCTTTGTCCAACCTACGTTTAAGTGCCAAAAAAAAACAAAAAGGTTCATTGTCCCACACCAACAACATGGCAGTATAAATATAAGAGAAGTAAAGACGGGTGAAAACAGTATCGTTGACATTGAGAAAGGAATATGCTCTCGTTCCATTCTACTGGAGTAACAAAAACAAAAGAAAGCAAATCGAATAAGTTAGAAGATGAATGATGGATTATTTGCTGGAACCAACGAATAACACATCATAGATACAGAAAAAGATCATTAACTAAACTAACAATCTTTTTAACGATTGGCTTCGTTCTTTTTACTTTTCTTCAGCAAAAACAATAGAATAATATCAACTCGTTTTAAAGCTGTGGACTTCATGGAAGCTGGCGTTCCTTTAATTTGTCGGTTGTGAAGCAACAGGTAACTTTCTTTTACTATGTGCTTCATGATATTTGCCTGCAAAAAAATAAGAGAAAATTGCATGTTATGACACACTTTTAAAAAATGTGTTTGATCAAGTCACATTTAAGAAATTTGTGACATAGTACCACCACTCATATTACATATATAAGGGTGGCATAATATACGTAGTCCACAAGTAATACTTGTAAGCAAAATATCTTGGTAGTCTCGGAGGTGGTGAACATGGTGGCGAGGGACAACAATCCATGGGCATGGTCGTAGTAGTCTCAGCGGCGGCAGCAGCGACAGTGATAAGGATTGAAGGAATAAAATGATTGTGTGGAAGAGATAAAAGAATTTAGGAGAAAAACTGAGTTTGAGAGGGTAGAGTTGCAGAGAGAGAGTTGGGAGATGAGAAGAAGAAAAAGGGATTTAGAGAAAGAATGGGGAAGTTGAGAGAAAAAAACATACAAAGTTTATGAATAAGAGAGATAGAGGGATGGAAGAGAGTAGCTTGAAGTTGTAGAAAGAAAAGAAAATTTGAATATTAGACGACAATTGTTTAAAAACGTTGTCTAATATAGTATTTTAAACTTCAGTCTCCAAAAAATTGTCGTCAAATATGCATGTGTAGAGTTCCAAAATGCAGAAATTTATGTACTGTGTTTTTTTAATATCAGACAGCGGTTTTAATTAAACGGTCATTTAATTGACGTTGTCTAATCTTCATATTGTTGTAGAGACCACCATTCATATTACATGTTTACGAGTGATATAATATAATCCACAAGTAATATTTGTAAACAAAATATCTTTTTTGACACTTGAAAGTAAAATTTAAAAAAGCATACGTACGTGAAGGCCAGTAAAACGTTAAGCAACACTATTATCGTCCGCTGCAATATATTTATGTTATCCTTCCCTAAGAGGGCCTTTTTAGGGAAACGACTTGCAACGTTATGATCTCAAATCATTGTAAGTAACCTGAAAGGTGAAAATGGCTCGTTCTTACGTACTAGTAGCAGCGTCAATGTCCTCTTGTAAAGTGTGCAATTGCATGCACGGCAGCCTCTTGAAAGGAAACATTAATAGGGTGTTTGGCTAGTGATAGGAACCATTGATGGGAATCGTTTTTATTGTAATATATGAGAGTTTTATAATGTAGTAATTTTTTTTATTATAACATGTGAGAGTTTTACATTGTTCATGATTAAGTTTTTGATGTGAACCATCTTTAACCAAACACCCTTCAAAAAAGGACACTACTTACAGCGTACAGCTAGCCGTGAAAATGACTTGCCTTCTTACCTACCACGTAACCGAATTCCACTTGCAGAGCCAAAACAGATACTACAAATTCTCTTTAAAAAAAAAACATTAAGATGAAATAAATTACAATTCTTTCTCCCATATAAAATTTGTTGTTAGCTAGCAATATTGTTTAGATATAAGTGGTGCTTGGGAGAAAAATTTCAACTTTAAAATTTAAAGCACGTATTGTACTCTGTGAAAGTTTTATATTATAACATATTTTTATTTTGTACTATAACGTATGAAAGCTTCAGAGTGCAGTTTGAACTCTACATTTTATCAAACACCCTAATAAATTTATATGTGATAAGCTGTGTGTACTTACGGTCGGTTTCTTTTCTGCGTTTACAGTAGAGGGCGTTGTGCAGGATCAGTTTGGAAGGACTTGCTGGAATACTTACTAATAATCAAAACCCATGTACTTCAAGTTTTAGAACTTGCTGATCACTTTTCTATTCTGATACAAATCTTACGTTTAATTTTATCCGACTTCATCAAATTCACATATTATATATATCTAACCCACAAAAACAAGATCCTAAAATGACTTGATTGATATCTAGCCTCCCATCTCTTGAATCAATATAGTCGTATAGTAAATTATAATTGTCATCTTGCTACGATACAAGGCATATTCAAGAAACTCCAACTAAAAATATGACGGTCATACATGGTCATATATATGCAAGAGATAAACATTATAATGGGAAATTGGGCATGTTCTTCGAGAAGAGTTGAGTTGCATGCTTTTGTGTATATGGCTTATGCATGTCATGTTACTTTAAATATTGGTCAAAAATTGAAAAACTCTTTCTTTCTTAGCATAGGAAACACAACATGTTTCTGGATATATTATATCGTCAGATAATTGTAGTTGAATTGTACTAAAGAATTTTATGTTGGCCCCTTTGGTTTAAAATTTGAAAACATAAATCTAATAGGGCTTTTGGCAAAATTGTTTGAGCTCATGAGTTCAAACGGTTTACAATGTAAAAACAAAACTATGTTACGATATAAAGCTCTTACATATTATAATGTTTAAGCTCATTTTAAGAGTTCAAACCATTTTTATCAAACATCCTATAAATTTTTTGGCAAGAAAAACACTATGACAATAGATTTTAATTGTGATCGTTTAAATTGCCAAACAAACGGGCTGATGATTATGTTGACCTTATCTATAATGTCTCTTATATATATGTGTGTCAATTTACATTAGAAAGGAAGGAAGGCCGCGTAATTAGGCGACTAACAACTGAACGAGTCGTAACGAAATCACTTCATGCAGAATATTGTAGTATAGGAAAAATATGATTTATTTTACTTTTAGACGGAAACTATAAATTGTGATTCCTGATCAATAATTCTAAGGATAAGCTTTGTTTACTCTTTTATCTTTCCGTTAAATTGTGGGGGAGACCGGAGACGGACCGGATAATTTAGGATAAACTCTGTTGACTTCTCTTATCTTAATTGTTTTGATTTATAAATTGCTCAGTTAACAAAAAGTTTACCAAATATCGCAGGAGTTTTTTTTTTTAAAGGAAAAAAAAATAATTGATTCTCTTTTATTTATTTTTTAAAAATATTTTTTATGCCTAGTATACGAACTAAATTTATAGCTAGCTGTACTTATATCCCTTTTCAGGGGAAAAAAAAAATGTACGCCTTATATATCATAAAGCAACTAATTATAGAAAACCGAGAAGAGGATGCATGAAATAAAATAATAATAATAATAAACGAAGAAATTGTCTACTTCACAATGTCGAAGTTTGTTATAGAAAAAAAAAAAATCGAATAAGTGCATTGAAAAACCTTTAAAAACATTTCCCCTTGAAAAGATGTAGAAAAATGAATGTGGGCATGATAATAAAAAAAAAAAAAAAAAAAGGGGGAGAGGGAGATCATTATTCTATTGGTAAGGGACAAAACAAACAAATTGTTGTATTTTTGGGTACGTTTGACTTTCTCCCCTGGCTAACACAAAATTTGGAGATATTCTCACGGTTCCACCAGACAGCCTGTCCAACCCAATAGAGAGAGTTAAAAAAATAAAAATAAAAATACTGAGCCCCAAACCCCGCCGATCCCGCCACGTGGCAGAACTTGAAAGCTCCAACCTCAAAATCCATTCATCGTCTGACACGTGTCAAACGCATCCTCACAAAGAAGGGGCGTGGGCAAACGTCCAAAAATGGCCGTGGACGTACCAAATCCCACCATTAAAGATCAAACAAACGACGTAGGCAACTAGGCACCAACTTGACTGGACGACACGTCAGGTGGGTCCCACAGTTTATTAGCTGTACGTGGAGCTGACTCTGAGAGAATAAAAAGAGATTGTGGCGTCCAACGCAAAGCTGACTCAGTAAGGACAAAAGTGCAAAGTTTTATGTTTTATCCGGGACCCACACACACCAAGATATTTTTTTGGACCAGGTTAATCAAAATCCCTTTTTATTAGCCAATTAATTTCCACAAATTTCCACATTCATCTCTCCCTCCCTTTCTACCGCCAACCGGCATGGAGGACTTGTTTCTTGCTTTTACTTTGGGTGTAAAATAATAAGCGTGGACGATTTGTGTCTGATAAAATAAGGAAAGTATAATGGACTAGATTGAAAGAAAACTTAATAGATTTTCTGGTAAGGACTCAAGAGTTCCGAATTCTCAGGGAAGGACTCTCCGACCAACTATAAATATCGTCAATTTTATACGGACCAATAATTGCATTAATTTTTACCCATCACTCTTCATCTCTAGTTCTCTCTAAATTTCTTGTTGTTCGGCTTGGATTTTGATTCAGGATGACTATTCTCATTGAACAGCCTCTCCAGTTTGGTAAATTTCCCAGTTTTGTCTCACATCTTTTTTTCTCTAAACATTCTTTCAGATACCCCTTGTTTTTCAATTAAAAAAAAAATCCCAAATGAAGATTTATCAACTGACTTTTTATCCATATAGTTAATTAACCATGATTTAGTTTTCTCAGTCTTTAAATTGATTTTTTTTTTCTTTTTTTATGTTTAAATTCTTATAAATCAATTATGTTTTTATCTTTAATTAATCAAATTTAAACCTATTAACCAATTGATTATCAACAATAAATCCCAACATTCCATATTCCATTTTTTTTAGAACAAAAGATCATCTTTTGTAATTACAGGAATAGAGGCGGAGGAAAAGAAGGTCCCCATAGATGAAAAAGAATTGGTGTTGGATGGTGGATTCTTGGTGCCACAGACCAACTCATTCGGTCAAACCTTTAGGTTAATTATCCTCTCTGCATGTCTTAATTTTCTTTGATCCCTAGCAAGCACAGATAAATGCCCCAGAAAATTATAATATATAAAGGCTGAATTATCCTTATGTATATACATATACGCCTTTTTTTTTTTTTTTTGGTTAAAGGATCTGATTATCATAGAAAAGAAAAAGACCATATAGGTTGTTTTTTTTTTTTTTTTCGCTTGTTATTAATACCACTCAAGTTTCTGACATGTGACAGGCGTTTTGTTTTGTTTTGTTTTGTTTTTCTTTTCTTTTCTTTTTTTCCCTTAAGGACAAGCTTAATATTGACAACTAAACTATGGATCATGTGACTTTAGACGGACTATAAATTAGGGGGAAAAAAAAAAAAAAGGCGCTCTACAACTTTAGCATAAGGCCAGTTTCTGGTTCCCTTCCCAAGCAAGGCATAGCCCAAAATGAGAGCTTCAGCAAAGGCTAATATCCTCAGGCCTGGCCTAGAATATTCCAAACCATAATCCTTCCTACTTAAAAACCAAAATAATAAATCTAACGCTATTGACGTTTCCACAAAGGAATAACGAATGGAACCATTTTTTTATTCCAAGGTTGTATGTGTCAAAAAATTATTGATTCTATGTGAAATGACCAAACAGGGACTATGATGCTGAAGGAGAGAGGCAGCCGGGTGTGGAGAACGTCTATAGAATCAACCACGTGAACCAGACTTATGACTTTGTGAGTAGTTTGGTTGGGATTTGACTGGTTCAACTTTGTGTTTGCTAAATCCGATCAAATCAATTATTTGAACCAATAATCGCCTGATGTTATATTATGAAAAGTTACCGTTGTATGAAGCTTTCATATGCTACTGTTTTTAAACCAATTTTTTTAGTTCAAATCGGTTTATCAAACACTCTATAATTTAATTTATTTTTTTAGTTTTATTAATAAGAGTATTTTGTAGTGAGGTATCAAATAACACTAAGGTAAAAATTAAAACCATCAAACATTTATTGAGTACCATTAAATTATTTGATTTATTTAATTTAATAATTTTGACGTAATTTGACGGTTTAAAATCTTGTACTATATAGAGTATTTTTTCCACACCTATCAGAAAATTCTCCTCAAGATAGAAGCTAAACGGAATAAGTAAATAAATAAATAAATATACTTTTTAATTGACATGGAATAAATAAAGTTTCTGGTTTTAAAAAATTGGAAGTAACGCAGGTGAAGAAGATGAGGGAAGAGTACAGCAAATTGAACAGAATGGAGATGAGCATATGGGAGTGTTGTGAGCTTCTCAATGACGTTGTGGATGAGAGTGATCCAGACTTGGATGAGCCTCAAATTGAACACTTGCTTCAAACTGCTGAAGCCATCAGAAGGGATTATCCCAATGAAGATTGGCTGCACTTGACTGGCCTTATCCATGGTATTTAGTCTTTCAAATTTTTTAGTTTAATTTTCTAGTACTTTGTTCTTACAAGTATATACTTTCAAGAGCAATCTTATTTAACTTTATGGGATTATAACTTCGTTACTAACAACATAGTAGGACACACTGCGTATTAGATTGTGGCTCATAGTTTTATAAGAAATGAGGTTATAACTCTGTGGAAAATGAAAAATATTTTTTTTTATTACTTTTAATACATGAGAAATTTACCAAGTACTAAATCACTGTATTAATATTGCCTTAGATCTTGGAAAGGTGCTTCTTCTTCCTAGCTTTGGAGGGCTTCCTCAATGGGCTGTTGTAGGTAAATAATCACATTTCACGTGTACTCTAAAAATCCAGATAATTTTTTTTGAACTTTGAGAGAACTTGAACTCTACACTACAATTTATTATTATTATTATTATTATTTCAACTTTGAAACTTATTGATCATGATTTGTGTCAATGACAGGAGACACATTCCCTGTTGGCTGCGCCTTTGACGAATCAATTGTGCACCACAAGGTACTTCCCCCCAAATTAAATTTCATAATTTATAATCTGAAGGACATCATATTAACCATTATGTTACTGCTAGTATTTCGAGGAAAATCCAGACAATAACAACCCTGCTTACAACACCAAGTATGGAGTTTATTCGCCGGGATGCGGTCTCAACAATGTATCGATGTCATGGGGACATGACGATTATATGTACTTGGTACATACTCAAACCTTTGACAAAAATAACTTTAGTTAACTTTACAAAGGGCAACTCTACGGCACACTATTTATGATATAATTAACCACAATTGTACTATTTAAATCAGACGATACGTATGAAACGAGTGCAGCGACTCTGTCTAAAAAATCTTACAAAATTTAGTCACAAATCGTATGCATCATCTAATTTACATCAAATGCAAGGTCAATGGTTCGGCGCGTTTGATGGGTGGCCCCACCGTAAAATTTTGCCTTTTGTAAATGCAACAATACTTGGTCTTTTCATACACTAAACTTGGGTGGCATTTTCAGGTGGCCAAGGAGAACAATACCACTCTACCTTCTGCAGCTCTTTTCATCATTAGATACCATTCTTTCTATCGTAAGTAGAGAAACAGATTACTTAAAAAAAAAAAAAAATTGAGTACTTTATGCTCAAAAGATAACCGTTTCCCTGATCAATATTTGACTCTTGATGATACTGATATTGCAGCATTACACAAGTCAGGAGCATATGAGCACTTAATGAATGAAGAGGATTTTGAAAACCTAAAATGGCTCCAAATATTCAAGCAAGTACCACTCAGTCATTATATTGCTTGGCCTCTTTTAATTTCCCTGCTAATTGATTCAAGTGGTAATGATTTTATTTCATTTTTTTAGCAAATATGATCTCTACAGCAAGAGTAAGGTCCAGGTTGATGTTGAAAAGGTCAAACCATACTATCTTTCCCTCATTGAAAAGGTAATTAGCATTTAGATCCCTCATTAATCCCATTTAAACGATCACTTCTTTCTTTAATCTTGAATTAATATTATTATTTACTTGCTCTTACTAATTAACTTATGTGCTTTTGTTATTGTTGCAGTACTTCCCGGCTAAGCTAAAATGGTGAAAAACTTGAGGAAGTCTTCCGCTTTTTGGGTGAAAGAGATGTAGACATCAGATGGGTGATTACCAGTTGGCTAGTGTGTTCAGATGGCATTTGGAGTTGATAGATATTTTGCCATATATCTGACTGATGTGATTAATAAAGATATAACCTTTTATGTATGAGACGTGATGTATGTGAAAGCCTTTCTTCAGAGTTTGTCTGTTTAATAAAAGCTTTCTTCTGTTCAGTTTCTAATAATGGTAAACATCTATCACCGGCATAGCCTTTGACGCAGCCATTAGTGCATTGTGGTTTTATATGCCGGTGTCATTTTGATATTATTTATTTTAACAAAATACCACGTTAGTACATTATTATTTTAAAAATATTAAAAAGATACATTATAGTGTTTAAAAATATCATTTGGTACCATGAGTGGGTGTTTTGTGACATAAAATTACTAACTTTGTATTTAATTTAGCATAACTATAAGTGAAAATCAACACAAAAGATTAGTTGCATATTGAAAAGGTACCAATAAAACCGAGTGTTGAGGGTAAGCTTGGCGCCACCACCGAGGACGCTAACTTTGGTGGTCGGCAACTAAGCTCGGCAAACATTAAGGCTACTGCCTGACCCCGACGACTCATACTTCTTCCCGAGGTGTCTTCCATTTATCCAAGGGCACGCCCCCAAGAAGACTGCCACCTCGGGGATGTACGGTAGCTCGGGTCGGGCCGCGTTATTCATAAGGATACGTCACTACCCGTCCTTGTAGGCCAACACCAGGCAAATGTGCTGCCGTCCGATAGAGTCCAATCTATTGGGCAATGGATGCGACACTTGTCACTTACTGCCTGATACACTTTGATGTGACACCTGAGTAATGGGCAAAATCCATCTTGCACCCGATCCAGCTGGTGGCCTATAAATAGGATGCATTTATGACGTTTTAGAGAGAGAGACTTCTTCACACTTAACTAGCTGCCGACCTCTGTCGAGCAATACTTGCCTTGAGCATCGAAGAGCCCTTATCTATTGACTAACCCCATTTCTCTGAACCATCCCTCTCGCAGGTACACACTCCCGGTCAAGGGCAAGCCTAAGAAGAGATCAAAACGTACACAGCCGCACGTGGGTGTTGATCCGACGCCGGACAACGGTAAGCATCAACACCGAGCATTAATGACTAGTTCGAACATTAGGTCTGATCAAAGACTAAAGGATCGGACTGCTCTTGAAAAGATGCAACAAATGCAAACTCTCATAGGTGGAGCTGGGCTTGAGCTATTTCTTCACAAGTGAAGTGAGCTGAGGTACTTCTTTCGGTTTGAATATGGGGCCACCTTTTTGGGGTAGAAATAGTCGCGATATCGGCCATAGTCAGTTCAAACACATAAACCCAGTCCATTTGTAACCATGTTGATCAAATTCAAAATGACTAAGTTTCATGACTTGGCTAGTCACTCGTCCTCGTATTAGAAGATCAAGTCATCCTACGGTCGATATTTCATTCCCCTTAATCGTAGGTGCTCATTCTCTTTTGATTTTAATGGTCCCGTCCCGAGGTACTTGTAGCTGGTATTCGAGCGTCTCGGTTATAGAAACAAAGAATAGCTTATCACTCAAAACTATATTTGTGAGTTTCTTTGTTTTAATTTCTTTTTCTTTTTCTTATATAGTTTTACATTTTTAGTTTATGATATTATCCTATTACGTGAAAGTACACTAAATGATAACAAAAACTACAAAGAGAGATGGTAGAGTTTTTTTGAAACATATCCCTAGGCCTGTTTAAGAGGGTTTCTTAGTAGCCATTTTTGGAGTACAACAACTGCTTCTAGAAGTGTTTGGATAATTTGTCAGAAGTGCTTTGTCTCCTCATTAGAAGTGCTCATAGTCAAAGTCACAAAACATAGCTTTTTAAAAAAAAACTCTAAAATAAAATTTAAAATATGTATCAGAGTTTTCATAAGATACTATAAACTTTAATATAACATTTTTATTACCTATTAAGAATTTTAAAAAACATTTTAGCTCATTTAAGTTCCTTTAAAAATATTATTCTAAACAATTACTAAAAAGTTATATATTTCACTTCTATCAACTAAAAATATAAGCAAAAATTGTATCAAACATGCAGCTCATATGCTCAAAAGATATATTTAGTTAATGACCTAACATTTTATAAATAAATAAGCAGACTTTTTGTTTTTTGTTTTTCTAGTTCTCCCCGTTCTTTCTTTGTTCAAGACGTTTAGAAACTTCTTATCTTTTTTTTCTCCTTATCATTTTCATTTCTTACGTTATCTTTTGTCGTTTTCAATTTTTGGTTTTTTTTTTCTCTTATTTTTTTATATCTTTGACTTTGTTGTACTTGCCGTGTTGATTCTTTTGGTATTAAAAAAATAGTAACTTATACCGAGATCTTTTATATTTTACAAAAATTATAGAAATACCTGTATATAAAAAGTAATCACATGGATGCCTTTGATTATTCAAAACAGATCACATAAAACCTTTTTGTTAGTTACAAATGTAAAGTTGACTATTAACTTTGTTCAAAATACCAAAAATTTCTATTCATCTCATAAAAATAGTTACTTTTTTATTAAACTTTAAGTATGTTTAAGAAATTTGTTATGACTTAAAATTAAAACTTAAAAATTGTAGTATATAAGAGCTTTACATTATAACAAATTTTTATTTTTTATTATAATATATAAAATTTTATACTATAGTAAATTGAACTTTGTATTTCTAACGCACTTCACAAATGAAAGCCTTTAGAAATTATAACTAAAATTAAAAAAATTATATTTTTAGGATAAAGAAAAAAAACATATACAAAATTTTAAAAAATTATTAAGAAGAAAAAACCAAAATACAAATCTATTACTCTCTCTCTCTATATGGGCCGTGACGGGAAAGAAGGGTCGACGGGGTTGGGGTGGAGCACCGGTGGTCTGGGGTAGGCGTTGTCAGAGTCACAGGTGGGGGTGGGTGTGGGGATGCTGGGTCTCGGGGCAGGGGAGGCGTGGGGCAGCTGGGCGTCGGGGGGAGGGGGAGGGGGGGGGCGTCAGGCGCTGCCGTGGGGCCAATGGAGGTCAGGAGGAGGGGGTCTCTGGGAGGCGGGGGAGGCTGGGTCTCAGAAGGAAGGGGGCATCGTGGGGGGGGGTGGTGTTGTCGTGGCGTTGCCGTGCGGCGGCTGGAGGTCAGGAGGAGGGCTTAGTTGTAGGTGGGCGTGGGGCGTGCTAAGTGGTAGGGAGGAGAGGAAGGGGTGGGGGAAGGATCTGATAAATGTTTAGTTTACTTAGCTTTTTTTTTTTGTTTTGGTTCAAGATCAATGGGCAGAATTAAATTTTGTAGACCTATAGTTGGGATTAATTGAGATATTTTTGTCATTTTATATAAAAATTTAAGAGTTAAGCTCGAGAAGTGCTACCATAATATGAGTAAAACCAAAGGTTGTCAATGTAAATCATCAAAAAAATAAAAATAAAAACTGTGTCGTTTTTTAATTACCAGTATGTACTGTCTTTTCTTCTTTTATTTTCGATTCTGCTCATTGTCGTTTTTTATGTCACTCTGCAGCTGCTTTGCACTTCCATCAAACAACCATCTATGCGTTGATTTGGAGTACCTAAAATTCCCCTTTAATTTTATCTATGGTGCAAAAACGAAGGCTTGTAGAAGAACTTTTTTTTTTTTGGCTTTAGAATCCTTTAAAAAATTTTGAAAATTTTCAATTTGGACACATAATTAAATCTATTAAGAAAACTTATACCAAATAGTACAGTTTTAATTTTAATATAAGTAAATAACACACCTCAAAAAGTATTTAAGTACATAGTATTTTGAATTTACATACTCTTTTTTAACACTTGAATTTCTAATTTTACCTCTTTCTCATCTTCCTACTTATTCTTCTTTTTCTTTTCATTTTTGTTTTTTGTTCTCTAGTTGTAGTTTTGTTTTTGTCTCTACGTCATTCTATACAAAAATAAATTTCATTTTAACTTAAATAAGCTATTCGCTAAATATTGTTACACTTTGGTCCATTTATTTTTATCCCTAATTAATTATAACCTAATACCCTCCTCTCAATTATTAATTAAACACCAGGATCCAGTTCTTGGAATGGCTAATAGCTAGCTTCACTTAATTCTTTATACCATTAATACACATATATAACTTCAAGTTAAATCTTAGCAGCCCCGTTTATTTATTCAAATTAGTATCTGGTATGTATAATTAAAACTAAAGGAACTATATAGGACTATTTGCTATACAATATACAGAAACTTTGAAATCAGAACGTGCATCCTCCAAATTAGGATCCACAAGTCTAGGAGCAGCCATAGACAATAGACAAAGTTGTCCTTGTAAAAGTGGACTATATAATGTATATACATATATATATATATATATATATATATATATATATAAGTCCATGAACAAAATCTCAAAAAATAAGTTTTTGAAATAACACCTTCAATACGATAAGCAAAATTAGTAATGGCAGGATATTATTATTGGAGCTCTATTCTTGTGACCCTTATGATCATATGTGGCATGATTTTCTCTGCCACCTCAATTTCTGATGTAGCTATTTAGGAAACTTAATTGAGTAAATTACCCACATATATATATATATATAACCATTTTCCGATATTCTTGATTATGAGAACATTATAGTTATTGATTAAATTATTTAGACTGCATTTATTTGGAGTATTCTTTTTACTTAATAGACTTAAACTTGAATTCGAATATCAAGAATACTTTATATACATGTTTGTTTTCTTCAAAATCTGAATCAAATGAGTATCAAGAATCTAAGTTTTTGGAGTTCTTATCCTCTTAGAGCCCGTTTGGTTCGAGTATTTGAATGAAGATTTAAATTTTTGTGAGAGAAAATACTGTAGCAAAATAATTCGAACCGTGATTCGAGTAAAAGAAGTGATCTAACCAAACACCCCCTTAAACTCTTGATACTCGGATATCTTTGCTACATTAAAAGCTGAAATTCTTTTTCTAATATTTGAGAAAAAAAATTATAACTTTTTCATTTGATATCTAATTGAGATGATTCTTGTTTCATTGTGTTCCTAGTGAAGAGGGAAATAAATTAAGATCAATATTGCATTTTTTTTAGAATCATTAACATAAAGGTTTTATTAGATTTGTTAATAAATCAAAAAACTTTTTTTATTACCTCTCTAAACACAAATTTCAACTTTATTTCATATTCAGATTAAAACTTAAATATACATTCAAAAGTTAATTCAGATAACAATTCAAATATAAATTCAAAACACACGACTTAAAATTAAATCATAAATTTGAATTTATACGGACTAATTGATTTCAAATCTTGTTGTATTTGTAGAGAGAACACGGCCCATGGTATGTCCTCATTGTCTCTGTTGTGGATCAGCACCACCACCACCAGTCGTTCCTCCCACCCCATTCTTGTTGGAAGCCCACCACTCGGTTGCTGCCGCTGTTGTTTCGGCCAAAGTCTCCTATTAAATTCACCCATCAGCAACCTGCACTGAACGACTCTCCATGATGAAAGCTTTTTATCAACCAACCATATATACGCGGATGTTATAATTAGGACCTACTTATAATATGTCTATATTTACATACTTGGAATAAATTGTATACGAATAAAAAGAGACGTTCCTGTGTATAATTATCTTTAGAATTGGAAGCTTGTGATCCTTTTTTCTTTTTCTTTTTTGTTGTTTTCTTTATCCCCATGAATTCTGATCTTAATAAATTAGCAATAATACAAATGATTTGAAAGTCTAATTTGCTTTTCGGTTTCCCCTTCTCTTCTTCTCTGCCTGTAGTCTTTCTTCTTTTACATGTCATTTTTCAGGTCGTCTTCTTTAGTTATATTGTCGTCTTCAATTTTGTTGTTGCTTGCCTTTTCCCTATTGTCGTTTTCTCTTTTCTCTTCCTTGTAGCCTTTTGGTTGTTGTAGCTTTGCTTTATATCTTTTGTTCAATTATATTGTTCGTTTATAACATTTCATGTCGTTCTTTTTCCGGTCATTTTGGTTATTGCCGCTTTTGACTTTTCTCGTTGCTTGACGTACGGCAATTTAAAAATTTATGTCGTTTCTTGTTCGTTATTGTCGTTTTAATCTATGTCGTTCACTTTTGTCGTAAATGTATCGTCGTTTTTCTTCGTTCAAGGTTTATAGTAGTTGTTTTTATTTTCTCTATCGTTAATCGTCTTGCTGTTAAATTATTGTTATTGTCCTTGCAATTTGCTTTTCTGTCCTTTTCTTTAATGTAATTCTTCATATTAAAGAGGGTCAATTTTACTTTTAACCTCGAAGAATGCTAGAATTCATTTTGGAAATGCGTTAGAAAAAAATAAGTTTAATTTATTATAGTGTAAAGTTTTTATATGTTACAATAAAAAAAACAAAAATTTGCTATAATGAAAAGCTTTCAAATGTTATAGTGTTTAAGTTTTAACGTGCTTCCTAAACAAACTCTTAATTGTCTCATTTGTCCCTTAATCTTTCAGTTGTTATATTAGAAAAAGTGATTGACTTTACTAGATTAAATTAGAAAAATGACTGTTTTTTTTACAAATAATACGGTAATTTCCCTAATAATAATTTTAATAAACCAACTCCGTTAACATTTTATGTGTGCTCACATGCCGAAAACTGTCCATTTTTAATATTTCATTCATGAAGGTAACATAAACGCAACAATATCTAAGCCTGGGTATAATTAGTTTGTCAATTGAGATTTCAGAAATCAAAATGAGATAAATGATATTTTTCAGACGTAAAAGTGCAATTTACCTTGTGAAAGAACTAAATAACTAGCTAGCCCGGGAATACAATTACGCAACATTTTTTTTTCCTAAATGAAGAATGAAAAGTTAAAATAACGCTTCCTTTGATGACTATCTAATTATGAAGACAATATATATTGCCTCGGAATTCAGATATTATCTTGGTCCAATTTTTAATTTAATTTATTATAGAATGTTGCAAAGTCCAGCACTTGGCACTCTTGGCTGCCGTGTCTTGTTTTCGTCTGACCAAAAGAAAGAACACTGAAAATTAAGCTTAGTCAAATACAAGAGTGGTGGAAAACCATTGGCGACCCTCAGCTTATTCACTATAATATTCAAATACCATCATTACGTCATATGCACATATTTATATACAATATAATATGATTTGATCAAGTCAAAATCAGGAGATAAAGGCTTTATTAATTTGTTATTAATTAAAAAGGAAGCAAACTATTGGAATTAGTTCAAATTTGATGTATATAAGTAGTGGACCGTCATATCCAAAAATCTCAAGAGCTAGTTTTTTTTTTTTTTTTTTCATCGCAACTAGTTAATTTCCCTATTGTTGTTTCGTTTCATATTGTAATTAGCAAATGGCCATGAGAAAGTCTCTGAGATCCATATTCGTGACCCTTCTCATAATTTTGACCATGATTTTCTCTCTGATGTCTACGTCTGTGATAGCCCGACCAGCTGCTCCAGGTAACTAATAATTTAACACCTAATTATATTAACACTAAAACACAAAACTATTGAAACTAAATACGCAAGTTTTAACTTATAAGTATCCCTTTGATGTTAGGTATATTTATAATTTCCAATATTTGTGTTTGTGTCAAAACAGATGTCTATTGTCCCGCTTGTGTATGTTGCGAACCCGCACCGCCGGGCAAGTGTTGCCGCTGTGGTTGCTGAAGCAGTAAAGCTCATGACCAACCAGACATAAGCCTTCTCCAATGCCCAAATCCGCCTTTTATTTTATTTTTTAACAGTTCAGGGGATTGCTACCGAGACCTAGTTACTTATACCAAAGTTGCAAAAAAAGAAAAGTTGTACTAATAATAATGAGTTCCTAATATGGATTCTGCCACTCTATCGCACTTGTTGAAACTTCTAGTTTCATCACTTCTTCCACATGTCAGTTCATGTTCCGCCTTGATCTGTTAGGAAAGAGAAGAAATAATCAATGTTACAGTGTTATACTGTTTTGTTATTTCTTTAAGAAATATACATATATATTATATATATGTGGATAGAAATTATGTTTGTGTTTGTTCCATTGACTTATATTTTGTCGTAACCCTGTGCATGCAAATACTTCCTACGCACTATTAGAGAAAAAAAAAAATCTTGTTGAGCCGCTTTTTTTCTTCTCATCTCCAATACATTATACAGCAAAAATTATATGTTCATGAATATTATAGGAAAAAAAAAAGTTGCATGTGTATGAATAAGATGTTGGTTTCGGAACCAAGATCGGTGAAAAATAGCAGAAGCGATAGAACCATGTATAATAAAAATTTTCATAAAATTTTTAGCCAAATCTGTAGCTATATTAATTAATATACAAAATACTGAGAATAAGAATTTTACTGTTGTCCAATTAGGTCGATAACTTGATCACTTGAAAAATTCTTCTTTTTTGATTCCACAATTCTTCCATGCCTAGTCTTCGGATTATATGAACGGACGTGTGGGCGTCGAGGGTATAGGAATGAATCACACACTTATAGTTTTAGGACCTTGCTATCTTCTTAACTCATAAGAAAACAAGGAATGGCTATGGAGAACAATTCTCTCTAGGTTTTCTTTCTCTAAAACTGAGTAGGAGAGTTAGAATTGAAATGGATGAATTGGATTATCATTTGCTTTCCTTGAGCATCAATTTATATATGCTAGGATTGCTTCTTCTTTTAGGAAAGCTTCCTTTTCCTCCTTGAAGAAGCTTACTTCTAGGAGAAGTTTGTTTCTAGGAGAGGCGTTCTACTCCTTCTAGGATAAGTTTTCTAATTAGATACTATTTTAAATTTAAATATTTAAATAAAACTATTTTATTCAAAATATTTATTAATTTAAATAGGAATCTCATCAAACTAGAAAACTGCATACCACAACATCTCTCATCAAACTACGTCATCCAATCAAATAATCACATTATTTAATTTTCAAAGTGTGCATTCATTCATTACCTATAAGTTCAAACAATTTACGAAGATGGTATAGGGAACTATGGACTTATAATTTCAAGCTTCAATAAAATTTACAATTAATTAACAACTTAATTAATATATTAATTTTATTAATTCTAAAATTACTTCACTAAAAACTTGAAATTGCACTCTTGAAATTATAAGTATAATCTATTCAAAGAATTGAATCGTCCATTGATATAGTCATTTCATATAAATTGATCCTCCATAGATAATTCATTATTAGAGTTGGATAAAATCTGTTAACCTCTCTAATTACTTCTTTATCCTTGAATGCCCTTGATTCTCTAATGAATAATAAATTTATGAACTTAATCACAAATTTGACATACATATTACTAAAGACCCGAATCAAACACTTAAAAGAATTATTTATCTACTTCTCATTAAAGAAAGAATGGATTCCATTTTGTAATATTAACATTCTCGGCTACTTACTTTACTATACCTCCAAAATAAAAGGGATATGATTAAATTATTGAATCTGTATCGAGTAAATCAAAGACATAATTCCACAAATAGAAGTATGCTAATAACTCAGAATTAAAATCATCTTATATATGATCATCAGTCGATATGATTAGAACCTGCTATATCTTAACAGAAATTATTTAGCTGTTCATATAACATCATATTCTAGTCATGCATAATCACATTATGTATAGTGCACTTATCTAATGACTCTCTACATTAACAATTCGGATAAGACAATTCCATTTTTAATAGAAATGACATGCACTAGTAACACTCAATTAAAAATTCTATCCTTTAATTGAATAATTAATTATAACAATTAATTATATGTTACTGAGGATTTTAATTATCATTCTTAAATATTATCCTTATGTATATAACACTTATATACAATATTTAAGGTCACATAGATAATTATAGAATTTTAATAATATTCATAAAGTATTCAAAATACATACACACAAATATAATGAAAAATTCACTTTATTTATTTATTCATAAATATGTCCAAAAACATCAAATACTTTAAAGACATCTATCCGAATGTAGGAAGGGATACCTATGGACAAACGCCACATATGTACTTAATTGTTGGTTATTTTTCTCTTGAATGAAGTGTCAAAACTTAACCGGAAGAACATATTGCAAAATAAAAGATTTGTTTCTTCCATAGCCTGTACAACTTGCTCGAACTTGGACTTTCATATTCTCAACGGATGCATGATTATTTGTCATCAACCAAATATATAGAAAGAGCCTCATGAACATTATACATATGCTTATTGCCTTGATTGAATATTATTATACATCTGTTCAGAATTTGTGAGAAATAGTTACAGTTATTCTTTGGAGGTAATTAGTAATGACAAGTTAACCTACTACCATCACATAAAAAAAGGAAAGAGCTAGCATATATTAAAAGTCAAATGTATCTTAACATTATATTTGTGTTCATAGATATGATCACAACATGTATGACACTTAAGAGATCAACAAGAATAGGCCGAATATTGGTTGATTATGATAATTATTTTATATATATCTTTGTCCAATTTACAATATAATTAGTATAGGTCCGTTTGATAATGTTTTCAAAATAGGTAAAAAAAGGTTTTGTTTTAAAAAATGAGAATTTTTTAGGAATTGTGCTGAAAGTATTTTTAAAATTTTTGCCTCAAAAATTGTACAAAAATATTTTAAAAAACTCTCAAAACATTACTAAACAGGGCCTACATAACTGTGATGTTGAAATTAGCAGCCACTTGGCAGCGGGCTTTATTTATGGTAGTCATTGTCTAAGATAAAAACTCTTATAATTAGCTTAGTCAAATACATGAGACAGAATACCATTTACTCATCATCCTTCTTCACCATTAATTTAAGACAGTCATATTTGAAATATAAAAATCTCAAGTCAAAATTCATGAGACAGAGACCTTATAGCTGTTTAATTATGAAAAATTTAAGAAAGTTAGCAAAATTAATAGGATGTTTGAAAGAATAGTTCAAACCAGTGGTTTGGAAGAATAATTCAAATCAGTTTAAATTGTGAGCAGTATAAAACTTTCACATGTTATAAGAAAAACTACGGTATAAGGCTCTCACATTTTATAGTTCTTAAACTCAAACTGATAGCTTAAATTACTCTTTCAAATGGCTTATAAAATAAAACGTGTACGACTAAAATTAAAATAATCAAAATGAAGAAAAAGTCAAAAAATCAAACACATTACGAAGTCTCGACCATCTATATCTTAAATCTATAGAACCTAGCAATTTCTGAGAAAACTTGCTGCTGTACAAGTACTGACCAACACCGTACATCGAAATCCCATTAACAAGTTTCTATATCAAACATTTCTTAATACAAGAAAATGGCAGAAAAGTCTCTGAGATCTATTGTTACTACTCTTCTCATCCCTTTTATACCGTAATTTTCTCTCTAATATCGACGTCTGTTGTAGCTCGACCGCCTGCTCCAGGCAACTACTTTGCCTGATTTTGATCTACGACAAAATTAAGTTACAAGTACCAAGATCGTGAGAATTAATATTTTTGGTGTTTTGTTATAATTTTAATGAAAAATGTTTTTCAATCCTGTTGGGTGGAAACCCTACCCTCATGTTGGAGGACAGGGCTCCCACCCGATGGGGTTGTTTAGAATTGCCCAATTTAAATTAAGCAGCCCTATCTAATCCTATGAGGTTATAACCTTATTACTAATAAAATAGTAAAAGACGTTCTAAAAAGTATACTATATGCTAGATTGGACCAAGGACTCGCGAGATTGTGAGTAATAATGTAACGTCCCTATATGGGGGTTAACAGTTTTTAATGAATTAAAATAAAAATAAAAAATAAAAGTAAACCTTAAAAAAATAAAGTTGCCCAGGGCTTAAATGAAAACTCACAAATCAAAAATAAAAATATAAACGACAATTAAACCACAGTTTATTGTAGCACCTTAAATTTAATAATATAAACTGTCGTCATCATCATTTTAACCCTCAATACATTTTAATACAGTCACAGAAAGTAACAATTGATGCTTACATTATCATAAAGAACATTCTTAACAATTGAAGCAGTCCCAATGTAATATAGCTACATAGCTTCCTCAACTATCTTTCTCGTAGCCACCTCACACTTAGTGAGTCCTGAAAAGATAAAAATATAAGGGAATGAGCGATAATATGCTCAGTAGAGAAAACCATTACTCACCTTTAGCTTTAGGTTTTTATCATTACCAGATTAAAACCTGCATGGTTATTTAATACTCATCATTATTCATATTATGAGATTTATTATAATCATATTCTGTGGATACCATAGTTAATCATTACCGAGTTTCATACATATACATATATACAAATGTTACAGTTCATCATTATTCCTAGGTACCCACGTTCAATAGAGTATCACTCACCTCATCGAAACCCAAATGGGCGTGCTTGATCACCCTCTAAACATTCCAAGGGTGTTCCGGTGAGGGGACATCAAGCCCCGAGTCCTCACCAAGTCGATTCCTGTACAGTGTGTTTTGGGACTTTCAACTCAAGGAAGCGTCATCACCTTCCCCTTATTTTACCTTTTAGGGTATTCATGCCCAAGGACGTAACCGCCGCCCTCTTCACTTCTCACTATTTCTCTATATTCAATCATTATTAATAGAGTCAGTTTTTTTAACTATGCTTATCAATTTGTAACATTTGTCAGTTCATTATGTTCCTCGCCGCACAATATAAGACGAGTCCATGTCATAGTTTCATATGTGATACTCATATAATCGCAGTTCAACATAGATATATATATCTATATATCTTGCGGTAAAACAATCAATTTTAATTCCATAAAAACCTCACAAAAGATGAGTAATAGAATCCCTACCTTTCAAGCTTATCAACAATCTTTAAATCCCGGAATCAATTAACATTAGCTCCACACTCCCTTGATCCTAAGGCGTGCTTAAAGACAATTAAAACTAAAGCACAACATACAACCACATTCATAAATAAATCATGTGTAAATCCATCTTATTAGTGTGTCATTAAAGCCTTTATGCAAATCTTTTTTGAATACCATAGTAAACAATTTTTGTCTTAACACAATATAAAATTAAACAAGTAATCTATATGTTTTAGTCCCTAATAAGATTCATCAATCACTTAGGATAATATTGGAAAGGTTGCAAGACATTAAGGAATTAGGTAGTGAGCAAAGATGGGTTCTTGGTTCAGGTTAGCAGCTGGTATACCATGACAAACTGACAGGTTTACTAGTTTCTAATCCGAAAATTGAAAATTTCATAGAAAATAAAATACAACTCCAATTTAGGTTTATGATAGCTCGTTAGAAAGCTTAGGATGTCTACTTTTTAAATATGCAAACCAATTTATAAAATTTATTTTAATTTAATCCCAGAATTACTGCCCATAGAGGTATTACAAAGTTTATGGAATGTCAAATTTTTCTTTAACCCAAACATATTATCCTTGTTCAAAATCTTAAAACTGTCCTAAAATATGCAGCTTGCATTATATAATCACAATAAACATATTTTCATGAGTTTTATACCAAAATCATCATCAAACTATATCTCTAGCCCTTTTTACAAATAAGGGTGAAAACATGCTTATGTCAAACTTTCTCATTCAAAACCATAAAATCTAAATTATGCAGCAAAATAAATGAGCAATTTCAAAGTAAAGATGGCAGATAAGACTAGATTAATTTTCTAAAATCTTACCTTAAAATCTCATTGAAAACTTTAAGTCATCAATTTAAGAGATTAAAGCTCAAGTTCAACTTTAGCATGGGAACTTTTGAACGACATGGAGTTGGGTTTCTCAAGTTTAGAAAGCAGAAAAAGGAAGAAGAAGAAGAGAATGAGAGGAAGACATTTCAAGGAGAAAGGGAAAGATAAGTGTTGCACGGAGAAAAGAAAATGAATGTATGGTTTTCTTTGTTAGAGGGCCCGATTGAAGGAAAATATTGAGAAGTGGGAGACAAGTAGGTGAAACATTAAATACATTATGTCTCCTTCGGAAACTTTAGTTCATATAATGCCAAATGGCATTTTAGTAATTAATTTGATGTTCCAAGAGCGTTTCGGTAAATTTACTAAATAGATATAGAAAAATTTTAGAAAATTTTAAAATAGGTATAAATAAATAGGATAAAATAGATTTTAGATGAAATAAATTTTAGTTAACACATTAATAATTAATTTAATTACTATATTACCTGTTAAGCAAATAATGAGTTTCACAACTCTACCCCCCTTAAAGAAATTTCGTCTTCGAAATTTCAAATCTAACGATACTAGTAAGAATCACAATTCCGTAACGATATCCACTTCTGACTCTAAACCGTCAATGTTGTTTGTCCCTAAGTGTGAGTTATTGTATCTCCTTTCATTTGCTTGGAGTATGAATCTTACTCCAATACTAAATACTTCAACAAGAGTATTTCTGACTTGTTCCAAATTCACAACATCACATTATGGTTTAACATTTTGATCAAAGAATACAAATGCTAATCATACCATTTTCTAGTCCTTCACTATCCTTGGACTGTGATTTACAATTACATTTAGGATATTATTCGAGAACTTCTACATACTTTATTTTTGGTTTCCTTTTCTTTTTGAGTAAGAAAAAGTCAAGGATAGTTGATTTTTATATTTCAACTAATAAACTAAAACATAATCATGAAACATATAATACAAACACTTCTACTCAAAACCATACATTAAATTTATTTATAGAGATATTAGACGAAATCTCGTAGTTGTAGACAACCCGACATATTTTTCATTAAATAGCTATCCTCATAACATGTAACACCCCTATGTGGGGGTTAACAGTTTTAAATAAATAAAAATAATTTTAAATTTTATATTATTTAAATCAATTAAACAATGCCCATGGGTCTTTAAACAACAAGAAAAATAAAAATAAACGTTTTAAATACAAACCACAGTTTTTAGTGTAGCACCAAATATATATAATTACAGTCATCATCACCATAGTACAATTTCCAAATAACTTAACACAGCCATAAAAAAAAATAATACAACTCTTACATGTTGTAGATAAGTTGTAATTAAACAGGGTCTTCTAACACGAAAACAGCAGGATTGTTTTCGCTTATTCCTCTTCAAATATGTTGCACTGAGTTCCACCTGAGATATGAAGATATGATAGGGATGAGCATCGACATGCCCAGTAGGGAAATCATGACTCACCTTATGGTTTATCCATTACCACATTAAAAACTGCATGGTTAGTAGGTTACATCATATTCCAGATTATGAGGTTTATTATGATCACATCTTATGGATACCGTAGTTAATCATTACCAAGTGTCATAATTACACATTTATACAAATATTACCAATCATCATTGTTCCTAGGTATCCATGTTAAATTGAGTATCACTCAACTCATCGAAACCCAAATGGGCGCACTTGATCACCCTATAAACATTCCAAGGGTGTTCCGGTGAGGGGACATCAAGCCCCGAGTCCTCACCAAATCAATTCCTGTACAGTGTGTTCTGGGACTTTCAACCCAAGGAAGTGTCATCACCTTCCCCCTATTTTACCTTTTTGGGTATTCATGCCCAAGGACGTAACCGCCGCCCTCTTCATGTCTCACCATTTCTCTATATTAAATCATTATTAATAGAGTCAGTTTTCCTAACCATGCTTCTCAATTTATAACATGTGTCAATTCATTATGTTCCTCGCCGTACAATACAAGACGAGTCCATGTCATAGTTTCATATGTGATACTCATATAATATCAGTTCAACATAGATATATATATATTGCGGCAAAACAATCAATTTTAATTCTATAAAAACCTCACAAAAATGAGTAATAGAATCCCTACCTTTCAAGCTTATCAACAATCTTTTAATCCTGGAATCAATTAACGTTAGCTCCACACATCCTTGACCCTAAGGCATGCATAAGGACAATTAAAACTAAAGCACAACGTATAATCACATTCATAAGTGAGTTATGTGTAAACCCGTCTACTAGTGCCATTAAAGTATTTTTATGCATTAAACATGGAGAAAATGCATACTAAAAACTAAGTTTAGATTAAAGAAAACCTACCTCAAAACTTCTTTGAAAAGCACCAAAGTTTGGGTTATCAATCAAGCTTGAATTAACTTTAAAACCGCCTCGATCATGGTTGGGAATTATAATTGTCTTGGCCACAAAGAGAGCTTTGTGCTCTATGTCTTTAGTTAGAAATTTGAAGTGAGAAGGGAGAGAATGAGAACTAGAGAAGAAGGTGGTGATAGTTAAATAAAAAGATATCAAAATGCTTAAGAGGAATGAGATGTTTACGGGGAAAAGTTGTAAGAAGAAACAAAAGAGTCTTAAAGGAAAATATCATCTTGTCTCCCATGAAGACTTTTAGCAAATAATGCCAACATAATTGAGGGGATAATTGGAGTGAATTATAGAAGAAGATAAGGAAATAATTAATTAGGTGGTTGAGAAAATATCTCCATGTCTTCTATGAATTGACGGAAAATAATTCAATGTCCCCTTCGGATACCTTTAGCAAAATGAGAAGAAGTCTATATAATTGAGCAATAATTTAGGGAGACAAGATTGGTAGAAGTAAGTGTTGGTAAGTTTTGAATGTTTCTTAGGAAGACTTGGTAAGAAAATACTAAAATGGTATTTTTTTTAAATGATCATAAACAACTTAGTAATTTTAAATAGTCACATTTTATTCATTAAATTTTACAAAATTATGCCCGTTAAAAATACGGGTGTTACAGCTCTCCCCTCCTATAAAAAATTCGTCCTCGAAATTTCGTACACTGATTACAATGTTAAAACAAATGTGGGTACTTTTCTCTCATTTCAGATTCAAGTTCCCATGTGGCTTCCTCCACATCATGGTGTTGCCACATCACTTTCACCAGAGGAATTCCACGACGACGTAATAATTTTATTTCATGATCTAGTATTTGAACTGGAATTTCTTCATAATTCGTATCTCCTTGAATTGGCACATCTGTCCACATGATCACATGTGAAGGGTCGGGTTCATACTTTCTCAACATCGATACATGAAACACATTATGTACATGAGACAATTGTGGTGGTAGGTCTAAACGGTATGCCAACGTTCCAATGCGTTCCACAATCTCAAACGGTCCTGTATACCTTGGTGCTAACTTTCCTTTAACACCAAATCGAGATACACCTCATTTTGGTTTCACTTTTAAGAACACAAAGTCTCCGATCATGAACTCTAAAGGTCGCCTCCTCTTATCTGCATAACTCTTTTGTCGACTTTGAGCTGTCTGAAGACGTTCGCGAATAATCTGGATCTTGTCTGTTGTTTCTCTGATAAACTGAGGCCCAAGTTCAAGACGCTCTTCCTTTTCAGCCCAACACAATGGAGATCTACAAGGTCTACCATATAAGGCCTCATATGGAGCCATTCTAATACTTGCTTGGTAACTGTTGTTATATGCGAATTCAACATATGGCAGCTGTGCAGCCCAATTTGTTCCAAAGTCCAGCACACAAGCCCGAAGCATATCCTCGAGAATCTGAATGACACGTTCAGATTGTCCATCTGTTTGAGGATGAAAAGCTGTACTAAAATTCAATTGAGTTCCCAAGGCCCTCTGCAATCCTCTCCAAAATTTCGACGTGAAACGTGTATCTCTATCGAAAACTATTGACATTGGCACTCCATGCAATGTCACTACCTTTTCCACGTACAATTGACATAATTTTGAGACACTATAATTAGTTCTGATTGGGATGAAGTGGGCTGTCTTAGTTAAACGATCTACAATTACCCAAACGGCGTCATGCCCTATTTGAGTCTTAGGAAATCCAGTAACAAAGTCCATTGTCACATGATCCCACTTCCATTCTGGAATAGGTAAGCTCCTCAACTCGCCTCCAGGCTTTTGATGTTCCGCTTTAACCTGTTGGCACGTCATGCACTTAGAGACAAAGGTTGCTACATCTCGTTTCATTCCTCGCCACCAGTATTGTCATTTTAGATCCATATACATTTTTGTGCTTCCAGGATGAATAGCAAACTTTGAACGGTGAGCCTCATCTAGCACCGCATGCCTGAGATATGGATCCTCTGGAACAACTAATCTTCCTTTGTAAAGTAAAAATCCTTCTGGCTCAATCTGCCATCCATCCAGTTGTTCTCCATTTTGTATTTGTTTCCAAACCCTACGTAATCCTTCATCGTGCCATTGTCCTTGTTTTACTTTTTGAATTAACGTAGGAGTTGCTATCACATTGAATAAGAAAGCTCTCTCGTTATCTTCATAATATTGCAAGTTGAAGTCGGCGATGGTGACTCGTCTCCAATCTTCCAATGCTAAACTGGCTATACGTCCGTTGTTCTTACGACTTAGAGCATCTGCCACGGCATTTGCTTTTCCAGGATGATATTGGATACTAAAGTCATAGTCCACCATGTACTCAGTCCATCTTCGTTGCCTTAGATTGAGATCCTTTTGAGTAAACAAATATTTCAGACTTTGATGATCTGAATATAGCTCGAACTTTGCGCCATATAGATAACATCTCCAAATTTTGAGTGCGAAAACCACAGCAGCTAACTCAAGATCATGTGTGGGGTAGTTCCTCTCATGGGGTTTCAACTGGCGTGAGGCGTAGGCAACTACTCGTCCATGCTGCATTAACACACAACCCAAACCGTTTCCTGAGGCATCAGTGTATACTGTGTAAGGCTCCTCGTTGTTAGGTATGATCAGCACAGGTGCACTAGTGAGTCTTCGTTTCAGTTCCTCAAATGCTTCTTCACATTTATCATCCCACACGAACTTGACATTCTTCCTTGTGAGTTTTGTTAATGGAGAAGCAATCTTTGAAAAATTCTCTACGAAGCGTCGATAGTATCCAGCTAGTCCGAGGAAACTTCGAATCTCTGACACGTTCTTTGGTCGTTCCCAATTTAGCACTGCTTCAATTTTGGAGGGGTCCACTGAGATGCCTTCTTCAGAGACAACGTGTCCAAGGAACTTGACCTTCGTCATCCAGAAATCACATTTTTCTCTTTTTGCATAAAGACCATGTTCTCTCAACGTTTGTAGAGCGATCCTCAAATGCTCAGCATGTTCTTCTTCGTTTTTAGAATAGATCAAGATATCATCTATGAAAACAATGATAAATTGATCTAAGTACGGTCGAAAGACACGGTTCATCAAGTCCATGAAAGCCGCTGGTGCATTAGTCAACCTGAAAGGCATGACAAGAAACTCAAAATGACCGTAGCGAGTCCGAAAAGCTGTCTTTGGCATGTCCTCTTCTCTTATCTTCAGTTGGTGATATCCGGATCGTAAGTCAATCTTTGAGAAATAGCAAGATCCTCCTAACTGATCGAACAACTCATCAATTCGGGGTAGAGGGTACTTGTTCTTGATAGTCAATCGATTAAGCTGGCGATAATCGACACAGAGCCTCAACGATCCGTCATGTTTCTTCACAAAAAGTACTGGAGCTCCCCAAGGTGATGTACTTGGTCGAATAAATCCTTTTTCCAGTAATTCGTCCAACTGCTTCCTCAATTCCACTTTCTCAGCAGGTGCCATTCGATACGGGGCAATAGAAACAGGCGCTGCTCCTTGAGTTAAGTCGATGACAAACTCAATTTCTCTATCAGGCGGAAGTCCGGGCAATTCATCTGGAAAAACATCTGAAAATTCGTCCACCACAGGAGTGTGAGAGGATAGGTCACTCTTCTTTAGTTCTCCATCTGAAGCAAAGATCGTCCCAAGATTGGTGAAATTCCTTCGTCCTCCAATACAAGCCTTTAGCACCGGGGCTGGCATCACTGTTCCTGTTTTTGCCTGAAATTCGATGACTTGTCCATTCTTGGTGAATAAAGAGACACGTTTCCTATGACAATCTACTATTGCCTGGTATTTAGTTAGCCAATCCATTCCTAAGATTACATCAAACTCTGTCATAGTTATTACATATAGGTCAGCCGATAGTTTATGTTCTCCTATAACAATACACACTGATTTACAAATTATGGATACTTCAGCTATCCCGTCCATTGGTGTACTAAGGGTTAATGATGAACTACATGTCTCAGTTTCTAATTGTAGTATGGAAGCAAATAACATAGATATAAATGAATGAGTGGCACCAGTGTCAAATAATACATGAGCCCAAGAATGAGACACGTGAATCATACCGTCTACAACTGAGTGATCAGCCTGTTTTCCTTGTCCAGTTGTAGCCGTAATTGCATAAGCTTGTGCTGGTGCTTTTCCTTTATCACTTTTTCCTCAGTTTCCTTGGCTACTACTAGCCTTATTATTATTTCTCCCAGAAAAATATGGCCTTTGATTCACTGAGCCTTGTGGAGTCGGTTGGAAGTTCTGATTAGCATAAAAATTGGAACCCTGTGGCCGCTGTTGATAGTTGTACTGAGGCTGGAACCCTCGAGGTTGAGTTACTGAGACTTGGGAAGCTGGAGTGTTTTGCTGAGGCGCTCCACGATTTTGACTCCCTCCCCAAACAGTGGAGCCAAAATGACTTCCTTGTGGCCTTGGTGCAAAGGATGATTGTGTAGGGCGGTTAGGGCAATTTCTCCTCAGATGTCCCACTTGTCCACAGTTATGACAAGCATACGGTTGGAAACGACCACTGCCAGAAGATCCACCACCAATAGTCACTCCACTATGCTGAATGACTTGCCCTTGTGACTTCTCTTTCTTACTTATTTTCCTTTGACGCCCACCAGAACCCTTATACTCTCCATAGGAGTTATTTAGTTCTGTCTCTGCCCGCTGTGCCGCAGCTACAAGATCAAGAAAATCTGTTGATGGAACAGCAGCTATCATTTGTCTGATTTTCGGCCTCAGGTTATTTCTAAATTTTTCGCATCTCGCCATTGGATCCGATACAGCCCCGGGATTGTAGCGAGACAATTCTATAAATCGAGCATGGTATTCAGCAACTGTTGTATCTCCCTGCACCAGGTTTTCAAATTCTCGCATCATTGCTTGCCTATGGCTCTGAGGAATATAGGTGTTGCGAAAAATGGTTTCGAACTGCTCCCATGTAAGATTCGGCACGTCATAGTCGTCTTTCTGAAGATCCCACCATTCTTCGGCTTTACCCTCAAATATATATGTTGAAAAGCTAACCCAATACTCCCGTGGAATCCTCAAGGTGTCCAACTTCTTTTTGACTGCCTTTAGCCATTGTTCTGCTATGACCGGGTTAGGTTCTCCACTAAATGTGGGTGGTTTCTGCTTCATAAACTCCTTCAACAGAGTTAGATGTCGTTGTTCGGGATCACGAACCTCCACAGGTCTTTGCACATTTTGTAATGCTTGAAGAATTTGTCCTAAATTATTTACTTCTGGTGCAGCTGGCGGGGATTGTGTTGCATGTCGTAGTTGCTCATCTTCTTGAGCTTGTTCCATCGGTTCCGGTTGCTCAACTTCTTGAGCATGTTCAACCGGTTGTGACAGCTCAGACGATTGCATTTGACGTCTTGGTGGCATAGTTTCTACTGGCTGCGAAAATTTAACTAGGATCAGTACCAAATGATGATGACATTAACACCTAACTTTAAAACCATTCCCAAAGATTAATTTTTAAGGTGGTGCTATACCCCTTAGGTTAATCGAACCTAGGCTCTGATACCAAAAATTCTGTAACACCCCTATGTGGGGGTTAACAGTTTTAAATAAATAAAAATAATTTTAAATTTTATATTATTTAAATCAATTAAACAATGCCCATGGGTCTTTAAACAACAAGAAAAATAAAAATAAACGTTTTAAATACAAACCACAGTTTTTAGTGTAGCACCAAATATATATAATTACAGTCATCATCACCATAGTACAATTTCCAAATAACTTAACACAACCATAAAAAAAAATAATACAACTCTTACATGTTGTAGATAAGTTGTAATTAAACAGGGTCTTCTAACACGAAAACAGCAGGATTGTTTTCGCTTATTCCTCTTCAAATATGTTGCACTGAGTTCCACCTGAGATATGAAGATATGATAGGGATGAGCATCGACATGCCCAGTAGGGAAATCATGACTCACCTTATGGTTTATCCATTACCACATTAAAAACTGCATGGTTAGTAGGTTACATCATATTCCAGATTATGAGGTTTATTATGATCACATCTTATGGATACCGTAGTTAATCATTACCAAGTGTCATAATTACACATTTATACAAATATTACCAATCATCATTGTTCCTAGGTATCCATGTTAAATTGAGTATCACTCAACTCATCGAAACCCAAATGGGCGCACTTGATCACCCTATAAACATTCCAAGGGTGTTCCGGTGAGGGGACATCAAGCCCCGAGTCCTCACCAAATCAATTCCTGTACAGTGTGTTCTGGGACTTTCAACCCAAGGAAGTGTCATCACCTTCCCCCTATTTTACCTTTTTGGGTATTCATGCCCAAGGACGTAACCGCCGCCCTCTTCATGTCTCACCATTTCTCTATATTAAATCATTATTAATAGAGTCAGTTTTCCTAACCATGCTTCTCAATTTATAACATGTGTCAATTCATTATGTTCCTCGCCGTACAATACAAGACGAGTCCATGTCATAGTTTCATATGTGATACTCATATAATATCAGTTCAACATAGATATATATATATATTGCGGCAAAACAATCAATTTTAATTCTATAAAAACCTCACAAAAATGAGTAATAGAATCCCTACCTTTCAAGCTTATCAACAATCTTTTAATCCTGGAATCAATTAACGTTAGCTCCACACATCCTTGACCCTAAGGCATGCATAAGGACAATTAAAACTAAAGCACAACGTATAATCACATTCATAAGTGAGTTATGTGTAAACCCGTCTACTAGTGCCATTAAAGTATTTTTATGCATTAAACATGGAGAAAATGCATACTAAAAACTAAGTTTAGATTAAAGAAAACCTACCTCAAAACTTCTTTGAAAAGCACCAAAGTTTGGGTTATCAATCAAGCTTGAATTAACTTTAAAACCGCCTCGATCATGGTTGGGAATTATAATTGTCTTGGCCACAAAGAGAGCTTTGTGCTCTATGTCTTTAGTTAGAAATTTGAAGTGAGAAGGGAGAGAATGAGAACTAGAGAAGAAGGTGGTGATAGTTAAATAAAAAGATATCAAAATGCTTAAGAGGAATGGGATGTTTACGGGGAAAAGTTGTAAGAAGAAACAAAAGAGTCTTAAAGGAAAATATCATCTTGTCTCCCATGAAGACTTTTAGCAAATAATGCCAACATAATTGAGGGGATAATTGGAGTGAATTATAGAAGAAGATAAGGAAATAATTAATTAGGTGGTTGAGAAAATATCTCCATGTCTTCTATGAATTGACGGAAAATAATTCAATGTCCCCTTCGGATACCTTTAGCAAAATGAGAAGAAATCTATATAATTGAGCAATAATTTAGGGAGACAAGATTGGTAGAAGTAAGTGTTGGTAAGTTTTGAATGTTTCTTAGGAAGACTTGGTAAGAAAATACTAAAATGGTATTTTTTTTAAATGATCATAAACAACTTAGTAATTTTAAATAGTCACATTTTATTCATTAAATTTTACAAAATTATGCCCGTTAAAAATACGGGTGTTACATAACACAAACATTCAACCCAAATAATATACTCATATTTCCTACAAAATATCCCCACAACTGACTTTGGTACTTCCACATAATAGTAACATAATATTACACATTACAAACATGATACGGATACGTTTCGAGAGTACAAGGCACTCCGTAGACCAACTATCCATATCATGCATGCTTAGAGAATACAAAAACATCGATAAACAAAAGATCAGACGTTAAGTAGGATGCGTTTCGAGAGCATCAAGTACTCCGTATCCAGCCATCCCAGCATTAAGCTCAATGAATCTAAAAGATTGAACAACGGCATACCACAATAAATACAGAATGCAAGGTAAACAATTATTCGTGACTCACGAAATACGGACACACATGCCTACATGCCATAGATAAAACCAAAATATTACAGATAGAGATTCAAATCAATTGGCCGCTCCCGGCTTTTCCTTTCCCATTCAAGCTTGGATGTTACAGTGTCGGATTCTGGATGTATGATTTGCATTTTATCTACCAATTCCTCAGCTGTTAAAGCAGTAACAAAGATTTGTCTCTCCGATTCTGCAATGATGTTTTCTTCGACAGCGTAATCTAGAAATTTCCAAAGACCATCATAAAAACCATTTAGTTTCAGTAATCCCAAGGGTTTGGAATGAAAGCCCAATAATTGTTCACAAGCAACTACGAATATTTCCTCAAGAATACCTAGACCACCAGGTAATGCTATGAAAGCATCAAAATTATTGATTATGGCTTTAAAATTTCTAGGGATGCTCCTAACTCCTTTTCCCTTACCTATGATTTCCTTGTAAAGGTTTCCTTCAGCTAGAATATGAGGCCAAATTCCTATAACTTTAGCGTCACTAGACCTAGCTGCTAGCGTCATATTTTCCATCACTTTTATACTACCACCCTTATAGATTATGTTAATCTTCCTGCGTGCTAGGACTTGCCCTAAGTGTTTTGCAGCTTCTAAATTGGCTTTATCTTTTCCAAGGCTGGAACCACAAAAGACACAGACATTCTTTATTTTCTTGGTGGACTGGGAGGTGGACATATTTGGTTTATATGAGCAATTGCTTAATGTCTGCTCCACTTAGACTTTAGGTTCTACATGAGATTTTAAGGATGAAGAATACACAAAAGGGCTAAAGAGACAGAAGAGTAGGTAATGAAAAGGTAATCCAAAGATTTAAACAAAATCTTGTGCGAATACGAAAGTAAGATAAGGTGATTGATAGTTTACAGAAAATCTGATTCACTTTTTGAAAAAGATTAGACTCTAATTGTATAACTTTTGACAATTGAGAACAGTTTGACAGAAGACCCTCTTGACACAACTGTAAACCTTTTGACAAATATACACCGAGTCTAAAAATTCAATATAAATGATAAATACTGTAGAACTTTTGAAATTTGAGACACAAATCTTGAAATATTTGGATAAGTTTTCAAAATTCAAATATGTTACTGTACCGTATGTGACGTGTCTGATAAGATAAAATATTTTATTATATATATATATTTAAGAAAACCATAAATTAAATGAGATATTAACACTTACTGTATCAATCTAATAATCACAATTATTTCGAACACAAAAGCAAATATTCTGAGTAGAAGAAAAACACAAACTGTTGAACATCAGCTAAAACTGTTTCAAAAAAAAACAAAGACTAAATAACTTTTATAGAGCGATGACTTATTCCCCATCCAGTTTTCTTATGGCTTGACAAACAGGATCTAGAAATACCATATTCTTGAGGCGTTGTCTTTCTGCATAAAATTTAGGCCAGAGTTTAAAAATAGCTCCTTGAACATATCCACTAGAACTGAGTAGAAGAAAAACACAAACTGCTGAACATCAGCTAAAACTGTTTCAAAAAAAAACAAAGACTAAATAACCTTTATAGAGCGATGACTTATTCCCCATCTAGTTTTCTTATGGCTTGACAAACAGGATCTAGAAATACCATATTCTTGAGGCGTTGTCTTTCTGCATAAAATTTAGGCCAGAGTTTAAAAATAGCTCCTTGAACATATCCACTAGGGTGACCGTGAAGAGGAGGATGGATGCTATCCAAGTTCTCCTTTGAAAGTCCATCCCTCCAAAACCTTATTTTATCCTCTCTATTCGTAGACATATAACCAGGTGAAGTACATTTACCGTTACAATTTTGTCTTCCACATTTGTTACAAGTGACCACGATGGCATGAGCTCTTTATTTCATTGCACTACGACTAGTACCCGTTCCTGATAAACCGACATCTTGTCTGAAGTCACTCGGATAGATCATCCCCTCTATCAACATTCTCACATCACAAGGAATGCCAAAACACATAAGAATCCACAACCGAGTAATTCTAGCCTTGTATTTCTTTCTGAGAATCTTTTGGGAGAGTGATGGGAAGTATTTTCTCAGGTGTTGGTACTTTGGGTCCATGATGAGATGAAAGAAGAGTAAATAGAAAGGAAAAATTGAGATAATAAGTTGCAGAATCCTAGAATTCTTTCTTCTTTTAGAGAGAGAAGAATTTCTAAAGAGAAAGAAGAGGATTTACGATTTAGAGAGAGAATAACAAATTAAGAGAGAGAGTGTGAGCTCGGAGAAATAAGCTCTTATACACAGTAAACGTATATGTAAACAATAATTGAACCACTGTAAATGAAACGTATAGAGACCATGTGGGAGAGATAGTGTGAATCAAATTGATTTAGGATTTGGACTAGGCCCAAATGTTCTAAGTTAAAAAGGTTCAGGTTGTTTCGGACCTTAACACATTTAGAACGAGTTAAATAACAAACATAAAATTAAAAACCAATTTGTATAGATCTTAAACCCAATTCAAAGCCCACTATAGATAAAGTTAACTATGAACAACAAATCTAATTTAACGACAATCAAGGATCTTCCTGAATTGTATTTAAAATCATTTCATAACAACATAATCTTCTAGCAACTCAAATAATTTTGTTTTAATCAAAACCTTATTGAACAATGCATACACCCATATGTTATCCCTAATACTAAACATCTATCAATGGATTCATCATCATTACTACCAAGGGTTTAGAATGTGACTAACCTTGAAATCAATACGATTTACATCTTCCAACATAAACCATATCAATGAACAAAGAGGAGGAATATCCAAAATTTCACTTATACAATATTTAATTTCCTCATATAACAAAACCTTAGGTAACCAAATGATTCACATCTAAACATCTAGAACTTAAACCTTTTATTGTAATTATCCAAAATTATTATAGGTGCCTTAAGTATTATGATTTACTTAAGGAAACTCCTATTGGTCATTTTCACATTGCATCTATGCATAAATATTCACTGATATACTTAAATAAAATGTACGTAACAAAATATTTCAACCTTGAAATTCATACATTCTTACCTTTACACAGTCTCAACAGATCAAAAGTCTAACGTTTATCTCACTCAAGATTCAATACCATGAATTCCTAACTTATCTCATATTCCTCAAGTAAATAGAACTTTCAAGAAAAATTATTGACACTTATGTGTTCCACCGAATCCACACATAATCATTACTTAGGTCTGAATCAATTACGAAGAATTTGGCATATCTATGCCAAACTTTAAAATCAATAAATCAAGCCTTATATTTCTTATTGTTTTTCACGAGACAAAAGGCTCTTAAATCCTCGTATCTACACGAATTTCTCATCGTTTTATACGAATTAGATACAATTATAGATCCTAATATTATACGAATCTCTCATAAGTATTCTACTTATAAACACATTCCATATAATTATCATTCCCTCATAACTATTAATACTTTCCTTCTATATAATTATCATACTCATATAACCGTTAGTATTTTCATTCTAGGGCCTTTCCATGTTACATCCTTCTAGACTGTATAAATCAATGTGAAGGTTCATTTTAATGATGACAATGAAAATTCAGCTTCAAAACCATGTCAAAAACAATTTTTTTTTAAGTGGTGCTACACTCCCTAGGTTAACTAAACCTAGGCTCTGATACCAAAAATTTTGTAACGCCCCTATATGGGGGTTAACAGTTTTTAATGAATTAAAATAAAAATCAAAAATAAAAGTAAACCTTAAAAAAATAAAGTTGCCCAGGGCTTAAATGAAAACTCTCAAATCAAAAATAAAAATATAAACGATAATTAAACCACAGTTTAATGTAGCACCTTAAATTTAATAATATAAACTGTTGTCATCATCATTTTAACCCTCAACACATTTTAATACAGTCATAGAAAGTAACAATTGTTGCTTACATTATCATGAAGAACATTCTTAACAATTGAAGCAGTCCCAATGTAATATAGCTACATAGCTTCCTCAACTATCTTTCTCGTAGCCACCTCACACTTAGTGAGTCCTGAAAAGATAAAAATATAAGGGAATGAGCGATAATATGCTCAGTAGAGAAAACCATTACTCACCTTTAGGTTTTTATCATTACCAGATTAAAACTTGCATGGTTATTTAATACTCATCATTATTCATATTATGAGATTTATTATAATCATATTCTGTGGATACCATAGTTAATCATTACCGAGTTTCATACATATACATATATACAAATGTTACAGTTCATCATTATTCCTAGGTACCCACGTTCAATAGAGTATCACTCAACTCATTGAAACCCAAAATGGGCGTGCTTGATCACCCTCTAAACATTCCAAGGGTGTTCCGGTGAGGGGACATCAAGCCCCGAGTCCTCACCAAGTCGATTCCTGTACAGTGTGTTCTGGGACTTTCAACCCAAGGAAGCGTCATCACCTTTCCCCTATTTTACCTTTTAGAGTATTCATGCCCAAGGACGTAACCGCCGCCCTCTTCACGTCTCACCATTTCTCTATATTCAATCATTATTAATAGAGTCAGTTTTTCTAGCTATGCTTATCAATTTATAACATTTGTTAATTCATTATGTTCCTCGCCGTACAATACAAGACGAGTCCATGTTATAGTTTCATATGTGATACTCATATAATCGCAGTTCAACATAGATATATATCTATATATCTTGTGGTAAAAAAATCAATTTTAATTCCATAAAAACCTCACAAAAGATGAGTAATAGAATCCCTACCTTCCAAGCTTATCAACAATCTTTAAATCCTGGAATCAATTAACGTTAGCTCCACACTCCCTTGATCCTAAGGCGTGCATAAAGACAATTAAAACTAAAGCACAACATACAACCACATTCATAAATAAATCATGTGTAAATCCATCTTATTAGTGTGTCAATAAAGCCTTTATGCAAATCTTTTTTGAATACCACAGTAAACAATTTTTGTCTTAACACAATATAAAATTAAACAAGTAATCTATATGTTTTAGTCCCTAATAAGATTCATCAATCACTTAGGATAATATTGGAAAGGTTGCAAGACATTAAGGAATTAGGTAGTGAGCAAAGATGGGTTCTTAGTTCAGGTTAGCAGCTGGTATACCATGACAAACTGACAGGTTTACTAGTTTCTAATCCAAAAATTGAAAATTTCATAGAAAATAAAATACAACTCTGATTTAGGTTTATGATAGCTCGTTAGAAAGCTTAGGATGTCTACTTTTTAAATATACAAACCAATTTATAAAATTTATTTTAATTTAATCCCAGAATTTCAAGAAATAGCCACTGCCCATAGAGGTATTACAAAGTTTATGGAATGTCAAATTTTTCTTTAACCCAAATATATTATCCTTGTTCAAAATCCTAAAAGCATCCCAAAATATGCAGCTTGCATTATATAATCACAATAAACATATTTTCATTAGTTTTATACCAAAATCATCATCAAACTATATCTCTAGCCCTTTTTTACAAATAAGGGTGAAAACATGCTTATGTCAAACTTTCTCATTCAAAACCATAAAATCTAAATTATGCAGCAAAATAAATGAGCAATTTCAAAGTAAAGATGGTAGATAAGACTAGATTAATTTTCTAAAATCTTACCTTAAAATCTCATTGAAAACTTTAAGCCATCAATTTAAGAGATTAAAGCTCAAGTTCAACTTTAGCATGGGAACTTGTGAACGACATGGAGCTGGGTTTCTCAAGTTTAGAAAGCAGAAAAAGGAAGAAGAAGAAGAGAATGAGAGGAAGACATTTCAAGGAGAAATGGAAAGATAAGTGTTGCACAGAGAAAAGAAAATGAATGTATGGTTTTCTTTGTTAGAGGGCCCGATTGAAGGAAAATAATGGAAAGTGGGAGACAAGTAGGTGAAACATTAAGTGCATTATGTCTCCTTCGGAGACTTTAGTTCATATAATGCCAAATGGCATTTTAGTAATTAATTTGATGTTCCAAGAGCGTTTCGGTAAATTTACTAAATAGATATAGAAAAATTTAAAAAAATTTTAAAATAGGATAAAATAGATTTTAAATGAAATAAATTTTAGTTAACTTACTAATAATTAATTTAATTATCATATTACCTGTTAAGCAAATAATGGGTGTCACAAATAAAGTTATAACCCCGTGAATGGGATGAAAAAAAATTTCATTGTAATTGGTTTTTTTATTGAAACAGTTCTTGACTGTCCCATTGTGTAGTCCGGGCTACTGTTGTCGCTGTGAAAATTGCTGAAAACTCATCAACTACATCGACATAAAATAATAAGAATAATAATGATGATGATGATAATGATTAATAATAATGAAGGCCCAGCATGAAGAAAAAGAGAGGAAAATCAACGCTTGAATAGTAAAAATAATTGAAGAATAGTAACTCTTTCATGCCTATAAATATCGAGCTATCCTTCGGGTCTTAGCACCCCTTTTTGCAGTATGAAAATGCTGCTATAATAGTTATAGTTTAGTTTTTATTTTAGTTTTCAGTCTAGTTTCTTGTAAAATATTTTCTAGTTTATGTTGTAAAAATTATGCTCAATAATATCAGTAGTACTTTATTAGTTATGTTTTTTAAAATTTCTTTTTAGCTGAGTGGACAGTGGGAAATTCTGGCAAAATTATCTTAAATATTTTTAGTTTTTCTTAGTTTTCTAAGCTATTGTAATGCCAAAACATTTTCTTAGAAAACTTAGAATTTTAATATTTTTTTAGCTAGAACTCTGCCAAAATTACGATTCTGATTTATCGACGACATAGACTGGCATGGATAATACTTGGGAGGACCTTGATACTCGTAGACAGAGAATGGCTTGGTAAATGCTTAACTTACTATCTTAGTTATTATTTTAGTTAAGTTATGTTGAAATGCTGCTTATTTATTAAGTTGTATTTTTGATACATTATAGACATGGAATGGCACAGTAAATGCTTGGTAAATCTTGATTTATTGTCGACATAGGATGGCATAGTGTATACTTAAACCAACTAATAAATAAAAAGAGAAACTAAAATATATTGAAGATAATTGTCAGAACAGAACCTTTAAACCTCAGTTCTGTTATTATTGTTGTTTTATTTCTTTAAATTGTCGTTATTATTGTGTTACACTGCTTAATTTATTATTTGCATTTCTTGTTATTAAAGTTCCAAATTATCAAAATTTAAAGATGAAAAATGTTGTAAAAATGTGTAAATATTGTAAATACATTCTGTGAATAATAAATATTAATCCTTAAATTTTTCAGCTTAAATAAAAAGAAAAAGTTAATATAATATATGTACTAGAACTGAATAAATCCTTCCCTGTGGGTTCGACCTCGGATTCACCGAGTAAATATCACTTGAGACAACCTTATACTTGAGATTATTTTAGAATGCGTAAATAGACGTGAGACCAGTAGCATAAGAAAAAAAAGAGATATATTGTGGTGACTCTTCTCATCTTCTCTGTGATGATTTTCGCTCCCATCATTGTGTCAGATGCAATTCGCCCGCCTACTAGCGGTTACTAAGCACGCCTTTTTTCATCCTTAATGCTACAATATGGTGACTCAATTTTAGTTTGGTCCTATCCAAAGAGCTCTGATGTGACAATTATGGTGAAAGAATAAATGTGAGATTTTTAGTGAGATCTATGGTTGTAATAGAGGGATCATACAGGTGATACAGACTTTTGTGTTTTGGGCCGTTTAGTTTATATTTTAGGTTCATAGGGTTTTGTTTATGCCTATATATATGATGCATTGCGTTAGGGTTTTGGTATTATCGTTTTAGCCTCCCTAACAGCACCAATCTTGTAATCTTGTTTGAGTTTAGTGATTTTCTTCTTCTTTGCTCATGGTTTTTTTACGTTTTAGGTTTCCAGGTAAATCTATGTGTGTTTTTATTATTTGTTTCTATTGCATTATTTTCATAATACTTGATGTCTAATTTTAATCAGGACCATGCTACAATTTGGTGTTTGATATATAATTTCATGAATTATAACTTTTGTAGGTGAACCTAATGACTAGGAAAAATCCAAAAATTAATAAGTATGATTAATTAAGGATTTTTTTATAGCTACATCATTCATTCTTAAGAAAGTATAAGTTTACAGTTTATAAGTTCAAGTTTCTATAAAAGCTATGAGAATATTGTAAGAATTTAGTTCAAGGTTAGGCATTTTCTACAACGCCTAGAAAATTCACTAAGTTTAATCTGTGACTTAATCACGATTTATGATTTTGAATTTCCTTAATTATCACATATTTTGAAACTCTTAATAGTTGTAAGACTTTAGTAAAATATTATAGACGTTGGATCTACAATTAAATATAATCAAATTAGTAATCAGTTTGATCTTTGCTATTCACGAGTTTGGGCTCTCAAACTACCTTTGTTAGGATATGTTTAACTTCCAAGAATAAGATCAAAATAATTATAGCATGAAAATTAATTGAAGCTATAAATAATTATACAATACAGAAAAGATAAATGATACCACATGAAAAATGTATAGTGGTTCACTCTATAACGAGAGCTACTCTATTGTTCTTCACTATTATGAATGGATTGATATAAATTACAAAGTACTTGAGAAATTTGATATGAAAACACTTGTAATTTCTGCAAAGTTTCTGTAAGTTTCTCTCTATCTGTCTTAGTGAAGTTGTTGCTACCATATATATAGAGAGTTGCATGAGATTGTGGCTTCAATCTGAATGGAAGGAGTGGGCATAGTAGTGCTTGCAATAGTAGGATAGGTGTCAATCTTCGTCAGGGCTAAACATCGGACTTCTCTCCATGTCCTATTTCTGGCTTAGAATGTATCTTCTTGCAACTGCGAAATTATGTACATCGATTCAATCAAATCGACACTTAGCGAATTCGCAAAGTAAGAAATGTTTAGATTCACACAAAACGAAACGAGTAGAAACTGCAATCGAACTGATAACTATCGAATCTATCGATGCCTCAAGTTGACTAAGCAATGAGCAAGTGATGCTTAAATAGTGTAAAAAAAAATGGTTTTTTTTTTTTAATTTTAAATCTATTCCTAGACTATATAAACATAACATTGACATTTTCTACACTTTACATCCGTATTCACACATTTCTAACAATGTTAATTTTCCAAACTCATATAGTATTTTTCACCAAAAATGCTATTAGGTGTTAAAGTTTTTCTCAGTACACTACTAGCAGTTATACTGTGCTTAAAAATTCTTATAATTTAAATTCTCAAGTTAATTACGGATAAAAATTTCTTCTGTCTTTAATTATGGTGGAAATTATCAACCGACTTATTTGGCCATAAAAAGAAATTTAACTTTAATATTTATTATAGAATTTTAGAATATTTTGTCAAGGTGAAATTTTGTCCGCCCAAGGGTCGCCATGAGGTCGCCAATACTCATTATACTGTTTTATGAATAAGTAGTATTGTCCGTGTTCTACTGCAAAGCAGAAAATAAGAATTTTATGCGTCTTATTATTGTCCGTCTCCTATGTTAAAATTTCAAAGTAGAGGGACTTTCTCATCTTAGGGAAGCCCTAATAATATTTAATGTAATAGTTTTGTGTATCAACTGTTCTAATCAATATTCTTACAAAAACAAAAACAAAAAAAGAAACAAAAATACAGGGTTCATTGCATTTTTGGGAACAATGCAAATTTTGTCATTTTAACATCTAAACTTTAAAACGTAACAAATCACACACCTGAATTATACAAATTGTCCCAATTTAGCCCCTAAGCTTCAAAATATGACAAATCACACCCTTGAAGCAACTTGCCTATTTTGGCCCCAAAATTTTAACATATGACAAATCACACCCTAAACTATACAACTCATTCTATTTTGACCCTTTTATTACTCAATCTATTAAATATTGACAAATTGAGGTACATGGCTCTCACTTGATTGATTAATAAAAGGTTTTAACAATGAGTCCTATTATTTCCTACAGAGAGCATAACTCAAGGAATGGCTTTTGGTCCTTCCAGTCAAGAATTTGGGTCTCACAATCACTAGTCAATATGTTTTTCTCTTATGCCTTTCTTCACTCATGGTTTAATATTCTAGTGTCCTAGGCATACAGGTACCACACCAATACATCCCAAAAGGCCAAGACTACTAGATGAGTAAGTTTTCCTGGCATGCAAAACTTTATTATTAATGTCGTCCTCGTCATCATTGTCATTGTTGTTCGTTTGAGTGTTTGAAAATACAATTGACAAAATATAATTTTTAACCAACTTTTGATACTATATCTTCTCTCACAAATTTAATTCAAAAACGATTAAAACTATATTTTTTTGTTCTCGTCGTCATTAAATGTCAATTTCTCATTATATAATAAGAATGTGCAAACTTTTTGTAAGAAGCTTGGAACCGCTATTTTCGAGGTACGATCCTTTACTTGACCACTTTTTTTAACGTGACAATTCAAGTTGTAATACGTATGCTTTATGCGGTCAAATATTGGTTTAGACTATTGCGTTTGGGTAAAATTCTTGCATAGATTAGAATGTGTGCCACTTTTGAAGTTTAGTCATTTATTTATATCTCATTGATGTTAAAATTTTGCTTATAGGGTGTTTGGCTAGTGGTGGAAACCATTGATGGGATTTTACATTGTAGTAATTTTTTTTACTATAGCATGTGAAAATTTTACACTGTTTATAACTGAGTTTGTGGTGTAAACCACCCTTAATCAAACACCCTCTTAAATTTTCCACAAAAAATAGTCAAGCCCCAACTCACTAGAAGTGGTATTGGACGTTCTAATCACCCAAAATTCTTTTAGATATCGTACGTATCAAACTTCTTGAAGGCTCTTCATTACAACCTTTTGTCTGCTCGGACATTGTACGTATCAATTTTTACACTCTCTCATCAGAATAGGTAAAATAATTAACAATAAAATATTATAGATGTACCATAATATTGAAGCAAGGTTCGTGGAAGTTGTTATGTGGCATGGATGTATGCCACATGTCAGCAATCAACGGGCTGTTAAGCATGCACGGAGCCAAGATACGCCCGGTGCCCCTACTCCCTTTTTCTATTGTCGAATGTTATATATACATATGTTGGGATTTATAATTGCATAACAACAACAACAACCCCCGCTCAATTCCAAAGTCAAGCCACCCATAGCAATAAAATAAAAAAAAATGGTTAACGAGACAAATAACTCATATGTCTCAAAATAATATCATTAAAATAATTCCTATGTAATTATATATTACAAAATATGATATCATTAAGGATATTTTTAAAAGATTTTAAAATTATGTTAAATTTTAATTTTATAATAATAATTTAGTCATATAATCTTTTCAAAAAAAATTGTTTGTTTAAAAGCCCAAAAAGAAGGCCCAAGTGACATTAAAAGCCTTTATTAAAAAAAAAAAAAAAAAAAAGAAACAACTTGCTTTTCTCACTCGAACCCTCTTTTTGTCTCCATGTATAAACCATTGCCAATTTGCCAATTTTCTACCATGAATTTTTTGAAAAATAGACTACGCAATCGGATGGGGATCAATTTATGAATGACAATTCACTTGTGACATCGAGAAAAACATTTTCAACAACCTTAATAATAAAGTTATTATAAAATATTTTCAAAGCATAAAAACCGGTCTGGGATAATTATAGTGTATTGATATATATACATACATATATTGATTTTGATTAAATTTTTGTTTTAGTTATTAACCTCCATTGACAACAATTGCTAGCTCCATATTTGCTGTTAAGAAGTATGGAGCCTAATGTTATGCCTTTACTATTTATCACCCATGTACAGAAAGGTTGTGCCGCGATGTTGCACAGGCAGGTTTCCAATACATGAGGCAGAGAGTTCAACTACTTTGACGTCGCGGCGTTGGATCAAGGAATTTCTAAAAACACGTACAGGGTATGGCCTTGCGGTGTTGGGAAGTTGAGGTTGCATCGTCCAGTGGCAATTTAGCTTCATTTTTAATGAAACTGATCTCTTCTTTTGTGTGCTATAAATGGAAGATAAAAGGGCTTTTTGTGTAACTCAAAAAATTGAGAGAGACTAGAGAAAAAACTTAAAGAGAGTGCTATGCAATTTTTTTTTGTAACTTCTTCTTTATTATAGTAAATATTTATAACGGCTAAAAGTTGCAGTGTTTGGATCAAGAAATTGTTTTTTTTTTTTTTTTTTTGGCGGAAATTAAAGAGCAATGGCAGGAGATTTGAGGTCTGCTCTCATAACCCTCTTCCTCTTTGCTATGGTTCTGTCTCCGTCGTTGCCCTCGGGTCGTCCTCGGTAACTCACGTAATGACTCTTCACCACCCACAACTGCATGTACTACATATACACATATACATATGCAACATAATTGAAACTGATTAATGTGTCATATATATATATATATATATATATATATATATATATATTGGCTCTGAAAATGTCTATTATATATGATCTGTCACATTTTTAATAATTTTTCTTTTCTCAGATACAACTTCCTTATGTCTTCCTTGTATTGGCCGGCCGCCTTGTTGTGCTGGTCCAGGAGAAATTATGTCCCCACAAGGGTCGCCATGAGATTTTTAGTACTCGTTATATTGTTGCATGAATAAGCAGTACTGTCCATGGTGTACTGCAAAGAGTAAAACAAAATTTCATATTAATGTTAATATTTTGTTCGTATGTTGTCCTTGAATTTCCAAGTAGAGGGACTTTCTCATCTTGGGAAAGCACTAGTCTCTATAAATTACTCTTCAATAATATAATATTTAATGTAAAAGTGCCGTGTATCAAGCGTTCTGAAATCAATATATTCTAGAAAAAAAAAAGTTATGAATCAATAAGGTGTTGTGTAACAATTATTATGCATGATTTTGATTACAACATGTTAAGATCCTAATATGTGGCCTGACCATTGTGACTGTCTCTTGTTTTTCTTTTTTTTTTCTCTTTTTTTTTTTTGCTCTTTATTATTTAATTCTAGTATACATAGTTATCTCAATCTCCTAGTTTTTTTCTAGCTAGATTTTATGTTTTAGACACTGCTGCGGATGTTTGTGTACCAGCTTTGTGTTTTTCGAGACATGAGAGTGCGTTATGCAAAATAATTAAATTCAACCAGAAATTGTGAACGAACAAAGTGTCAAATTCAAGAAGAACAAGCAATAAGGTTTTATCAAACGAAAGGACAACCAAATTAACTAAAAGAGATTGCACAGAAAACACAAAAGTAGTCAACAGCCTTCTCGTGACAGAGCTTTAAGTTTAAATAAGAATCTTCCAAAACATTTTACACAAGACCCTCACATCCTTCTAACTTGTATTTTTCACATCACCTGAACCCAAACCATGTAATCCTCACTAAAATATACAATGAGCCCTGTATACACAGAGTCTATTACCTAGAGAGAGCATAAATAACTATTACATTCAGACTAGGATCCTTATTGTTGATGGAAATCTCACATCGGTTGTGGAAGGGAATGTTGGTCAGTTTATGAGTGTGAGGGAAAGCCTCACTATTGAGCTAGCTTTTGGATACCACCCAACACTACTGGCGGAGCTAGAAATTTGGTTCAACGGGGGCATTATCGAAAAAAATAAAGAGAATATTTTATTAGTTGAAAATACTGTTATATATTTTTATTATTAAGTGGGCACTTGTTAGATATTTTGATCATTAAGTGGGGGCGCAATAATAATTTTTTTTATAAAATGGGAGCACAATAATATTTTTTATTATTCAATAGAAGCACAATTATAATTTTCCTTATAACATAAAGGAGTATCAAAAATTTCTTTAAAAAATTTGGGGCAAAAATTGAGTGGGGTACATGCCCACACTCAATATAACATACCCCCACCAATACGAACACTGGTATTAGAGCCAGGTTAACAAATAAGTCTCAGCGTAATCCAGAAAAGCAGGTCGATGGTCATCCGATTCAGAGCCTAACGTGTGATGGGGAAGATTGTTAAGGGAATTGGAAATCCCATATCATTTATGAAAAGCACTAGCGATCAGTTTTTAAGTGTGAGTGAAAGCATCGCCTCTAGGCCAATACCACCCAACACCTATTTATACAAACTCCCTATATGATCTGCAAATTGTAACTAATATTACATTGGACTAGGATTTTTGTACACTCATTTAAAGTGAGACTTCATTGTGGCTATCTCCTCTGGCCAACTCAGCATTCTTCCTAATATCTAAGACCACAGTCACAAGAGAGATAGTAGAAGAAGAGCTAGCATATATCTGAGGAGCTACTTATAAACTACAAAACAGCTTTAGAATTCTTCAGTGTTAGATTTTTATTTTTTATTTTTATGTCAAAAAGTGTTAGAGATTTTAAATTTAGTTGCAAATGCATCCCATCAAATGTTAATTAGCCGTGATTGACAAAGATTATATAATAAACTTTTTTTTTCCTAAAAGCGAGACTTCATCAATATATATATATCCTTCTGGTATACAAAATTGCACCAATTTGACAACAAATTTGGACGTCATACAATTTATTTTTGACATTACTAATTAGTTGTATCAACAATATGGGGTTAAATGATGATTTAACACACCTAAAAGTGTGTTTCGGAATATAGTTGAAACTAAAAGAAAGAAGTTTGTCAGAGTTTTTTACTGAAACATACTTTTGCTTTTATACTGTAACATATGAAAACTTTATACTATAGCAATTGAAATTAATAAGTTTTTTTTGGCCTAAATCTTTTTACTTGCAGCTAAAGTGGACAAATAGATAGTATTATTATTAAGGATTCAGGATTTTAGTACAACTTCTAACCAACATTACTAAATTTTGTATTATATATCCGCCAAAGCATGTACAGCTCTACCAAAGACTTGAAGATATACTTAGGGGCTCGTGGCTGTTGACTCAACTCGCAGGATCTGTAAGTCTAGGCAGGCCCATGGGTTGGTTGAATACACATTTAACTAACAAATGAAATCAATCCTAGAACACACGTGATAGATCCATTTGTGTTTGAATATGTCAAACAGATCAACGTTACCAAATTATGAACATCAAAACCAAAGCTGGCCTGTCTCCCGAGTACAGATCTGTTGTCTTATTTTCACGCCTCCTTGACTGTCCCTCCAACTCGTCATCTTACATAATGTTATTAGCTCATCATCTCGGTTAACTAAGCCTATGTAAGTAGTGACAGTTCAAAGTATTAGCCGCGGTGAAGAACAGCCTGGAAAGTTTGCACAATAGTATTATACGTAGTGCTATGGTATGGTACTAATGGTTGTTGGATGTGATCTGCATATATTTATGATCGATCATGACTCATGGGGACCCATCTCCTGCAAAGTGATCACCTTTGTCAAATATAAACAAATATCACATACTAATTAATAACACTAATTCAATTTTGATCCTCAACATCGGTATTTATGCTGATCATTTATCATGTTCTGTTGATCATAGCCGGTCTAGTCCCGGCACATCGAGTTATTGCTGTCTATCTGTGGGAAGGATTTGAAGAAATTTTTGTGAAAGAAGAAGAAAATAATACATTACCTCTTACATACATTTTCAGTAATTTTTGGAATTAACTAAAGATGGATATTTTATAATAAAATAAAGTAGAAAATATCAATAACATGCAGAAAAAAAAAATTTAATCAAGCATTTGTTTGGTCCTTGTCTTTGAATTAACTCGTGTAAAGGTCAGTGGAGCAAGAGCTTGATCAGGTGCCTGACTATTGTACTGATCATGATCAACTTGCTTAGATATATACTTTGTATTCAAACGAAAAAAATCTTCAGAATCGTCTGCATCCATCTCTGGACACCATGTGTATATGTATGCGGTGGGATAATCTGTTTAATAGCACAGATCACTTTCCTGCAAGTTGCTTCTATTACGTATCTGGTATATATATCCCAGATGTTTTCGAATTCAGGAACTTTTGCAGAGATAAAAGATAATAGTGCCTTATGATTACTTATAAATATTATATACATTTTCACAACTAATTAGACGCCTGCATGTATAGTCTCCTAATATATATTGTTTCCCATATTTCCATGTATTAGAATACTTAATATGGCCATTTTTGTTCCACATGTATAGCTTAGTGTTTGGATGGAGAAAGAGAAAATAAATAAATAAAAAGTTAGCCCTTTTTTTTTTTTGTTCTAAACTAAGGCCCAGTTTCATAGTGTTTTTAAAATGGTTTTATTTTTGGTAAAAATCTGCAAATACGTTGAGATTGTTTTTGAAACTATGTTTAGTTTTATATAATGTATTTTTGAAAAATACAACCTAAAACTAAAAGAAAAAAGATTCAGTCCAAAACCTATTTGTCATTGGGAGGGTCTATTTGATATCCCCATCGGGAGAGTCGGAGCCGTCAGAGTCGTGGGCCTTCGTCGCCGTCATTGGGAGGGTTGGAGTCGCAAGGCTTCATTGCCATCATTGGGAGGGTCAGACTGTCGTCGGCTTCATTGACACCACTTAAAGGGTTGAATTGCCGCCGCGAAGGGTGCAGGGCTTCATTGCCATTGTTGGGATTTGCTGGCAATGGGTGGGTTGCTGGGAGTCGCCGGTCACTAGGATTCATCGGCAAGGGGTTGGTTGGTAAGGTGACGACAAATCAGGGAGTGAGAGAGAGGCTTGAGTTAAGAGTGGAGAGAGAAAGATGGGTTGCAAACACCAAAAACAACTTCTTTTTTTTTTCTTTTTTGTTCTAAAAAATCTCAACTTTTGCCAGTATTATCATAAATGTTTTCAATTTGTTTCAGACCCACTTTATTAAACAAACAAGATTTTTAAACCATTTTCATTTTTTTACATTTTTGGAAGTAGGAAAAAATGTTCAAAAAATAGAACCGAACTAGCTAGCTTTGGGATACGACTATCGTATCCTCTTGTTTTTGTCTCATTTTGTATTTTTTTTCAGTCAATTAAAATATTATATTATATCAATTAAAAAGTTATATTATTAAAATATTTTTATTGACATTGTATGATATTATTAGAGGACATGAATAATTTGACACATCAGGGTGAGGAGAATGCTATAAGACTGGTATTAATGCATGTTCTTTATAAAAATGTCTACTTCATAAAATAAAACAAAATAAAATAAACTTTTTTAAAAAAAATATATAGCTATGTTTTGCTTGGTGATACCTGGCCATGTTGACTTTTATTTTTCTTGGTTCCTATAAACAAAGCAGAAAAAAAAATAGTATATTGGCTCTCAAACAAAATAAATAAAAAGAATACATAAAAATTCATCAAATTAAACTGAAAATCCAACGTATGATCTCAAGTACTCAATACATTATTTTCACAATTACCTTCTTTCTTTCTGGCCAATTAATCGAAAGCTGCCATACTTTTTGTTCAATTTGTTGATTCAAGTCAGCTGTTTTCTACAACTACCAAAATAAATCCATCACATGCAAACTTTTCTCTGCCTGACTTGAACTCGCAGTGCCAGCTGCTGCGCCATTTATCCTCTCAACTACCACCCTGGCGCCTTATTCAATCAAGAGAACATAAATTGTGGTGTGTGTCTTTCACTCCTCATATCGGTAAGTAGGGGGAAAAAGCAAACAGGGAAATAAAAAAATAAGACAATAATATATATATATATATATATATATATTTTGTTTTCACTCAAAAATCTCAACCAGTCGGTACTTGTGATATTTTTGGTTTGTCCATGACACTTAGGGTCCGTTTGATAAATAGACTTAAATTAGTGATTTAATTTGAATTAATGTGATTTGAATTAGGATTTGAGTTAGTGATTTGAATTGTTATTCGAATTGACGTTTGGATGTGTATTAAATTTTAATCTAAGTATGGAATAAAATTGAAATTTGTGTTTAGAGAGGTAGTGAATATAGTTTTTAATTTATTAATAAATCTAATAAAATCTTAATGTTAATGATCTTAAAAAATATGCAATATTGATATTGATTTATTCCTCTCTTCATTAGGAACACAATGAAAAAATAATCATCTCAATTGGATATCAAATGAAGAAGTTATGATTTTTTTCCTCAAATATAGTAGAGAGAATTTTAGTTTTTACTGTAGTAAAGATATCTGAATATCAAAAGTTTAAAGAGGATGAGAATTCTAAAAACTTAGATTTTTGATACTTAAATGATTCAGATTTTGAGGGAAACAAATATGTATCCGAATAATTCCTGATACTCAAATCTAAATTTGAGTCCATTGAGTTCAAAGAATGCATGAACTAAACACACCCTTAATTTGGTTTAGGGTATCACTTATGGGGTGTTTGGGAAATAAGTTAAAACCGAAAGTTAGAATTGAAATACTATAGCATGTGAGAACTTTACACTGTAGCATATATTTACTTTACAATGTAACATATGAGAGTTTTATACTGTTTGACTTAGATTAGATAAATTAAAATTGGATTTGTCAAACACCCTATTAATAGATATAACTCAGCATTTTATAACATTAAAAGTGTAACACCTAAGAATTTCTAATACATTAAAAATGCAATAAGTTAAGGATTGTGTTAAGACAAAAATACAGTTTAAGGAAAATATACTATATAATAATATGAAAAATTATACAGTATTAGAATAATATGGTGTAAGAAAGTACACTGATAAAGTTATATAATATGAAAATTACACTACAAAAGTAATGCAGTGTAAGAATTAGACTGTTTAAGGTTAAACAGTATAGAAATTAGATTGTTTAAGTTAAAGCAGTATAAAAATAATACTATTTGGAGAGTATGGATGAACAAGAAATACTATAGCAGTATAAAAAATATACTATCAGTATAAATTTAGACCGTACAAAGTTAGATAATATTGAAATTTCATTATGTGATGGATGAAATAAGTATGGGAGGTTGTGGAGCCTCATGAATTGTATAGAAAAGAATACTGACAGTATAGAAAAAATATTGTCTGTATAATTTTGGACTACATAAAAAGTTTTATGGGATACATTGAAAGTTTTGATTGGGCCACCATGTTTACTAATGTGGCCCAATCACATTTGGCTACCCAAAGGAACCTACTTGATTACCAATGTGACTCACCACCTTTTAAAAAAAAAAAAGAAAAAAAGAAAAAAAAGTTGAATTATTTCATGATATAAGAGACCAAAAAATGGGTCTCCATGATGCATGTGAAAAAGGAAGGAGAGAAAGAAAGAAAGAAAGGAAGCAAGGAAGGAAGGAAGAAAAAAAAATGCTCCATTTTGGCTCTCCAAAACCGTCCCTCCCTAAGGCCAACCTCTCTCAAATTTTGACGTTTTCCAAGCCTCCAAATCATGATTAAAGCAAGCTTTAATGTTTGAGTGCAAAGTTTTGCAACATTGAAGGTAAATTTTCAAACTTTTTTTTAGGGCTTTAGTGATTTTTTTCAAAGTTATGGATGGGTTTTAATGGAATTTTGTCATGGTTTATGACAAAGGAATCTAAGCAAATTTAATTGCACAATTGGAGGTTTAAAAGCTTGGAGGAATTCTTGGTAAGAATTCTAAAATCTTAGTCTTTGAAATCAAGTTAAAGTTTATGTTTTTATGTATGCAACGTGTTTGATGAAATGTTTTGGACTATGGCATGTAAGATGGATGTCAAGGCATGATTGTTTTATGTTATATGTTGATGGTGATGATGATGGAAAGAAGAAAGTAAGGGTTTTGGTGAAATTCTTAAAGGGACTAAATTGCAAAAAAAAAGTGTATTCTAAGCAGATTTGAAAATCAGCTAAATAGTCCTCTAAACGTTAGAATTTCAAGAAAGTTAAAACACGAAAGTTGTAGAACGCATTGAGACTGTTAAGATAGCATGAACATTTTTCCAAAATTTGACTTGGTTTAGGAGTTATAAATTTTACAAAATTTTAGGCACAAAATTTCAAAAAATGAAAACGTTATGAAATGGTTGGAATTTGACCATGGAACTTTTGGAATTTTATTCCTTGTGAAAAACTGAACGTTTTGGTATCAAGTAGTCATTTTTGGTTTTGGGGCAAAAATGTAAAGATTTTTGTGTTTTCGACCAAAACTGTAAAATTATGTAAAAACTAGGTTTTTACCTGTGAACGCTGAGTTCCTGCACTGCTATAGGCAGTGAGTAATCATAGATGCTAAGTTTAAAAGGATTCAAAGTTTAGTCAAGGAAAAAATGAAAGAAAAACGTTAAGGGCAAATGGTCATTTTGCGAAAAAAAAAAAGGACAAAACGGACCCGAAACACCCGATATTGGAAAACACCTTTAGCAGGAATTTTTACGTAACACATACGTAATAGAATGGTAAAGTTAAGCAATAAGTTTTATAAAATTACGAAGTTGACAAAAAACCCGTTAAGGGTAAAAATGTCATTTTTAAGATAAATGGTTAAAGCAAAGTCAAACACTCCAAACTAGCTAAACGTTCTTAGACGAAAAATGTTTCATAATACGTTAAGTAACAAAACCGCCAGTGAGACAGGAAATTTAACTAAGGGACACTTAAGAACAAAAGTAACTCAGTAGGTTACAAAATTAAGTAAAGAAAAGGAAAACCGATAGTATACCAAGTTATGAAAAAAGGGAATGAATGTTGAATGTTTAAGTTATGTTATCAATCGAGTAGATTGGTAATAAAAGTTAGCTAATTAGTCAGGTGTCGTATGATCAGGACACAAAGGCCGACTAATTAAAGGAAAAGGAAGGAAATGGGAGGTTAGAGCTAGAATCAGGTAAGTTTCAAACCTCACCTACAGCATGAAGTAAATAATTTTCAAATGTTTATATATATATATATATATGTTTGCAAATATTATATTTGCAATTATTATACAAGTTGTTTTTAAAAGTACATTTGCATTTGTTATGCAAAAAGTTTTACAGTTTAAATCAAGATTTGCAATTATTATGTTAAAGTATGATTGCATTTGAAGTGCATAAAGTTTTAAAAGATCAAGTAAAAGTTTGCAATGTATTATGTTTTGCATTTTGTTAATGCATAATGTTTTACAGTTTAAGTAATTAGTATTATGTTGCATTTATTATGCAATAAGTTTCAAAGAGAACAATTATGATTTGCAAATGTGTTTGCATATAATGTGTTAGCATTTGAAATGCCCACTAATGTTGAAAAGAAGGTAAAGTAAAGACGATAAAAGAAAGTGTCGTACCAGCCTCCTTGTTGTGAGGTACTGAAAGTAAAGTTAAAGTTTGACCTCCTTCATGTGAGGTACATGACCTCGGTGTTCGATGGTCTTAAGTATTCTGCAAGGGAAGCATCATGTTTATGATCTCATGATTAATGATGTTGGTACGAACACTAAAGTAAGATAAAAGTTAAAGTAAGAAATGAATGTTCATAAGATACTCATAAATGAGCATAAATGGAATCATGTATATTGATTATGCTTGTATTGCTTGTCACGAAATGTTTATGTGTTATATTTATGAAAAGTATTCTGAGGACTGTTTTATGCTAAATGTTTATGAAAAACATTTTTTTATGCTTTCAGGAAAAGGTTTATGAAGAATGTTTTAAGGAAAATGTTCCAAAAAGATGTTTTATGAAAAACGTTTATAAAAAAAACATTTCAGAAATGCTTTATGAAAAACATTTACGCAAAACGTTTTGGAAATATTTTATAAAAAACATTTATAAAAAACGTTTTTAGAAATGTTTATGAAAAATGTTTTAAGAGAAAGGTTTTTATGAGAGAAGTTTTTAAAGCATGTTTAAATAATTTGTGAGATTATATTTGAACTTACTGAGCGAAAGCTCATTAAAAGTTTCTTCATGCTGTAGGTAATTCTACGGGTAACTAGTAGGACCTATTTGGGGAGTTTAGTGATGCAGAGGACAGATGCGGAGATTTGGGTATGGATACCACTACGGTATGCTTTCGCTGTTCAAAAGAAATATTTTTCACTATTTGATATAGTGTTTTCAAAGTTTTAAGGTAACTAGTAGGACCTATTTGGGGAGTTTAGTGATGCAGAGGACAGATGTGGAGATTTGGGTATGGATACCACTACGGTATGCTTTCGCTGTTCAAAAGAAATATTTTTCACTATTTGATATAGTGTTTTCAAAGTTTTAAGGTAATCAGAGTTTTAAGATGTGTTTTCAAAGTTCAAGTCATATTTTATGAAATGTTTTATATAATCATAAAGTGAAGTTTTAAGCTATGATTTAATAAATGTTTCTTAATAAGTTTTAAGAAACGATTTGAAATGGTTTTAAAGGCAAGTGTTGAGCAATATCTCAACTTGAATGGTGATAGAGATCGCAACAGTTTTAAAGAATGTTAAAAAGAAAAAATTATTTCAGTATTTTTCTTACTAAATAAGTAAGATTAATGTTTAAGAAAAAAATTATTTCAGTATTTTTCTTACTAAATAAATAAGATTAATATTTAAAAAAAATGTTTAAAAAAAGTTAAGTGACTATTCAAAAAGTCAGGTCATCACAAAAAGTTACACTTAAGCAAATTAAATGTTTCACGAAAGTACAAAACAATGTTACATTAGCGAACGTAAGAACTTACAAAGTTCTGCATAAGTCAAGAAACCGGATTTTATATATAATGGACCATGTAACAAAAATATGTTATAAACTCGTGTTGGCAAGTTTGCTATGTGTGTATTGTACAAGTTAAAAATTGGGAGTCTTAAATGCTGTTAGAAGCAATTAAAGACACTCAATTCAATGCCTGGATGCAACTCCCACCCTCCTTATTCAATAGCCGTTTCAGTATACTCGTTCTCAACTTGTACAATATAAGATCTATAACTCAAAGCTCAAAGTCTCAACCAAAATCAAATATTTACAAGAGAAGTTGAAGAAGAAAAAGAAGATCAAGATGGGTATATACAGTATTAGTGGAGGAGCTTTAGTAGTTTTGGTGTTGGCATGTGCATTGGCAAATAAAGTTGGGTATGCACAAGACACCGTTGTTCCCGCGGTCATTGCGTTTGGTGACTCATCGGCGGATGTGGGAAACAACAATCATCGCACCACTCTTTTCAAGGCAAATTATCCCCCTTATGGTAAAGACTTCATCAACCATCAACCCACCGGCAGGTTTTGCAATGGGAAACTTGCCACTGACTTCACTGGTAATGTGCCAATACTACTCTACTAATTATAATGGCTCGTTTGAAAACATGATTTTGGTTTGATCTTAAAATACTGTAATAATTCAAAATTTGTAGGAAATACACTGTAGTAAAATGGGTTTGGACTAAATCTTTTTTTGGTTCGAACTGATGTTCCCAAACAGCTGGCTAATTATAATTCGTTTCGGCTTCATTTGGAGCAACCGCATTAATTCTAACCTTAAAACGTCCAAACATATTTTTTCCTTTCTTCTGAGAAAAATAAATTGCTTAACGTCCAATTTCGGCCAAATGGTTATGAAAATATTGATGATTGGAACTATTTGATTTTGTGCAGCTGAAACTCTAGGATTCAAGAAGTACCCAGCAGCATATCTTAGCCCGGAGGCATCAGGGAAAAACGTTCTCATTGGAGCCAACTTCGCTTCAGCTGCAGCCGGTTATGATGAGAAAGCTTCAATCCTAAATGTAAACAATTATTGTATTCTTCACACTTTATAATATAGCTATAGCTAGCTAATAATCTGAATTTTGCACACAATTAGTCTTTTATTTTGCTTTATTTCCAATTAATTTTGGTGTCTAACTTAATGTACAAGAAATTTCATGGAAGCTTTGTTTGATTTGTTGCAGCATGCAATCCCATTGTCCCAGCAGTTGAAATATTTCAAGGAATACAAGACAAAGTTGGCAAAAGTTGCAGGCCAAAAGAAAGCAGATTTCATCATCAAGGAAGCTCTATATGTACTTGGAGCTGGAACTGGCGATTTCCTTCAGAACTACTATATCAATCCTCGAGTCAACAAAGCCTACACCGTTGACCGGTATTCTAACATGCTTATTAGTTCATTCACAAGCTTTATTCAGGTATTTCCTTTTTCTTTTCTTTTTTTCTTCTAAACTACAAATAAAAACCCTTTCTTGATCCTGATAATGGATCTAAATTTTTACAGGTTATTGTATAACTAACTATATAAGATATGGGAGAAATATTTTACTAAAAATCTATCCATATATTTTGTCTAATTAGATTTTTTATTTACCGGTATATGCCATCATATACTGCTGTGTGCTCGTTTAACAGAATCAATATTTAGGTGATTTATCTATATCAACTCTACCTATATTACTTGTTAGTCACAATTTCATAAATAGTCTTAACTAAGTTTTTTATGTTATATAAATCAGTTGATATAAAAATATCAATATAAACTATTTATTGGATGAGTATACCACGATGATGTAAAATATCTAAGCTAGTTTGTCAAATGTCAATCAACAGCAGAAATAAATACATGACATTTTGTATAATGAGTCTCAACTATTATTTTTGATAAAGGGGAAAGAAGAATGTAACCACTTTCAAGTAGGGCTTAATATGACTCGAACCTTTAATTTATGGTTGGGGTTGAGGAACTTACAACCAATTAGGCTACCCTCACTCGTCGTCTGTCACTATTATTATACCATAATTGTATTGGAATCAAAATTATATAGCTTAATAGGGGGTTTGATATGGTGGTGAAAACAATTGGTTAGAACTGTTTTTTACTGTAGCATGTGAGAGCTTTATATTATAGCAACTTTTTCTTTTTACTATAATGTAGAGGTTTACACTATTTATAATTGAGATAATGGTTAAAACCACTCCTTGTTAAAAAGCATGTAAAATTCGACATAGAACTGAAAATACTATGAAAAATTTCTCTGAAAATACTAGGAAAAATTCTCAAACTCTTCTTTTTAACTGAAGATATTGAATATTGTTTTGCTTGCAAAAACAGAATTTGTATGGTGCGGGAGCTAGGAAGATTGGTGTGACATCACTCCCACCACTGGGTTGTCTACCTGCAGCGATCGCCTTATTTGGGCATCATGAGAAAGGTTGTGTCTCACGCATCAACATTGACTCCCAATCCTTCAACAAGAAGTTGAACGCCGCCGCTGCAAGTCTCCTAAAACAACATTCTGACCTTCGACTTGTCATCTTCGACATTTTCAAGCCTCTCTACGACGTCATCCAAACCCCAGCTCAATATGGTACTTAAGGAAAAACTTTTAATTTCAAAGTGATGAAAAATAACAGAAAAGATTATTCACTTTGGTATTGATGAACATGTATATATTATGCTTTGGAACTTAATTTTGCAGGCTTTGTTGAAGCAAGAAGAGGCTGTTGTCGAACAGGATCAGTAGAGACAGCATCAGTGCTGTGCAATCCTCGCTCACTGGGAACTTGTTCGAATGCGACTCAGTACGTGTTTTTTGATGCTGTTCATCCATCTGAAGCTGCTAATAGGATTCTTGCTGATGAAATGATAAGCCAAGGTCTGTCCCTAATCTGAGGAGGATATGATAATGTCGATTTTTTGGTTCAATGTCTCTGTACAATCAAAGACTGTGTTGCTACCCTACCCAACTGTCTTAATTAATAATGTTTGTACCCCTATAAATTTGTTGTGTTTCTTTTTTTCTTTTTTCTTTTTTGAGGGAGAAATTTGTAGTGTTTCTAGTGCTAAATGTTTTAGAACTTTTGTGAGATGCAATAGTTAAGATCTATTTGTCGAGTAAATTAAAATTTGTTTATGTGTAAGTCAAATCGCTGTTAACACAAAGTCAAATTATAGGCATTCGAAGCAAAGATAGCAGCAATGTGGAATTAGAATGAGAAAACGATATGGGAAATGCAGGTGGAGAGATATTATTAATGTTATTGCCAATCAAACATACATGAACCATTGTACTACTGTGTTATTTATTGGACAATTTCTCTTGTCACACTTAAAAAGTAACTAACTTATTAGTTAATATGTCTTTCAACCGTCAAATCAAAACCAAAAAAAAAATATTCAAAACAAATCTAACAGTTAAAAAAAGTGCATTGCAAATGGTGTCCCACCGAAAGACCCTATTTATTATACTATTTGTTACTTTCTATGCCTTTTTTAGAAGAGGAAAATAGTCAGTTCGGTACATGCAAATGCAGTTCAAAATATTTCTTAAGTATCCAACTTCGTAAGCAGGGTGGAAACCTTTAGTCTTGGAAAGAGATATATATCAGGTAGGGTTACTGGATCAGACGGCCCATAGAATCTTTGAATGAAACTGTTATCCAAATGTACTAATCCACCATTGGTACACCCACACACTTAAGTTCATACTCGGCTACAATTTTGAAATGGTAGCATGGACAGAGATTCTAATCCCCTACTAATTGACTATGTACTTCAAAAGTACTAAAAAATACACATATACTTTGAGAACTGTTAGGAGTCATCATGAAAATGAAGAACAATTATAATATAACCGTTTGGTTAACCAGTGGTAACCAACTTGGTTATTTGTTGTATCTGTTGTAATAAACCACTCACACGTGTTATCAGCCGAGTGATCAATGAAAGCAAGTTGTAAGAATTAGTTAATTGGGTATTTAAGTCCCACCCTTGTATTCGAACAAAATCAATGAGAATCTAATACAATTCTTTCACTCATTTTTCTCTCAATTCCTTAAGCTTTCCTCTTGACCAACATTCTTTCATCTTCAATAAGAACAAATACTATGGTTAAGATAAACAGCAATAACAAAAAACATCCATGTTGCATGAGAACATCCAGAACCGCTACTGGTTATGTCGTGCATATTATGTGCCGTAAAATCGAAAAGTATGGCGTAGAACGTCTATGTAACGTGTAACTAAAACAAAATCAAGAAAGAGAAATCCACCAAGTCAAACACCAGCACGAGATATGCGGAACTGGAACTCAAATTCCTCGACCCCTTCAAAATATCCACTCGGAACCAGAAGAAAGTTTCTGGTTGAGGGCTGGTAACCAACCCGGCTCCTTATGCTTTCTATTTTAGATGAAAATCTCAGAGAGAGTTGATCCCAGTGGACCCATTTGTCAGCTTCAATCTTAAGTTCAATTGAGAGGGGACTGATAAAAGTGTAAGGTCCTATCCTGCTAACACTGACTATATTCCCAATATCATATTCGATGTTGTAGACCAGAAACATGTCACCATCATTTATTTCTTGAAGAACATAGAACATTTCGTCATATCTCAATGTAATGGAGTACAACTGATTGTACCTGAAGCGTGTGACAGGATCTCTATGTTGGCCGCTCAAGTGCATGGATTGCTGCATTGATGGACCATAGTAGTCACAGCCTTCAATTGGGCATGAACAAGGCACAAAGTTACATTCTATTTCATGGCAATCTTCGAGATCCTGACTCACAGTTTGTCTGCACCCGTATTTCAGATATTTGCACGATTCTCCGAGTGACTGGATAATCTTCTCGAGGAGCTGGCAATGCTTAAAGCTGGTGGATAAAGAGCAAGCTGTACATTTACTCGAAGACTTAGAGCAGCAACAATGGCAAGCTATATGCTCATTCTCGCACTGCATATAGTTGCAACATGAGAATTTTGTAACGACCAGAATCAAATTACCAGAAACTGAACTCAAGCCCCTTCCGCCGTAAACATGAAACAAGAACAAAGATACCAATCAAGATCGCACAACACACGATTTAACCAAACACAATATTTTAGGGAAATACAAAGAAGCAACAAATAAGAGAGAAAACCAGATTGAATTCACCTCAAGAACCTTCTACATTACACCATACTCTCAACTCTGTCCATAACAAAGCCTTACAGAATAGATAGCTTTACTCATAGAATATTCCCAGAGCTCACCAAGAAAGCTTTATCGACATTCTATATATTCTGTGCTTTAAAAATCCGTAAATACCTAACTGAATACAAGAGATATTCTGATTGTTCCTCATTCAAGCACTCAAAATGTCAACAGGATTAAAGAGAAGAACTCCATGGATCGGTCAAATCAAGCAATATTATCAAAACAAAGATCGCTTCAAAGATACCATTAATGCATTAATCATGCCATATGACACGTTATACAACTCCGGCACCAAAAGAAAAAGGATAAGCATAAAGATAACATACCAGATAGACACCGAAAATCACTCTTCTCTGGCAAGTAGTGCAGTCGAGAAGTTTGAGGTCCTTGAGATAAAAATTGCGCTCATTGTCTTTGTCCTTGTCCTCGTCCTCGTCGTTGTCATCTTCATCTCCATCACTATCATAGTCGCTGCTACGGTTGTCTTCTTCATCTACTTTGTAATCTGTTAGATATTTTATCTAGGGGTTCAAGTGTCATATTCTTATTAATTGTTTTATTTAATTAAAGGATAATGATTATGGTTTAATAATTATTACGTGTCTAAATCCTATTGGTTAAAGAAGATATTTTTTATTTACTGCACACATTGATGGTATGTGGGTTATAAAAAGATCTCAATAAAAACTTGTCCTCTCTCTACCCATTAACGACATATTTTCTCTCCATCAAGAAAAGCATTCAGTCAAAACTAAGAGAGGTTAAGAGAGAGAGACAGTTTTCTTTAAAGGCCTCATGTGATCAATTGTATTTATCAAGTCTTTACCATGAATCAAAGTACGTCTTCTTTTCTAATTATTGTTATGTGAGAATCATATAGTTTTAAGATCTTGACATTATGTTTGTGCAATATTAGAGTGATTTACATAATTAAGAAATTTCCTAACATGTGGTATCTGAACAATAGGTTTTAGAAGTATGATTTTCTATTAATGATTATTAATTTTTCCTTTGATTGAATTATTGAAAAATATTTTTAAATCTTCTGCTGTACGTTACCAATTTGATGATGTCAAAGCCTTCAAAGTTTCCTTTTCTCTATGTCTATATATGGTTGTATATATAATTCATGTTTTAATGTTAATGATGGATGATTGTTTGATATATATATATATATATATATATATTATTGAATGAAGTTACTGAATGTAATTAAAAGCATAGTGGGGCTGCAAGTTTCTGTCTAAATGCATATTGAAAAGAAAAGTGTTCTACAGAAAAGTTTTTTCAAGCGTTGAACGGCCCCTTTTTAAAAAATAAAAATCAAAACATTAATGACAGTTGAATACGGTTATATCATTTATGCGGTTAGCAGTTGTCAAAGTTTTGATTTTTGTTTTAATACAATTTTGTTTAAAATTCAAAAAAAAAAAAAAGGGAGAAATCATGCACCAACGTGGAAGTTACTGATGCTGGGTTAAAAATGTGGGATTACATGCTGAATCCTATGTGCTGCATGCCTCAATGACTGGTGTCAATGGGCCTTAAGCCCAGTTGCTTAAAGCAGCCCAAAATAAATGGGTTAGTGGGCTTTAATCCATTAAAGAAAGAAATGGGTACTAAAGTTTCAAAGCCTAAAGTAGACTAGATAATGGATTCGGGTTGAATCCAACCTGATTGAGTCCTGACCCAAATTTGTTGACCGAATCAATTGACCGTTGACTTGAACTGACCGTTAACTTTGACTGTGATTGTTGGCCCTTGACTTTGACAAAAAAAAATTCCCTTTTCCTAATACATTAAATTAGAGTTTTAAAATTAAATTAAATTGAAATAAAAGGGTCAAAAACTTAAAATTTAGTGTTTATTAAGTTGAATAATATTATTATTTAATTCGATGTTTATATCATGAATAATTTATTAATCACTAAAGTGGCCAAATTAAAATGTTTCTATAGATATCAAATTAAATAAAATTTAATTACCTACGATTATGTGATGCTATCACTTAAATGACATGATGACACATATTTCTTTGTAATGGGTATATTGAAGTTCATTGATTATAAAATATTTAAGGATCGCCTAAAGGTTAATTATTTTTTTATAATCATAAACATGACAATGGTTAATTGATATATTTGATTCAAGATTGTGAGCATGTCTAATTGGAATATATTTAATTGCCAATTATATGAAATTTAAAATAACAATAATAAGCATCAATTATGTTTATTGTTGTACATTGTTGGATCACCCAAAGGAGAACTTCGATGTACATTTATGCCTATGTGAATGATATTTGAACCTGTATTATGTGTTTATTTATTACTCAAAGCATTAACGTGTGAGCATGCTATCTATTTGCAGCATTTGCTCATGTTTCTCTTCATTCGCAAGCTTCGTCTATTATGAAGTTCAATGGGCTTCACTTTCCTGAATGGTATGAACAAATTCAGTTTCATTTAGGTGTTCTGAATCTTGATTTGGCACTCCTACATGATAAGCTTGCTGCTATTACTGACACTAGTAATGCTGAACAGAGATATTTCTATGATTCTTGGGAAAGATCAAATAGACTGAGCTTAATGTTCATGCCGATGACAATAGCAGAGAACATCAAGTCAACGATTCCAAAAATTGACAGTGCTAAGAAATTTATAGAATCTGTGAAAAGTATGTCCCAATCTAACACCGTTGATAAGTCAGTTGCTAAGACACTGATGGGTACGTTAACTATCATGAAGTTTGATGGTTCTTGTATCATGCATGAGCACGTTACTCAGATGATAAACATAGCAGGAAGATTGGGATCCATGGGAATGAAAGTGGATGAAAGTTTCCTTGTGACATTCATTATGAACTCCTTGCCTCCTCAGTATGGTCCGTTCCAAATAAATTACAATACAATAAAGGATAAATGAAATGTGACAGAATTGCAAACTTTGCTTATTCAAGAGGAAGCAAGACTAAAGAAGCAAGAAACTCACTTAGTCAATGTCATGGGTTAGCTAGGAGCTAAAAAGAAACCAAGAAAGAAGAATCAAAAGAGCAATAAAGGACCACTGAAGGTTAATGCGTCATCTGCCCAAATCCACAGAAAGGAACAAAAGAAAGATGTGTGCCATTTCTGTGGAAAGCCTAGACAATACAAGAAAGGTTGCCTGAAACACAAGACAAGGTTCGAAAGTAAAGGTAAGCTAAGTGCTTTTGTATGTTTCGAATCAAATTTGGCAGAAGTTCCCCATAATACTTGGTGGATCGATTATGGTTGTACCACTCATGCTTCAAATACGATGTAAGGATTCTTTATGACCCAAACCATAAACGCAAATGAAAAATTTATGCTTATGGGAAACCGAGTCAAAGATCCAGTTGAAGCCATCGGAACTTATTGTTTGATTTTAAACACTGTACATCATTTATATCTTTTTTAAACTCTTTCTGTTCCTTCTATTTCTCATAATTTAATTTCTTTGTCAAAACTTGATATAGCTGGATATTCTTTTAAGTTTGAAAATGGATATTGCAATTTGTTTAAGCATAATCATTTTATTGGTTCTGGTGTTTTTTGTGATGGTTTATATAAATTAAAGCTTGATAATCTTTTTGCTGAGACTCTGTTGACTTTGCATCATAATGTTCATACTAAACATGGTTTAGTAGATAAAAGTTCAACTTACTTATGGCATAAACATTTGGGTCACATATCTAAAGAAAGAATACAAAGAATGATAAAGAATGAAATCCTCCTTGACTTGGATTTTGCTGATCTTGGTATTTGTATGGATTGTATTAAGGGAAAACACACAAAACACACAATTAAGAAGAAGGCCATAAGAAGCACACAGATCCTTGAACTTATACACACCAACATATGTGAGTCTTTTAATGTTCCATCTTTTGGTGGAGAAAAGTATTTTATCACCTTTATTGATGATTTTTCATATTATGGATATATCTATTCGTTGCATGAGAAATCTCAATCAACAAATGCTTTAGAGGTGTTTATTGTTGAGGTTGAAAGACAATTAGATAGAAAGGTGAAAATTGTTAGGTCTGATAGATGTGGTGAATATTATGGAAGATATGATGAAATTGGACAATGCCCTAATCCATTTGCTAAATTTCTTGAAAAGCATGGCATATGTGCTCAATACACAATGCCAGGTACACCGAAACAAAATGGTGTTACAGAAAGGTGTAATCGTACTTTAATGGATATGGCTATTCTTCTTTACCCTTATCATTGAAGATGTATGCTCTAAAAACTGCCATATATTTGTTGAATAGTGTTCCTAGTAAGGAAGTTCCAAAGACTCATTTTGAACTATGACCAGGAAGGAAATTTAGTTTAAGGCACCTGTATGTTTGGGATTGCCCAGCAGAAGTAAGAATTTATAATGCACATGAAAAGAAACTGGATTCAAGAACAACCAGCGGTTTCTTCATTGGTTATCTAGAAAAATCTATAGGGTTTAAATTTTATTGTCCTAGTTATAGTACGAGGAATGTTGAAATTGGAAATGCAAGGTTCATTGATAATAGTGAAATCAGTGAGAGTGTAGAACCACGTAAAGTGGAAATTCAATAAGTTAGGGTAGAGATTCCTTTGCCTAAAAGTTCTTCTCAAGTTGTTGTTCCTACAGTTGTTGAACATTTAGACGACCTATAAGAAAAACAAATGAATAATAAAACACCCCATAATAAAGCTACTACCAATGAACCAATAGTGGATGAACCACAAGAGGTGGCATTAAGAAGGTCTGAAAGGCAAAGAAGATATGCTATCTTTGTGATTATATGGTTTATCTAAAAGAGTCAGAATTTGACTTGGGAATTGATGATGATCTAGTTTCATTTTCACAAGCCATGGAAAGTAATGATTCTATTGAGTAGTTGGATGCCATGAAAAAAAAAGTTGAAATCAATAAATCACACTAAAGTCTAGGATCTTGTTGAATTGCCTGAAGATTGTAAAAGAGTTGGGTGTAAGTGGGTCTTTAAGACCAAGCGCGACTCTAATGGCAATATCGAACGATATAAAGCTAGACTTGTTGTCAAACGTTTCACTCAAAAAAAGGCGTTGACTACAAAGAAACCTTTTCTCCTGTTTCTAAACAGGACTCATTTAGAATTATCATGGCACTGGTAGATTATGATTTAGAGCTTCATTAAATAAATGTGAAAACCGCTTTTCTGGATGGGAATTTAGAGGAAAAGGTCCATATGGACCTATCTGAGGGTTTTATTGTTAAAGGAAAGAAACACATAGTGTGTAAACTTAAGAAGTCAATTTACGGACTTAAACAAGCTTCCCGACAATGGTATCTTAAGTTCAATGATACCATCACTTCCTTCAGATTTAAAGAGAATATTGTTGACCGACATATATATCTAAGGTCAGTGGAAGCAAGTTTATAATTTTGATCCTGTATGTTGACGACATTTTGCTTGCTACTAATGATATTGGCTTATTACATGAGACTAAGGGGCCATTTGTTTTGAGAATTTTTTTGATTATTTGGACTCAAATTTGGATTCAAGTATTAAGAATCTTTTAGATACATGTTTGTTTCCCCTAAAATCCAAATCCGTTCAGTATCAAGAATCTAAATTTTTAAAGTTCTGAGTCCCCTTTAAACTTTTGATACTCGGATATATCTACTACAGTAAAAACTAAAATTCTCTCTCACATATTTGAGAAAAAAATCATAACTTTTTCATTTGTTATCCAATTGAGATGATTCTTTTTTCATTGTGTTTCTAGTGAAGAAATCAATTAAGATCCATATTGCATATTTTTTAGAATCATTAACATTAAGATTTTATAAGATTTGTTGATAAATCAAAAACTACTTTCACTACCTCTCCAAACATAAATTCTAATTTTATTTCATACTTAGATTAAAAATTAAATATATATCCAAATGTCAATTTGTATAATAATTCAAATCACTAACTCAAATCCTAATTCTAATCACACTAACTCAAATCAAATCACTAATTCGAATCCATTTACTAAAGGGACCTTAAGAAATTCCTTTCTAAGAACTTTGAAATGAAAAGATATGGGTGAGACATCCTATAGATTGGAATTGAAATATTCCATGATAGATCATAGGGTTTGTTAGGATTATCTTAAAAAGCATATATTAACAAAGTTTTAGAGAAATTCAAGATGGAAAGGTGCTCTGCAAGTGTTGTTCCAATTTAGAAAGGAGATAAATTGAGCCTTATGCAATGCCCAAATAATGAATTAGAATGCAAAAAAATGGAACGGATTCCATATGCTTCTATTGTTAGTAGCTTGATGTGTGCTTAGACTTGTACTAGGCTAGACATCAGTTTTGCCGTTGGAATGCTAGGCAGATAAATTGAGCCTTATGCAATGCCCAAAGAATGAATTGGTACGCAAAAAAATGGAACGGATTCCATATGCTTCTATCGTTAGTAGCTTGATGTATGTTCAGACTTGTACTAGGCTAAACATTAGTTTTGCCGTTGAAATGCTGGGCAGATATCAAAGTAATCCATGATTGGATCATTGGAAAGCTACAAAGAAGGTGTTAAGATACTTGCAATGAACAAAAGATCACATGCTCACTTATAGAAGATCTGATCATCTTGAGGTGATAGGATAATCAAATTCAGATAATGCCGAATGTGTTGATACAAGAAAATCTACATTTGGCTACTTGTTCATTTTAGATAGAGGAGCAGTCTCATAGAAAAGTACGAAGCAGTCTGTCATCACTGCATCAACTATGGAAGCTGAGTTTGTGGCATTCTTTGAGGCCACTATTCATGGATTATTGTTGCGGAACTTTGTTTTAGGACTTGGAACTGTCGACAACATTGCTAAGCTGCTAAAAATTTATTGTGATAATCCACAGCAATCTTATTCTCTAAAAACGACAAGTATTTAAGAGTTGCTAAATATATGGAATTAAAATACTTTTCCGTTAAAGAGGAAGTTCAGAAATAAAAAATGTCAATCAAACAGATTAGCATCAATTTTATGATTGTCGATCCGTTGACAAAAGGGTTGCCACCAAATACATTTAATGCACGTGTCAAAAGAATAGACATTACTGAAAACCATTATTGACATTATGATAATGTTTTATGTTATTTATGTATTTGACACTTTAAGCTTAATTAATTTGTGTTTTTAATATTTTAATGCATTCTGTTTCATTATAGTAGTTGTTGTATATATATGAATGAATTATGTTGATATAACAAAATTTGTCTTTGACAAGCACATTATTGTTAGATTATTATAATATATCTCTCATTACATATCATATTAAGTATAGAATTAATATTATGATACATGGAAAGGACTATGTCGATCTGATGACATATAACCGCTATGATCCTTATTAGTTTTACTTAATAGTGATTTATGATTTGTCTAGTTTATTAAGGGATTTAGTTTATATTTTGCGCATTATATTCTATTATTAAACCAAGAAGTTTAGAATGTGACATAGACCAAGTGGGAGAATGTTGATATCTTATTTAGTGGTCCAAGTATCATATTTCTATTAATTGTTTTATTTAATTAAAGGATAATGATTATGGTTTAATAATTATTACGTGTCTAAATTTTATTGGTTAAAAGAGAGATATTTTTTATTTATTGTATACATTAATGGTATGTGGGTCATAAAAGAATCCAAATAGAAACCAGTTCTCTCTCTACCCATTAATAATATTTTTGCTCTCCATCAAGAAAAGTGTTCAGTCAAAATTAAGAGGAGTTGAGAGTAAGAAACACTATTTTTTTTAAAGACCTCCTGTGATCAATTGTATTCATCAAGTTTTTATCATGGATCAAGATACATCTTCTTTTTTAATTATTATTATGTGAGAATCATATACCCCCTGTTTGGCATTGTGGTGGGAACCACGGTTCCCACCACAAACTCAGTTATAAACAATATAAAGCTCTCACATGCTACAGTAATAATTTAAAAAATTGCTATAGTGTAAAGCTTTCACATGCTACAGTAAAAGTGGTTCCCACCACCGTTTCCCACCACCTTCCAAACACCCCTATAGTTTTAAGATATTGGCATTATATTTATACAATATTAAGGTTTGATTTGTATAATTAAAAAATTTCCTAACATAATCCTCATCATCATCATCGTCATTGTCATCATCGTCGTTCTGATCTATGATGTCAGATTTTGCGCTTTCCGTTTCCGTTACTTCGATTGCTAAGTCGGAGTGCGTCTGCTGTTTCTCTGCATCTCGAGATCGAGGCTCACCATCGCCGCCATATTCAACCAACTCTATCAATTTCACCATCTCTCTTCTCGATTTTTGAAAAAAGGATTGAACCTAGAGAAAGCAAGCCAATCATGGATAAAAGCTGTGATAAATTTGAGAAAGAGAAATTAAAGCAAAAAAGAAACTATAACACTCAAGATTGATCTGCAAAATATAAGTTTACCAGAGAGATGATCCATTCGAATCGATGAGAGAGAAAAAGAATAAGGAGGATCTGAAAGGTTGAAGAGCTTTTTAATTAAAAAAAAAGAAAAAAAAAAGAAGCGGGAACAATTCCCCCCCTCGCGCTTTATAATTCTAATTTTCTCTTTTTGTTGGATTTTTTTTTTCAAAGGATGTTGTTCTTTTTTTAATCACGCTTTTTTACTTCTTTTTTTTTTTTTTCATCTTCAAATGTCACTATTGTCCCCTAATTTATTAAAGAATCCACACGACAAAAACCTTTCATAATGGGTTTTCAAAAAAAAAAATCTTTCGTAATTTGAATAAAAAATCATTATTTTCATAAAAATTGTTGTTTGAGATTGAGCTAGAAATGACATCCATTTCCGTTCATCAAAATTATTTGGGTCAATATTCTGAAAATATATTATATATGAATCTTCAATTTCAATAAAATGAGTTGAGATACTTACATTTTAAGCTATTTGATAAATGAGTTAGAATTAAATGAAAAAAAATAAATTATAAAAACCGAGGCTGTCAAACAACCTAAAAACAAACCACAATCACGGTATCAATCAGAATACTGAATAATCATTAACAAACTTTTGACTATAGTTATTGTAGTAACTTTATCTTCAACATAATATACTAGAACTTTATCTGCAAACTCACTGCACTCATTGCTCATTGAAGAAGCTTTTCTCGACTTTTGTACTGCAAGGATATGTTTGTTTCATGCATTTATTAAATTCAATAGACTTAAATTTGAATTTGATTATCAAGAATACTTTGAATACATGTTTGTTTCCCTCAAAATCTGAATCATTTAAGTATCAAGAATCTAAGTTTTGTGAGAGAAGCTCGTTTGGTTCGAGTATTTGAATGAAGATTTTAATTTTTGTGAGAGAAAATACTGTAGCAAAATGATTCGAACCGTGATTCGAGTATCGAAACAAACGGGCCCTAAAGTTCTCATCCCCTAAACTTTTGATACTTAGAAATCTTTGTTACAGTAAAAACTGAAATTCTCTCTCTTATGTTTGAGGGGAAAAAATCATAATTATTTCATTTGATATTTAATTAAGATGATTCTTTTTTCACTGTGTTCCTACTAAAGAGATGAATAAATCAAGATCCATATTGCATATTTTTTAAGATAATTAACATTAACATTAACATTTTATTAAATTTGTTAATAAATCAAAAATTATTTTTACCATATCTCAAAACACAAATTTCAATTTTATTCCAAAAACTTAAGTACATATCCAAACGTCAATTCGAATAACATTTCAAATCAATAACTCAAATCATAATTCAAATCACATTAATTCAAATCAAATCATTAATTTAAATATATTCACTAAAAGGACCCTAAAAGTCTCTCTAGACACATTCCTGACACGCTTTATATACAGATAGGTAAAGTGTAAATATCGTTAAAAGTTACAAATTGTAATTGTTGTTGTCAAAAAGAACTATTACAAGTTACAAATAGAAATTGTTGTTTGTCAACAAGAACTATAAGAAGCTGATTTTCTGTGCAACTTGAGGGTCCCAGGACGAGATCTCTTTAGCGCTTCTGCATATTTCAACAGCTCGGATTTATCAATATAATCTTTCTTTTCACTGTCATCTTTGGGTGTTGAATCATTAGCAGCTTCCCCACCCAAAACATAACTCTTGTACACATAAGAGGACCCCACATCAGTATTTCTCCTGTACATCCAAAACTTCTCCGTCCTTTCTCGGTCTGGACATATCCAAAGAAAGCCTAGACAAATTCTGAGATGAAGTTCCAGATCTATTAAGCTCCAGTGCAGGACAATCACTTGTTAATATACTTGAACTGCACTGTGGTGAATCGCCATCTGGTTCGATGGAGTCTGGCTTATCTCCTACAAAACTTGGTTACTACTGATGATCGTCTCTTCCCCGGACTAGTTTCCTGAGCTTGTTGAAGAACTTCTTCTTGCTTGAAGTGTTGGTTTTTGCCGCAGATGAATTATCCAAAGACGATTCTTCTAAGTCCACAGAATCTGTAACCGAAGCTTGGGATGATGACCAATGGTCAGAATCAAAATCTGAAATGTTGATCCCTTTTTCCCCTATCCCGTCGGTATTTGCATACTCCAGTATCAGCTGCTTGGCCTTTTCCTCAGATTTCGGGCTTAAAGTTTTGCTTAGGTCCCTTGCAATTGTTTTACCATTTGCAGACTGATAATCACGCAGCTCATATCTTAAGCAAGCATTTATCCACCGGAGATAAACTAGTTCCTCGATATCAGCATATCTGTCCGCTTTATGTCGCTCAATTTCCTGCCTCAAATCTACATTTTCTTGTCTCAAACGCTCACTTTCCTCTTTCAATGCATGTGTCTGCAACAAATAAATGCAAAATGCATTCAGGAGTTGTCGGTAGAGAGAGAGAGAGAGAGAGAGGAACGATGAAAACAAAAATAGGTACCTCAGGATCTTCGAGAACAGAATTTGCGAGGATCTGAGTGGATTCCAACCTCCGAGCCAATTCAGAATTTTCAAGCTGCAACATCAAATTAGACTTCTTTAGCTCTTCGGCATCACCCTCCAAGTCTTTTATTCTTTTCAACTTCGACTGAAACTCTGAATTTCTTGCTTGAGACTTGTATTCGTCATCTTGCATCTTTGCGACTCTTTGCTTAAGATTTAAGATATGTTCCTTGTTCTGTTCAGCTTCAAATCTTAGTTTCTTCTTAAGAAGCTTGATTTTAGCTCTTGCAGCCTCAAGTTCAGCCACCACTTTAGCATGGCCAGCAACTTGTGCCTCTAGCCTTTGATTTTCAGCTTGTAAAGACTCAATCTTAAGACTAAAAAGCTTAGCTTCCATATTATTCAACTTTAACCGGTTTTGAAGCTCCATGACTGTGGTCTCCTGCTCTTTAACACCATAACACTCGAGCAACTGGACCTCAAGATTCCTCTCCCTCTCGTGAAGTAGTCTAACCATGTTCTGAAGGTGGCTGATCTCTTCTTCATACTGGTCCTTTTGTGCACTAATAAAGGTTTTTGGAGTCTTTACGTCTGAGCTAGGAGTGTCCACATTTTCAAGAGAAACCCCAGCAGTGGCTGCAGCAGAATCGAATTCCTTCACAAGATCATTGAACTCTGGTAAGAGGAACCCATCTTTATCTCCACTGAGCCGACAACGTGGAGAGGGGCCAGCGATGGAATTATCTCCTCCGCCGAACTTCTGCATGTACGCCTCTTCCTAGTAAAGAAAGAAGCTATGCTAAGCATCTAAGCCAAATATTTTTAGAGCTAAACTTTTCATCACATATTAGGAGACTCTAACAAGTAAAAAACTGATTCTCGTTTTTTTTACTTTAAATTGATTCTCATATTGGTTACAAGAAAAGTAAAAGACCAAAAACAGAGTGATTTGCACGTGATTCACAAAGGAACAAAGGACGATGGAAATTTTTAATACCTTGTTCTTGAAGTTTTCGTCAGAGTAAGAGTTGTAAAAGGGATTAATCGAATTGAGTACTCATCAAGCATCTTATGTTGAAAAGAAAAGAATAGTCTAGATTGTTGACATTTCTGTGATTTTTCTTTCCCCTTGATTGAAATGTGAAATTTTCAGCGTTTAATTTCTTAAATATAATTCTATAAAAGCTTGTTTAGTATACTGTATTGTATTATATGATATTATATTGCATTGTATTATCTGTATATAATATAATACAATGCAATGAAATATAATATAAGTGTGCCAAACATGCCTTAAAAATGATTGGCTCATTCAGTAATTATAGAGTAAAAAAAAAAAAAAAAACACAATTATACACATAAAAAGAATCACTATTGTTATTCTTAATTTGAGACATATCCATCAAATGTTCAAGTTAAAATTAGAAATTACGGATATATATATATATAAACCGTTTATTATTGGCTGGACAGGAATTTTTTTTTTTAATTAATGAAATAGAGAAACTTACATATTTTTCCGATGAAACCGAGGCAACACCGTAAGAACCAGATTTTGTCCTCCTCCCATGAATCTTATCTCTCTGTCGCACCTTTTCTTTTGAATCAATTTCGTTTCCAGAATCTAAACGTACACAAAATAATTAGAATTAAATTAATTCTAAGATTAATAAATAGAACAAACAAAAAAAAAGTGGAAAGTTTGAGACCTGAGGATCGTGGCGATTGTGGAGGAGGAAGAGAAGGCCTGGTTCTTCTGGTTCTGAGACGTGAATACAGAAAACAGGCGAAAGACAGAGCTAAAGCCACCCCAAATTTCAGTAAAATTGGCTTTATATCACCTTTCTCTTTCATTTTCATGCCCAAAATTGATCTTTGATTAATCTATTTCTACCCAGACACATAACAATAGTTCCTCTTCTTCATCATCTTCCATCTTGATCATCAGAAACATCAAAAACAAATTCACAATCAGTCAGATTGAATCAAAAAAGAGACAAAAAATTTGAAAATCAATATACAAACAAAGCCCTTGATTTTGATTGAAGAATTGTCTTTTAACAAAGCCCAAAAAGTTGAAAAAAAAAAAAAAGAGATTCATATTAACACAAGTCAATACCCTCTTGATCAGTTTATATTTGAAAATAGAGAGGATCAATAAGACAGCAAGCCTTTGCTTTTGTGTATGAGTTGTGAATCAGAGGATGATTCGTTTGTCTCTTTCATGCTGGGAGAACAGATGATCAGTAGTTGTTATAAACAAGCGTGTCAAAGGTTTCTAACTTTGCTATTATAATGTTGACAAACAATGGCCATTAAATGTGACATGCGAAAATAGGAGAGGGAGAGAGAGAGAGAGAGCGAGGGGGAATGGGATTCTGATTCCTGACTTCCAATTGGACACGTCTAGAGACAGAAAGAAAACTTGTTGAGACATTTAAAAAAAAAAAAAAACAATTATATAAAAAGATAAGAACGTGGTTCGGTTTTGGCAATATATGGACAACCTGTTTAAGCGCTTTCAATAATGCGTCTATTCGTATTGTTAGAGTTCCATGGCTCACAAAATCATACTGGACACTGTGCATGAGGGCTCTAAATTCATTTTCCTTTTGCTATTTTGATTTGCTTATATTTTTCTAAATATTATAGAAAATAGTTTTCATGTTTTCCATATGCCCAAAATGATCTCAAGAAAAATACCTAAACATAATCTCGATTTCTGCATTATTCCTTGTTAAAGTGGAGAGAACATGACAAGACTTGCCTGCATTGCAGCAATTAATGGCCCAACGTCCAATGGAATATATGTTCGATCAAGAGTCAGATCATAGAAAATAGTAATTAAAGCTAATAGTTTGAATGGTATCAAATCGTATTATAGTAAAAAATTATAATAAATTTTTTTACATATTACAATTTAAAATTAAATTGATGATTTAAATTATTTTTTTAAAAAGTCAGGATCATACGATTGTGAGATTTGCCTGTTGAGTTTACTTGTTGATGGCCGATCATGCATTCCCATCATCATGTATTATTGTACTTGCGATGAGAACAAGATTGAAGGATGAGTCCAATCCCAAAGTACCTGTTTTCTATGGGAGGAACCCTAAAAAAAAAAAAAATTCTTGTTCATCTTTCGGCCTTCAAAGCTGCTAAAAAAAATTATTATCTTGACCAAATCTAATAGTTTTAAAACATACACTACATATAAGAACCCATCAATAAAGTCTTCGATAAAGGAAAAAAGGAGAAAGAAAAATAAGAATTCATGTTAAGTTGTTTCAAGGTGCAATAATATTAATAGCAATAATGCAAGGGATATAGAGATAAATGATACTTTAAAAATTACTTTTAAAATAAATAACTATAATTTTTTAAAATTAGATAAATGATTGCTTATTAAGGATAAACTCATCGAATTTATCAGTATTAAACTCGATAAACTTGAGTTTATAACTGATATACTAGTTTATTAGATAAACTTAAGTCTATTGCTGATAAATAACTATTCGTCTAATTTAAAAAAGTTATAGTCTTTTATTTTAAAGATACCATTAAAAAAAAGCTACCTAGTCCAATTTCCCATAACACAACAGTAACTCTCTAAAAAAAAACAACGAGAACAACAAAGAATAGAAACAGATTTTCTTTGAAAATGTTGCAAAGAGTAATAATAAAATTAAGAAAGTCAAAAAAAGGCAGTTGAATATACTCATAATACAAAAGAGATTAAATTCTTTTCTTTGGTCATTCGTGGCTATTGAAAACTAGAGGACCAATGTGAGTTCTACAATAAGGAAACTTTGGGTGTCGAATTTTGAGTGACATCCTTCTGTTAATTAAATATAGGTCTTAATGCATTGCTGAATGCACGTGCATGCCAACTAAACTAGCCCCTTATCAACAACTCTATAACTTTTCAATTAAAAAATATTCAACAACTTATGGTTTCACATAAAAAGGACGAAAAATATAATGTCATTTATATGTTAAATTAATAACCATGAGTTGTTCAAATTCAGAAAAATTAAAGTGGTTCAGTTTTGTTCTTATGAGAAAAAGAAAATTGCCCTTCTTTTTTTTTTTTTTTTTACTGTTGAGCAATTAGTAAATATTTTCACAAGTTTAGGGACTAAAACACAATCAACCAGTTGGTTTTGTTTCGAGAATTTTTTAAAATATTTTTGCATGTTTTTTAAGGTAAAAATTTTAAAAACACTCTTAACATAATTTTCAAAAAGTTCCCATTTTACAAAACCAAACTATTTTTTTATGTTTTAAAAACACTACCAACAGACCCAATGTGTATCTATGTATTACTTTAATGATGCATTTTCAAGTTTCTTCGTTTTTTTCATAAATATATAAATTTATAATGGAATATGCTATTTATTCTTTATTTTATGCATAATTGACTATCTTATTGATTAATCTATTATTTTGCAAGCTACATGTAAAAGGCTTAGTTAGTTTCTGAAAGATTAACAACGTTTTGGAGTTTAATTTTTTGTAACCCTAAACTTTTTGTGGTTTAACATTTTCCTCCTTTAACTATTATCCTTGGCTATTTAGTCCTTGAAATGTGCTACAATTAACTTCAAACTTTTATAGGAGTTGAACTAACAGAAAGTGTATGACTAATTCAATGATTAAATTATCCAGATAATAAATTTTGAAGAACTGAAGTGCTAAACTAAGTGCTAAAAGAATAAGCGTGACTATTTTCAATGGTCGGGGCCCGCAAGATTTTAAGGCATATTAATTTTATTTTTTATTTTTCACTCGTGTTCCATGCGTGTCTAACCAACAATTGGAATTAATTGTTTTTATTTTATGTATTCAATGACTAAATTGCTAATAACAAATCAGAGACGAGTGTAATAAATTACAATAAATTCATGCATAAATGTAGTAAAAAGTAGGGATTTTTAAAAAGGAGAACATGAGTGGTTGAATTAAGCCACGAATACTAATATTAAATACATTCTGGTTTACCTGTTAGTAATATTAATTGTAAATTACATGTCGTTTGATGTCTAGTTGAAAATGGCAGTTATTTTTTAATAGAATTTACAAATGTCATCTGGAGGACAGTCATAATTCTTCTTGTTTTTATTTTTATTATTATTATTTTAACTGGGAATTTGTAAAGAAGAAAAGAAAGCAAAAAGGTACCCACAACAGCCCAGAACAACTAAGCGCTCTTGTAATAGCAACACATTTGCATTTAACAACGAATCAAAGGATGGAGTCAGAATTTTTTTTTTTATTATTATTTTTTTTTATTTTAAGGAGGGACATGAATTAAACAAAAATTTTGAACTAAATATAATGCAATTATCTTTTTATAACTATTTATATTTTTTTATCTAAATAAACCAAGCCAATGATTGAACTTGATTTTTTAAAGAAATTTACAATTTAAAAAAATCGTTAATTTATATAATAATATCGTCAGTTTGTTCGGTATTGTAACTTTGAAACATGAGACACTTGAAGATTAAAATTTGGGGTTTAGTTACTTTTTTTAAATCTCATATAAATGTCACAAGTAAAAAAAATTCAACCAACAACTTGTGGGATTAAATAGTAAGGAGTTTATTTTTTTAAAAAAAAAAATCTCATATTTGAATCTTGTATATGAAAATGCAAGTATTAGGAGAGCTTCCCTCCGTTGCAGAGGTCTAAGTGGGGGAATTAATAATGTGTTTGGTACAAGAAGTTGTGGATACACTTTTTGACAAACGGGTTGATTATTCGGGGCGTTCTGTCATTGTTGTAGGGCCCTCACTTTCATTACATCGGTCCCTCCATTGCAGAGGTCTAAGTGGGGGAATTAATAATGTGTAAGGAGAAATTGGTACAAGAAGCTGTGGATACACTTTTTGACAACCGGGTTGATTATTGTCTCGCGAAATAGCAATGCCGGATGGTATTACACTAAAAAAAAAAAATCAAGAGGGAAAGGGGGTGTTTGGCAGTGGTGGAAACCACTTAGTTTTTATCATAATTTCAGTTATAAACAGTGTAACGCTTTTATATATTACAGTAACAATAAAAAATATTTTTTTATAGTATAAAACTCTCACATGCTATAGTAAAAGTGGTTCCTACCATCGGTTTCCACCACTCTTCCAAACACCCTGTAACAATTTCAGTTATGAACAGTGTAAAGCTCTCATATATTACAGTAACAATAAAAAATAGTTTTTTACAGTATAAAACTCTCACATGCTATAATAAAAGTGGTTCCTACTATCGGTTCCCACCACTCTTCCAAACACCCTATAAAAATACTAACACATTGTACGACGACGAGAATAAAACGAAATGAGCTGCATAAACTCTTAAAATGGCAATAACTTTTAAAGCGACGACAGCTTGAAAAGTATTAATATTTTTATACGACGCAAAATTTTGGAAACTGTAAAAGAAGTCAAAAAAAGGTCTCTTAAAACGTTTCGTCGTTTTTAGACAAAAAAGTAAACAAAGAAACGACAAAAAAGTGTAGAACAGACATCATATTGGCAAAGTATAGAGAAACGGACATCATATCGACATTAAGAAACGACAGAAACGTATAGAAAAGACATATTGGCAAAGCAAAAAAACTGTAAAAATATGTAAAAACAACGGCAAAGTGGAAAACGACAACAGAACTTTATAACCTAGAAGAAACAAGAAACGACAATTTGTTTAGACACTGTTTTGAACTCTGTTCCCTAACCGAATCAGTTTGTTCACCGTCTTTTGAACTTCGCGGGTTCCGACGTCTCGAGTCTCGACCAGCAAAGCCTCACCCCGACAAAACTCTACCTTAAACCCTCACTCCACTGTCTAGGGTTTTAGTCTTCTGTGTTCCCTCTCATGCAGGTTTCAGATATGAAAGCTCTCCGATCACTCTCCCTCCACAAACACCTTCTCCTTCCCACCAATCGCAAAGCAATTTTTCCAAACCCCCCATGTCGCGTCTCCTCACACTCACAGACCCTCCAAAGCGCGAGATTTTCGCGCTACGTCCACTTCACAAGCAATCTTTCCAGCTTCGATGCCGCAAGCACTAGCACTCGAAACGATTCGAGCTCCGACGCAAAATCCCCCAAAGTCTGGGCCGTCTTCGACCCCGTCTCCGGCAGAATCGTCACGCAGAAAGTCAAAAACGGGCAATCAGAAGCGGAAGGAGAAGCCCAAAAGAGTTCTGGAGATGGGGTTGAGGATTTCTTATACTCGTCGGAGGAGAGGACTTATGGGGGTGTGAGAAGGGCGAAATCGGTTAGTTTGAAGGACGCGGTGGGGAACAAGAAGAAGGGGGGGAAGGTGAAGACTTTGTGGGTTTGTTCGAGCTGCGGGCACACGGACGGGCAGTGGTGGGGGATGTGCCGGTCGTGCGATGCGCCTGGGACGATGACGGAGGTCTTGGAAGGCGATTCTAATGGCGGTAGGACTGGCGGGGTTTCCGAGAAAGTCGTGTCTTGGCTTCCAAAGAAGGAGGGTGAGGTGCTTCCTATTCGGCTTCAAGATGTGCAACGCGGTATTGGTGGTCGAGATTGGCGCTTTTCTTTGTAAGTTGTTGTAAAAGAGTATAACTATTGTTTTGGTGATGCTGTTTATTAATCAGTGTTGTTGATGCTCTCTCAGGCCTGGACTCTTTGGGAATGAAGTTGCTAGGGTGCTTGGTGGTGGTCTTGTTCCAGGTTAGGCCAATGTTAGTTAGTTAGTTGTTTTTATTTATGCAATTATTATGTTTAATTTTTATATTAACTTTGTTTTTTCTTGGTCTGAAGGTATGACAAGAACAATATGATTTGCACATTGTAAAAAGCATGTCAAGTGTTTATAGGTGTTTTATTTAAATATTTATTTATTTATTTATTTTGCTGGGTTTGATTTTTGATATCCAGTCGCTTTGCATTGAACAACAGATGCTTTAGAAACAGTTTAGGTTGTTTTAGTGCATGGCACCTCTGAATTGCCTATTTGTCTAGACCCATTGATCTTATATTACAGCCTTTTAGATGATTGTTGCATTTACTCTTGTTACAAGCTCTTGGTGTGGACTTTCATGTGTTTGGTGCCAATGTTTAGCTTGTATCTTTTTGTGTGTGAAGGTTCTTTGGTTTTGGTTGGTGGTGACCCTGGTGTTGGCAAGAGCACACTCTTGTTACAGGTAGTAATTTCCTAATTTTCCTGTCATATGTGTCCTGATCTTACTTTGTAGCATGCGCATAACCTTTTCCGTTTTATTTCTCAGTAAATTTTATTTCTAAAGCCTAGTTCAATTTGTAGTTTTGTTTTTTGTATTCAATTCTCATGTTAAATCATACTCATGAATCTATAAATTTGGAAGGTTGCTGCCTTAATATCTGAAGGGTGTGAGCTTGGTGGACCAGCCCCGGTAGTGTATGTCTCCGGTGAAGAGGTAGCATTTCACTGTCTTGGTTTTTTTTTTTTTTTTTCCTTTGGTCAAATCATTGCCCTAGTAGTCACTTGCATCGGATAACGCTCACATATTGCTGTCACTTTTAGTGCTTTAGGCGGACATTAATTCTGCTTAAAATATTTGCAATAAGGCTGGTTTTGTTTTACTTATGTACTCTTGAAAGTTTTTGAAGATATATATTCACTTTGTACTTTACTCGTGGAAAATACAATTTCTCTTATCATATCTTCAGCAATGTAATGTCGCTGAATTCACTTTGCTGCTTGTTGACAGAGTATCGAGCAAATTGGAAGCAGGGCGGACCGTACGGACATAAAAGCTGAGGAACTATTCTTATATTCCAGTACTGATATTGAGGTGCATACTTCTAGTTTCATGTTTTTAGACTTTTTCTTCTTCCATTCACGTTACCACTTTATTTGATTTGTGGTTATCGTGGTGATGTATTTTTTTACTCCTGTATCTATTGCATTTATGGACATGCTTGAACCATATTTTTAGCTTGAATCAACTTGCGGAACATGTTGGATTATCTTTCTGGCCTGGAACATTGGTCAATCAGGTGAACTTGTAAACGTAGTTGTTGAGTTTGCCTTCTTACAGGACATAATACAGAAGGCTCAGGCTCTATTACCTCGGGCTTTGATCATTGACTCAATTCAAACAGTTTATTTAAACAATGTGACTGGAAGTGCTGGAGGGTTATCCCAGGTTGGACTTTTTACTTGTAGTCTCTGTTAATGCATATGTTATATTTCATGAGTTTGATCTTTACGATTGCTTCCCGTGCTAACCCTCCTCTGGGATTTGTTATATGAGATGGAATTTTTATGCATTTGACAACTTCTTCTTCTCAGTTACAAACAGGAATTTCTCCTGTTTTGCATCTGAATGTCACTTTTAAGTTTTGTCTACTAGGTTCTATGGGTGGTTCACCTTGCAATATAAAAATTGAGTGTGGTTTTTATGCTTATATCAAAGAGCGCTAAGTACACATTTTTGTTGCAACGCTATATAACAAGTTCTGTGCTGCACATGTGCTGATACTGTGTAAATGCATATTAGGTAAAGGAATGCACGTCAGCTTTGCTGCGTTTTGCAAAAAAGACCAACATTCCTGTTCTGTTGGTGAGGTTCTGTTGTCAATAGAGAATCGTGTTTAGTTTCGTAAAGCATGGTCTTCTTGTTTACATTTTCCCCTTCTGTTACTTGCAGATTGGGCATGTAACAAAATCTGGAGAAATTGCTGGACCCCGCGTCTTGGAGCATATAGTGGATGTTGTTTTATATATGGAAGTTGGTAACTGGAAACATTTCTTTTATTGGATGCATGAGATTGTCTTTGCAAATATTTTATTATCTCGTTTTTTTCCCCTTCTTTCTTTGGCTGGACCTGGACCTCTTTATCGCATATTTTGTGGTGATCATGGCAGGTTCTGAGTTAAAAATTCTGATTGCTGACCTTTATTTTTATATATATAAATTCACAGGGAGAGAAGTACTCGGCTCATCGTTTACTTCGATCTGTGAAGAATCGTTTTGGATCCACAGATGAGGTATGCTTTTCTTGTGAAAGATATTATCCAATAGAAGAAACTGCACTGATATTGCTGCTTCTTGGATCTAGAAGTTATTTGTGTTAGTTACGAATTCTTTAAAATGTTTACGAAAGTACTGGAACCAAAATCACTTGCTTACACAATATGTTGATTTGTGTTGTCAGCTTGGACTGTTTGAGATGTCACAAAAAGGACTGCAAGCAGTTTTAAATCCTAGTGAAATGTTTCTAAGTGAGGAATATTCAGGCTCGGAAATTTTAGCTGGCTTAGCCGTTGCTGTTACTATGGATGGATCTCGAAGTTTTCTCATAGAGATTCAGGTAGCTTTTTAATGTCTTCATGTTTCTCTCAAGCCTCCACTTTCTCCTCTTTCTAGCTTTGTCGAAAATTTGTACTTCAAACATATTTTCCACAAATTGTGTCCTCATTTTCATTGGCCATTAATTTTGGAGCGTCTACTGTCATCAACTTTTTTATGATTTTTTTTTTTAATGCAGGCGTTATGCGTATCTGGTTCAACTGTTTCACGACAGGTTAACGGGATTCAAGCTAGCAGAGCTGATATGATTATTTCAGTAAGTAAATATTCAAGGTTAAAAAAAATAGCATGTTATTTTCACCTTTTTCCATTAATTAAACCACACACTTCTCCTCAGATGAGGATTTCCCCAACTTGGTAAAGAGGTTTGCATTAAAATGTTTTTCTTATTGTTTCAGCTTTCATTATGGTTCCTTTTTGTTCGGAAATTTTTGCTGAGCTGAAACAAATAAGTAGTCTTGTTTTATTGAATTTCGTTCCTATGAACTTATCCATTTAATTGATGTCAAATTTTAGGTTTTAATAAAACAAGCTGGACTAAAGCTCCAAGAGAACGTAAGTCAAACTCACAGGCCATTAGTCGCTATTTTGTTCATTTCTTTGCAGTATACACTTCATAATTTAAATTATGCTATTTCTAGGCCGTTTTCTTGAATGTTGTTAGTGGGATAATGCTGTCAGAGACCGCTGGGGATCTTGCCATAGCCGCAGCCATTTGTAGCAGGCACGTCTTCTAACGACAACTATCTCCTATTCTTCCTTGCAATTGATTACACTTTTATTATTTACGGATTGTTCATTGGATTCATGTTTTTCGTTCTCTAGCTCACCAGAATACTGTTTACTGCATGTGTTTGATGAGCTTTTGTTTTCTTCAGTTTCTTGGAGTTCCCTATTCCTAATGATATTGCTTTCATCGGTGAAATTGGCCTCGGTGGTGAGATTCGTACGGTAAGCAAGCATATAATTTAATGCTGTTGGATTGAACGTCGTGCTAATAATTTGCTAAAGCCAAGTGTCCACAACAGCATTCTGGATTTTCTATCCTTAATCGGACTGTATGAATCTCTCCCTTTGTTACTTACTTGGTCGGTTGTATTCTTAGGTACCAAGAATGGATAAAAGAATACATACAGTGGCCAAACTAGGTTACAAGAAGTGTATCATACCAAAATCAGCTGAGAAAGCACTAGCAACTTCAGAGTACGAGGGGATGAAAATTGTGGGATGCAGGAATCTGAAAGAGGTTATCAACAATGTCTTTACTACATATCGAAGTGGGCTATAAATTGAAGCTACTTTTCTTGTATTTAACTCTGTATATTCAATGTGTAAAGTTTCTGCCGCAGAGAATCTTTGGAATTGTTGATTTTTCAACGCTTGCTCACTTTTGAGACGTTAAAATATCACCCAGATTGAGCCCTCTGTGTGCAACATTTTTTCTCGTCTCCTTTCTGGTACAAGTTTAAAAGAGATTACTCCCAAAAAAAAAAAAAAGAGATTAAACAAAAAGAACATATAAGAGGGTGTATTCTCATTCGAACCTTATGAAACACCCTTTTTTTAACTTAGGATCCTATTTACAGAGGGATTAAACAACATAACATAAATTAGTGTATTCACATTAAAACGTTAGGAAACGCCATTTGACTTGCGATGCTTTTGGATCAACTAAACATTTGAAAGCAAATAGACATCAAAAACAAACTCAGTAATTCTAAAATCTAAACTCATCTCCAAAGTCTATTTGCTTACCCGGTGTCACATCTTGCCTGGTTTCCCCCATCTACACCTTGGATTTGTGTTTCTTCATCGTCCTTGTCTCCAAGAACGTCTTTGGGATTCAGCAAACTTGGCTGATTAGTTGAAGACAGTAGCCTTGCCCACATTCTGTCAGTTATCACGACCTTGCTTCGCTTCTCGACTACCCGCTGCAGAACAAGAAATATGCAACTTGAGTAAACCTCTTCTTTTAGTCTTGCTTTTGAGCAATCCACAAGGATCAAACGTTGAAGAAGAACATGATATAAGGAAGCAATGAACTTACCTGGAATGGTATGTAAGCATGTCTTCCATTAACAGGGCCAACGATGAAGCCTGTATATCCTGCCATTGCACCATGAATGGCGCTGTGAGCAAGGAGAGTGCAATACACATTATCAGATGCATTACTTGGAACGGCACGGATCATGTCAGTAGGATCTGTCACACAACAACGATCATAACAATTGTTTTGTTAGCCGCTAGAATACATGAAATCATGAATCTACAAAGAATTACGGAATCTAAAGGCAAAACTTTTTGTGAACTCACCGATGTATTTGAGGTTTATAGTCTTCTTTCGCCTCTTTGAGAAGTGCTCCTACAACAAAAAGAGATTTAAACTTTTAGCACATAAAAAATTGCATGTCTATAATTTAAAGGTATGCTCGTTATTACTAGTGGTGATCATTTTTTTAACCAATTAGAGATTGACATGTAAAGAACTCTGTGTTAATTGACATGTAAACTTATGATTAGTTGAAACGACACGGTGATACCAATCATTACCAATAGTGATACATATCATTATTCCATTTCTTAGGATAAAATAATTCAAAATTCACCATAGCATGAGATACGCCTTAATTTTTTGTGCCAACCACAGGCCAACATCTTGAAGCAGCTTATTTCCGGAAGCATCCTGCTGGTGCATACTACGCATGCTTTCGGAAAGGGTCTCTTGCCTTGCACCCTCGGCCACCGCTATAACCATGTGACCATTCTCTTTAGCCTCTTCTCGTTGTACTCAAAAAGTCCACCAGGTCTTTAGAGGTAAAGGGGCGACTCTGGAATCAGACAACAATCCACGTCTCTGCTGGCAAGAGTGGCATAGATAGCTATGAATCCTGCATGACTAGAGTATGTCAGACTACAAAACCAATACAGAAATGTAGTGCAGATAGTGAAAACGAAACTCACCACTGTGGCGTCCCATTAACTTGACCACACCGATCTCGATACTTTCAGCCTCAACGTGAGCTGCGTTGATAGGTCGTTGGTCTTCCTCGACTGCAGTGTCAAAGCCGAAGGATTTGTCAATAACCTGAACTAGAACGTGATAAATATCCCATTATGAAACAAATTTGCATTATGTCAGCTGAATTATTTCGTGTTTCAAAGTTCTTCAAGTCATGAAACAGTACCGGTATGTCATTGTCAATGGTCTTTGGAATTCCAGCCACTGCAACTTTTAGGCTTCGCCTCCTGATTTCCTGCAGGATGAGTTCTTCGCAAACAACCAATGAACCGAACAAACACCATTTCTATTAGATACCCTTGACGTAACGAAACTGAAGGACCTCAAAGATCACAGCAGCTCCTTTTTGAGTTCCATCACCTCCAATTATATAAACCTGAGTTTGCATCACGTGTTAGTTAGTTCTTTCACTAGTTACATACGTAGAAATCAGTATCAAAGTGAAAAATCAAAATTTGGAATCAATGAAAACATGCCTGATTAATGCCTCGGTCCTGAATGCTGTCCACTATCTTTGAGGTGCCAGGACCCCCACGAGATATCCCAAGAATTGTACCACCACACTTACGGATGTCATTAACGACCTTCGGCGTTAAAGGGATCGTATTTCTAGCATAAAAACCTTATTATCCTCCCTACAAATATAAAAAAGAATGATGGGTTTTACGTATTGTTTGAAAACATAGGTCATTGTTACGGTAAAATTCTCACATGCTACGGCACTTAAACTTAAACGTTCATTCCAAACGTAGTTTGCCGTTGCCGTGATGTGTTATTACCTCAATCCCAAGAACTCTGTGTACACCGTACTTGCAGTACAAGCCACATACTCTCTAACCACTGTGTTTAGACCAGGACATGGACCACCACATGTTACTATGCAGGCATGTACTTCATCCGATTCAAAATACACCTGAAGAACAGAAAAAATAAAAATAAAAATAAAATAAAATAAAAGACTTTCAATTTTCAGCTAGATTCAAGAACAATAAAATCGATTGGAAAATTTAAAATTGATAGAAATAGAACCTTCTGACGAGGTCCAGCCCTTCTAAAGTGTGTCGCTCTTGGACTGGTTTTCCGAACAACAATCTGCACAAAGGAAAATTAGGATAATTATATTTAAGTCATAAAAAAAAAAGAAAAAAAAAAGATGAGAGTCAAACAGAGCAAACGAGGAAAATATTTTCACCTGCTGTGCAACGGTGTCTTCCACATTAACGAAATACTGTCTGCTCAAATTCAAACAAGGTTCATAATTAGGATACGAAATTATGATTTAGACAGGCTAATTTACTGTTATTAAAAGCAAAAGTGAAATAGACAAAATTTAGTGCTTGTACTCACTTCACGACTGAGTAGGCAGGATTGTCTTGCAATGGATTTGGATAAGTCTACATGAAATATTTTATATGAACAACCAACAGCAAGTTATTTCATAATAGGGTAACGAGAAAAGAAAGAAAGAAGAAGTTTTTAAGTTTAGTTTCCTTTTAAGTCCTCGGTTATTTTCTCAGAAGCCAAACAGAGAAAAGAAGGTTATAGGGAGATCAGGGAGGTAATCAGTCAAGTGAGGAACATCTTCGAGAACGAAGCCAGCTTCTCCGGTGACGATTTTAGGTTCGGAATTCATGGAAAATCCCAGACTAGAATTTGAGTCTGAGTATTCTCTGGGACTAGAAGAAGTTACTAATGGAGTGGAGTAGTAACGTCTGTGATTTGGGGTCTCAGGATAAGTGTTTGTAGGATCGAAGCACCGGAACCTTGGGCTGGCAATAGACGCTGAGCTCGATATCAAGATTCAAGTCCATTGAAATTCAAAAAAAGTGGTGTTATGGAATTGAGTGCAAAGCAACCGATGATCACAGCCATATTTGTAGGCCGTTTGATAATTGATCCAACGGCTCTTGAAGTATTCACTAGGACGCAAAAAAAAAAAAAAAAAAAAAACTCTTTTTCTTTCTTCCTTTTAAATTTTTCAGAGGGAAAAAATTTTTTGTAGTAGCTACTAGAAGAGTGGGACTGACTCCAGAAGGAAGGCGCGAAGGTGATGAAAGCGTCTTTCTTTATTTAGATTTTTCTGAATAAATAATTTTTTTAATAATTGTTGATAAAGAATTAGTTTTTAGAAATTTTTCCTTCGATCCGTGGACCTGGGCAAATGGTCAACTTGTCTGTTTTTTTAATAATAAACAGGGGGAGTCCTCAGAGCGGCTGATGAAAGCCACTAATTGCCACTTGGGAAAATAGCGGCAGTATCAAAGTCAGACGGCTGACACGTGTTATCATATTTGCAAGTGGAACCACACTCAACGTGTTTAGTTCGAATATTTGAATAAAATATTTAAATAAAAATTTAAATTTTTATGAGAAAAAATACTGTAGTAAAATGATTCGAACCGTGATTTGAGTATCGAAACAAACGAGCCTATATTTTCATTTGGAGGGACCACCTAGACCATAAGGGCGTTTGACAAAAGTGAACTGAACTATTTTTTCAGTTATAAATAATATAAAACTTTTATATATTATAGTAATAATAAAAAAATTATTATAGTGTAAAGTTTTTATATACTACAATAAAAATAATTTTAATTAATAGTTTTAATCATTTTGCCAAACACCACATATATTTTGATGCACATTTAGGAATTCTTTGAAAATACTATTCAAATTCAAATTTTATATAAAAAATGAGATAATAAAATTGATTTAAACTATGCCTTCTAAACACTTTAAAAGTACGAATTGTAATACTGAATCTAAAAATATATACAATTATGCATGCATACCTTAAAAAAAAAAAACAAAATATTTATTTTGTTTATACAGAAAATGGCATAATTATTAGTTTGTTTGGGAACTTAGTTAAAACTGTAAGTTTTAGTTCAAAAACCATAACATATAAGAATTTCACACTATAACAACCTTTTACTTTCTATTATTAAGTTTTATATTATAGTTGCTTGAAATCGATTTGTACCAATCGACTTGCCAAACACCAGCTACATGTAGCCATTATGCATTATTCATAGTGTTTATATTTAAAATGAGCCTGTGGTGATTTCAATTTTTATGGTCCTACACCTCTCACATTTTACTTAGAGAATCAACAGAAATTGTGATTAACATCGTGAGGCTGACATCAAAATACATGCTTGGGGGTTGTGTGACTCATGATTCATGCTTGTGATTTATGGATATGTAATTGTAAACTAATTTAAGAAAAAAACGAACAATATATATATATATATATATATATATATATATATATATATTGTGCAGCACATGATGTGGCAAAAATGGGGCCTCAAGAAGGGGTTGGTTAGCTGGTTAATGTTTTTTTAGGGGAATTGGTGTTATACATTTCGTATGACATTATAAAATAAGGGGAAATAATGGGCAATTAATAGTAAACATGAGGTAAATAGGGACCAATACAACTTTTATAATCTAATTATTTACCCCTAGTGTAGATTAGAATCAAAATTTTCCTTTTATATTTGAATATTAATTCTTTAAATATAGTATCTTTCTATTCAACTTAATAGTGATGGCTAATTTTTTTTGTTAATTAGGTTGTATATCACTTTTGAAGTCTGTTTATTTATTGGTACCATTTTTGACACCATAATTAAGCTTAATTTTTTTTTAAAAGGATCCTATTCTCAACAATACAACTAGAGGGATTTGACTATCAATCTTCGTTCCGCTTAACCTATGGATAACAAGATCCATTTTCCTTCCTTCGCTAGTCAAATAAAGATATGTCAAACTGATCCAGACATTCCACCTTAGTGTCCTTACTCGGTGAACCAAAATGATGTTTGGTAAATTCAGTTCTAACTCAAATAATATAAAGCTTTTACGTGTTCCAGTATACCTTTCTTCATACTACAGTACTTTTAATTCTTATTTTTAGTTTCAACTCACTTCCTAAAAACCTAGATCCTAAGAAATAGATGCATGAGATTTAGGAGCACACAAATATGTTTAAATCCAAATGGTAATCCTCGTTCACCCTGAATTTTATGGGTTCAACATGTGACTCAAAGCTCAAATGTAGCCAGCTTTCAATTTAATGGGTTCAACATGTGACTCAAAGCCCAAGTGTAGCCTCTTTGACGTTACATGGGCTACATTTGGGCTACACCGGAAGCCCGTAAATAATTGTGTACAAGAATAGAGTCCAATAGGCCGGAGCAAGAGTACAGCCCAAACTAAACGGCAACAATACTACGACTACAGAATAAGTGGGCCCGTGTTCTGCAACTCGTAAAACGCCTAAAGAAGTACCTTTGGGAAAAAATTACAATACATGTCTAAATTATTGTTATGAAATTAAAATCTAACATAATATTTAAAATATCTTAAAAATATCCTTAATTATATAGTTATTATCTTAATAATATTACATATTGTACTATATAATTACATATAAATAATTTTAATAATATCATTACGAGACATTTGTAGAATTTTTATAAATTAAAGTTATATTTTAATTTAATAAAGTAGTTGTGCCAATTGTCTCATTAACCCTTCTTTTGGAGATTTTTGAGACAATTGGCCCAATTACGTTTATTGAATTAAAATATAATTTTAATTTGTAAAAATTTTATAAATGTCTCATAATTATATCATTAAAATTATTTATATGTAATTATATAGTACAATAATGTAATATCATTAAGATAATTACTATATCATTAAGGATATTTTTAAGATATTTTAAATATTATGTTATATTTTAATTTTATAACAATAATTTGGACACGTATTGTAATTTTTTCTTTTTCTTTTCGGCTCAGTTTGAGAAATGCCGCTCATGTGATATTGTGTTTCAAGCTTACCACTCTTAGAAGAAATTTCTGTAACATACAACTTTTAAATAGTATGAAGATATAGTTGCTTATAAATATTTTTTATTAGAGTTACGTAGACAAATGTTATACAAAAATGTTTTAGCCTATTTAATTATGAGAAATAATATGAATTAATATATATATATATATATATATATATATATAAGTGATAGAACATAATCGTAATATCACCTAGGGGTGAACGGCGAGCGGTTTGATGGTTTTTGGGCGGGTGCAGTGCGATTTTTTTGGATGGCGGGTTGGCGATTAACCAACCCGCAAACCGCCCACCATATGGCGGGTGGTTTCGGATTGGTTTTGGGTGGTTGCGGGCGGGTTGAGGCGGTTTAGACCTATGCTATTGCCCAATGTAATTTTTTGGACATTTTTTTTAGAAAGTGAAGAAAATTTGTTGAAAATATAAGATGATAATACATAAAGCATTTTCAACAAGTTTGATGCTTAAAGATAGTGACCATATTCAAAAGTACAAATTAAGAAACATAATCATTCACTGCAACAAGAAACATCAACTACAGATGAAGTGATGAACAAAATCAAGAGTCCGTAAAGATTAAAGCCTATTCATTGGGTTCGAAAATAATAGAATGCTACAAATAAAATGATGAACAAAGTTAAGTGTTCTTTTTCTTTTAGGGCTTTCTCTATTAACTTATTTGATTTGAATTTTGAATACTTCACAAAATAAAAGAAGAATTTTCAGTTTTCAATATATCAAGAGGCAACCGAGCCAGTGCTTGGAGCTTTGGATTGTTCAATCATCTCTAAAATAAGAACAAAATCAAATAAATGATAAGTTTTTTTTTTAAAATATATAGGTGTGCGGGTTCGGGTTGAACCTGCCTTAAAAAATTTAAAACCAAACCCGCCCACCGAATATATTAGTGGGCGGGTTGAACCCTCCTCCCAGTGGGTTGTTAACGTAAACCCACTTTTTTCGATATGGGCGGACGCAGACGTGGACGGTTGGCAAGTGCGAGGCGGTTTTTGTACAGCCTTAATATCACCTAATTTACCTTTATTTTTTCTTAGAAGAGAAACGACAATTCTTTTTTTTTTTTCAAGGGGACTACAATTCCATTGTTTAGAGGAATGACTGAATGACATTTTAGAATTTTTTTCTTTAATCTTTTTGGACTTCCCAGCAATGTATATTCTGTTTCACAAAATTATAACGTGGTTTCCCAGCAAACAAATTTGTTACTGCGGACAAATTATTTTATATTTACTGCAGAGGGACCAAGTCACCAAAACCAAACAGCCACCCTCGATCTTGGCAGAGACAGCAAAACTTCGAAGGCTCTCTTCTTCTGTCTAGGTCTTCGTTTCACTCAGCTCCATCGCCATGTACAGAACTGCAGCTTCGCGACTTAGGTCTCTCAAGGTTAGTACTAACTTCTTCCCCATCATACTGCGTCAAAAATCCCTACTTTTCTTTTGCTTCCTGAGAAATGTAAATTTAGAGCATCCAATCATCTGGTTTTTTTGAGATCCATGTCCTTTTTATCAAAGCTGATTTACTTCATTTTAGTCTGATTAGGAAGAGGAATGTTTGAGATCCATGTCCTTTTTATCAAAGCTGATTCATTTCATTTTAGTCTGATTAGGGTTTCTTTGTTTCGTTTGGAAGAGGAATGTTTTCTCACGTTTTCCGTCGCCCTTAGTTTGGTTACTGGGAAAATGGAAGAACAGAAACGAAATTAATTTATTAGCTTTAGCCTCTACATTCGACTTGGTGAAGAAATGAAAGATTTGATTCAACTAGACAAATTGTATATCGTTACTAAAATTATGAGAAGGAAAAAGAAATTTCATTTAAGCAATGCTCATTCTTTTTAAGAAGATGATAAAAAGGTGTTTTTTCTATTCTCTTTAAATTTGTTCGGATGAGGAACATATTGTGAACAGCTTGTTTAGTGTCCTATCAAATAGAAGTAATTATAAATTTTGTTTACATTGTAGTGCTGATTGTACTGCAATGCTTTATCCATTTTTCTGAGTAGGGCCGTGTAGGGAATTCAGGTACGGCCAGGTATGCAACAGCAACCGGCGTTGCTACAAGACCAACCTCTGGAGGTTTCTTCAGTTGGTTGACTGGGGAACGTTCAAGTTCTCTTCCTCCTTTAGAAATCCCTCTCGCAGGCATCAACCTGCCGTCTCCACTGCCGGATTACGTCGAACCAAGCAAGACTAAGATTACAACTCTCCCTAATGGAGTCAAAATCGCATCAGAAACATCGACGGTATGAAACGATTGTTTTAATGGTTCAATCTGTGTATACGTTAGTTTGTCGAGTGCCATATTCTTGTTAAGGTTTAATCCTATCGGCTTTTGCGGATTGGGTTTTTGATGAGCTTGACTGGTCCATTACTCAGAACCCTGCAGCTTCTATCGGGTTATATCTCGATTCCGGTTCCATATATGAGGGTCCAGGGACACATGGGGCTACACACTTGCTGGAAAGGATGGCCTTTAAAAGTACAACCAATCGGAGCCACTTTAGGATTGTGAGAGAAGTGGAAGCAATTGGTGGAAGCATAAATGCCACAGCCTCTAGGGAGCAAATGGGATACACTTTTGATGCTCTGAAGACCCATATACCCGAAATGGTTGAATTGCTTGTCGACTCTGTGAGAAATCCAGCCTTCTTAGATTGGGAAGTCAACGAAGAGGTAGTATTTTTTTTTTCTTAATTTCACCATTCTGTTCAAATTTTATAGTTAAATTTCAATTGACTTTGTTGTAAATAGATTTTGTTGCATTTACCAGCATTCTATTTAAGTTTAAATTTTGTAGAATAAGTGGGGGATTTGAGGTGTGAATTGCTAGTTCGTATTCTGCAGTTTAAAATAGTTATAACCTGATCTCTTTTATTCTTCTATAGTACCTCTTTGAAGTTTTTACATTCCTTTTATTGCTTGTGTATCCCTGTTTTTTCGAATTCAACATTGAAATTAGGCACAAGTGTGTATGCTTATGGGTTATGAAAGATTCTGTCTCAAACCTTGCTTAGATCTGGTCTACATCGATAATAGCTGCTTGTATTATCTGCCTTTCAACATTGCAGCTTTGCCATTGTTCTGATTTTAATAGATTTTACGCCTGTGGCTTTGTGCAGCTCCAAAAGGTGAAAGCCGAGCTTGGGGAGCTGTCTAATAACCCCCAAGGCTTACTCTTGGAGGCAATTCATTCAGCTGGTTATGCTGGTGCGTTGGCAAATCCTCTTTTGGCTCCTGAAACTGCACTGAACTCACTGAATGGCAGTGTTCTGGAGTATTTTGTTGCTGTAAGACTCATAAAACTTTTTATTTTTTATATACACTTTCTAATTATCCTTGATTCGAAATAAATTATAGTACTTTTTTTTGTGCGTTTGTTTATTCTTGTTTGCGTAACATAGTTGGTATGCATTTCTTTCTCGTTCTGCATGCTTATTAGCTGTTTATTTTTTTTGGATTCTAGGAGAATTATACTGCTCCACGAATGGTTCTTGCCGCATCTGGTGTTGAACATGAGGTGTTAATATCCCTTGCGGAGCCACTTCTTTCAGACATCCCAAGTGTTCCTTACCATGAAGAACCTAAGTCTGTGTATGTTGGGGGAGATTATCGTCGTCAGGCTGATATAGGAGTATGTGTCGTTATTTATTTACACACAAGTTCATCCTCTTATTCAATGTTTTCGAGTACCTTGTTTGTGTTTTTTTCCCCCTTAGATTATTATATTACCTTTATATTATGCTAATCTGCTTTTCTCCTTGTGGGATCAGAGCACACACGTTGCTCTTGCTTTTGAGGTCCCTGGTGGTTGGCGTCAGGAAAAGCAAGCTATCCTTCTGACTGTTCTTCAGGTTTTTGTAACTTTGAAGATTTGTGTTGCGAGCCACTTATTCAGGAATAAAAATATGCAAACTGTTTGTTTGATTGTCATGCTTGAATGAACTTTGAATTTTGCAGTTGCTTATGGGAGGAGGTGGTTCGTTCTCTGCAGGGGGTCCTGGAAAGGGGATGCACTCAAGGCTATGTAATACATCTGTCTTGCAGTTCACTGCTAACTTTTCACAGCCACTTAATTCATCTTGGTTATTATTATTGCTTTTAGCTTTTCTCACTTTTCTTTTCTTGACCATCTGACTTTGCCGTAATTTCCCTGCTTTTTTTCCCCATCATGTGAACTCAGATCTCCGGGTCTTGAATGAATACCAACAGATTCAGTCCTTTTCTGCATTCAACAGCATCTTCAATAGTTCTGGATTGTTTGGCATTTACGCTAGCACTGTAAGGCTTTCTTTTGATTTAGAGTGACAATTGCTTGGAACTACTGGGATTGTCTGATAGTGTGGATTTCTTTTTTCTTCTTTTTTTTTTTTTACCCCTCAGATTGTTATTCTGTTTCAATGATAATGACAGAATGATAACCATGAGTAGTATTGCCGTCTGATTATTATTTTTTCAAAAAAGAAAAAAAAAGTTATTACGTCCGGTTATTGATGGTGGCTTAACTAAGATGCAATTTTGTGAATGCACTCTTGTTTTGTTCTTGCTTTTGTTTTTTTTTTGTTTTTGTTGTTTTTTTTGGGGGGGCTGGGGTTGTGTTGTGGGGAGAAGGGGGAGGGGATGGTATGCGGGTGGGGGGATTGTTTTATGACATGGATGGGGAAAATTTTTGACAATTTAGAAGTGCTATTACAAAACTTTAGAAAATCTGGCGTTCTCTTATCAGATCTGGAGATCCGTTGTCGTCTGGGTGTTTGGGTTGATTGATTTTTTTTATTATTTTTACCCTTAATGAGAATGTCTATTTTTGGATGTAGAGCTCTGACTTTGTCCCAAAGGCAGTTGATATAGCAGCAGCAGAATTACTTTCAATTGCGACACCTGGACAAGGTTCTCTCTCTCGCTGCTCGCCAGTCTTTCTTCTCATGGTGGTTTGATGATATTACTGACCAGTCAATTTCCTTGTGGCAGTTTCCCAAGTACAGCTCAATCGTGCAAAAGAGGCCACAAAATCTGCAGTTTTAATGAACCTTGAATCTAGAGTACTCTCTCTCTCTGTCTCACGCACACACACACACACACACACACGAGTTACATTATCTCCTAGTCCTCCGACTTATTTGTGCTTATGTCATGTTATCGTCCTGGTTTATTTCCAATTTTGTGGATAATGTAACTGTGGAAAGATGTTCATTTATGGTTTTCTTATCATCTGTTCAAGTTTATTTCTAGTCCAGTTTGTCATTTCATATCTGTTTCTCCTGTTATTTATTTATTTATTTTTTTTTTGCTGCAGATGATTGCATCAGAGGATTTAGGGCGGCAGGTTTTGACATATGGAGAGAGGTACGCCATGAGTAAGATAGGACATTGTTTGTTTCTTTTGTTGAAGAGAGTAACTTCTGAAACATCTGTTAATGCATGCAGAAAACCTGTGGAGCATTTCTTGAAGGCGGTAGATGATATAACCTTGGAGGACATTACTAGCATTTCCCAGAAGATTATTTCTTCACCTCTAACCTTGGCATCATATGGAGATGGTAATTGCTTTTCAAGAAGCAACTTTGTTGATATTTAGCATTCACTAATTACGATGGATAATAACAACGCTCTTCTTTTCCCTTTGGCAGTTCTTACTGTGCCCAGCTACGACTCTGTGAGCTGCCGGTTCAATGCAAAGTGAGGGTGCCTCTTCATTTCAACCTCACCATTGGCCTTCATTTTTAATCTTCCTAAGAATCACCATTAGCCTGTTTCACAGAATTAAAATAAATTTTTTCGGGAAAAAAAATAACCCACATCGAGTATATCCGAATTCTTGCTTTCTTTTTGCCAATTCCCTCGCTTGGAATTATTGAGCGGGTTTGTTCTTAAACGTTTCATGATCAATGAAAATTTTGCCTTCGTTTTACTTTTTTTCCTTATAATTGGTTGTTTGGCATTGTGATGCTTGTATGGAATTATTAGCAGAATCAAGACTTGCATTGTTCTTGTCAAGGTGGATTTCATGAGCTAATAACAGTGATTCTATATCATCAACAGTTCATGGGTCTGTTCTACAATTGACTGAAGTAATAACCGTCTCATACTTGGGTGGCAGACCATCCAAGGTTGCATCCATATGATCCTTGGTCGACACAGCATGACCAACCAAAGAGAACATATCAACTAGGATTCGGTTTCATGAAACCGACCGAAACCGAAACCACCCAAGAAAAGACCGAAAAAATCGGTTTCATAAAAACCGAACAGGTTCGGTTCGGTTAATGTGACACCCGTTATTCTTCTAACGGGTATTGAGGTAATTAAATTAATTTTTAATGTATAAAAAAAATTGCTTCATTTAAATTTATTTTATAATATTTATTTTTATCTATTTTTAAATTTTTTTAAAATTCTCCTATATTTATTTAGTATGATTACTAAAAAGCCTTAGAACTTCTAATAAATCTCAAAAATGTCATATTGGCATTATGTGTGTTAAAGTCTTTAGATGAGACATAAGGATATCTTTTCCAACTACTCTTGACCCTCATTTTCTTTATTTCCTCCGTGACATGCTTCAACATGTCTCCTCCATAATTGTTTTTATCACTTCTCTTCAAAGACTTCATCTTTTCTTCCTTTCTCTTCCACGGTTCCCACACTCTTCTTCTCATTTCTTTGCTGAAGCAAAATACTTAGAGAACTTCTTCAAGGCAGCCATAAAAATCAGCCACCATCACCTCCATTTGAGCAAGAATTTCAGTCATACCGAAGTAAAGGAACCTGTTTTGAAGCCATTTCAAGCTTCCAACTAACCATAATCCGAGGTTAGAATCTTATGAACAAATTTAGTCTTTCATTTATAAATTTTCTTTTATACTAAAGGATTATTCAAATTTGCGTTCTTAAACCTAAGTATATGTTTGTTGCTATTTTGGAGCATATGTATGAAGTCTAAGTGTATATGCCCTAGACAGAAAATTTATATTGTTAAACTTTGTAATACCTCTATGGGCAGTGGTTATTTCTTGAAATTCTAAGATTAAATTAAAATGAATTTTATGAATTGGTTTGCATATTTGAAAAGTAGCATCCTAGGCTTTCTAACGAGCTATCATAAACCTAAATCGGAGTTGTATTTTATTTTCTAAGAATTATTCAATTTTTGTATTGGAAACTAGTAAATCTGTCAATTTGTTATGGTATACCAGTTGCTAACCTGAACCAAGAACCCATCTTTGCTCACCACCTAATTCTTTAATGTCTTGCAACCTTTCCAATATTATCCTAAGTGATTGATGAATCTTATTAGGGACTAAAACATATAGATTACTTGTTCACATTTTATATTGTGTTAAGACAAAAATTGTTTACTGTGGTATTCAAAAGAGATTTATATAAAAGCTTTAATGGCATACTAGTAAGATAGGTTTACACATGATTTATTTATGAATGTAGTTGTATGTTGTGCTTTAGTTTTAATTGTCCTTATGCACGCCTTAGGATCAAGGGAGTATGGAGCTAACGTTAATTGATTCCAGGATTAAGAGACTGTTGATAAGCTTGAAAGGTAGGGATTCTATTACTCATCTTTTGTGAGGTTTTTATAGAATTAAAATTGATTGTTTTGCCGCAATATATATATATCTATGTTGAACTGATATTATATGATTATCACATATGAAACTATGACATGGACTCGTCTTGTATTGTACGACGAGGAACATAATGAATTGACACATGTTATAAATTAAGAAGCATGGTTAGGAAAACTAACTCTATTGATAATGATTCAATATAGAGAAATTGTGAGACATGAAGAGGGCGACGGTTACGTCCTTGGGCATGAATACCCTAAAAGGTAAAATAGGGGGAAGGCGATGACGCTTCCTTGGGTTGAAAGTCCCAGAACACACTGTACAGGAATCGATTTGGTGAGGACTCGGGGCTTGATGTCCCCTCACCGGAACACCCTTGGAATGTTTATAGGGTGATCAAGTGCGCCCATTTGGGTTTCGATGAGTTGAGTGATACTCAATTTAACATGGATACCTAGGAACAATGATGATTGGTAATATTTGTATAAATGTGTAATTATGACACTTGGTAATGATTAACTACGGTATCCATAAGATGTGATCATAATAAACCTCATAATCTGGAATATGATGTGACTTACTAACCATGCAGATTTTAATGTGGTAATGATAAAAACCTAAAGGTGAGTAATGGCTTTCTCTACTGAGCATAGTGTTGCTCATACCCTTATGTTTATATCTTTTCAGGACTCACTAAGTGTGAGGTGGCTACGAGAAATATAGTTGAGGAAGTGATGTAGCTATATTACATTGGGACTGCTTCAATTGTTGAGAATGTTCTTCATGATAATGTAAGCATCAATTGTTACTTTCTGTGACTGTATTACAATGTGTTGAGGGTTAAAATGATGATGACAACAGTTTATATTATTAAATTTAAGGTGCTACATTAAAACTGTGGTTTATTTATCGTTTATATTTTTATTTTTGAGTTGAGAGTTTTCATTTAAGTCCCGGGCAAATTTTATTTTTAAGGTTTTACTTTTATTATTTATTTTTATTTTATCTCATTAAAAACTGTTAACCCCCATATAGGGGCGTTACAGAATTTTTGGTATCAGAGCCTAGGTTCGGTTAACCTAGGGAGTGTAGCACCACTTTAAAAAAATATATTTTTGAGATGGTTTTGAAGCTGAATTTTCATTGTCATCATCAAAATGAACCTTCACATTGATTTATACAGTCTAAAAGGATGTAACATGGAAAGGCCATAGAATGAAAATATCAATAGTTATATGAGTACAATAATTATATAGAAGGAAAGTATTAATAGTTATAAGGGAATGATAATTATATGGAATGAGTTTATAAGTAGAATGCTTATGAGAGATTCGTATAATATTTGGATCTATAAGCATATCTAATTCGTATAAACGATGAGAAATTCGTATAGATACGAGGATTTAAAAGCCTTTTGTCTCGTGAAAAACAATAAGAAATATAAGGCTTGATTTATTGATTTTAAAGTTTGACATAGATATGCCAAATTTTTCGTAATTGATTCAAACCTAAGTAATGATTATGTGTGGATTCGATGGAGCACATAAGTGTCAATGTCTTTTCTTAAAAGTTCTATATATTTGAGGAATATGATATAAGTTGGGAATCATGGTATTGAATCTTGAGAGAGATAAATGTTAGACTTTTGGTCTGTTGAGACTGTGTAAAGTCTAGAATGCATGAATCTCAAAATTGGAATATTTTGTTACGTACATTGTATTTAAGTGTATCAGTGAATCTTTTGGTTACCTAAGGTTTTGTTATATGAGGAAATTATATATTGTATAAGTAGAATTGTGGGGATTGTAGATGTTCCTAAGTAGTAACATCTAGTGTCTTTGTTCGTTGATATGGTCTACGTTGAAAGACGTAAATCGTATTGATTTCAAGGTTAGTCACATTCTAAACCCTTGGTAGTAATGATGATGAATCCATTGATAGATGTTAAGTATTATGAATAACATATGGGTGTATGCATTGTTCAATAAGGTTTTGATTAAAACAAAATTATTTGAGTTGCTGGATCATTCAGGAAGATCCTTGTTGTCGTTAAATTAGATTTGTTGTTCATAGTTAACTTTATCTATAGTGGGCTTTAAATTGGGTTTAAGATTTATACAAATTGGTTTTCAATTTTATGTTTGTTATTTAACTCGTTCTAAATGTGTTAAGGCCCGAAACAACCTGACCATTTTCAACTAAGAACATTTGGGCCTAGTTTAAATCCTAAATCAGTTTGATTCACACTGTCTCTCCCACGTGGTCTCTATACGTGTCATATACAGTGGTTTAATTAATGTTTACAAATACGTTTACTGTGCATAGGAGCTTATTTCTCCGAGTTCACTTTTTCTCTCTTAATTTGTTATTTTCTCTCTAAATCGCAAATCCTCTTCTTTTTCATTAAAAATTCTTCTTTTCCTCAAAAAGAAGAAGGAATTCTAGGATTCTGCAATTTACTATCTTAATTTTTCCTTTCTATTTACTCTTCTTTCATCTCATCATGGACCCAAAGTACCAACATCTGAGAAAGTATTTCCCATCACTCTCCCAAAAGATTCTCAAAAAGAAATATAAGGCTAGAATTACTCGGTTGTGGATTCTTATGCGTTTTGGCATCCCTTGTGATGTGAGAATGTTGATAGAAGGGAAGATCCGTCCGAGTGACTTTAGTCAAGATGTCGGTTTACCAGGAACAGGTACCAGTCGTAGTGCAATGAAAAGAAGAGCTCGTGCCATCGTGGTCACTTGTAACAAATGTGGAAGACAAAATTGTAACGGTAAATGTACTTCACCTGGTTATATGTCTACGAATAGAGAGGATAAAATAAGGTTTTGTAGGGATGGACTTTCAAAGGAGAACTTGGATAGCATCCATCCTCCTCTCCACGGTCACCCTAGTGGATATGTTCAAGGAGCTATTTTTAAACTCTGGCCTAAATTTTATACAGAAAGACAACGCCTCAGGAATATGGTATTTCTAGATCCTGTTTGTCAAGCCATAAGAAAACTGGATGGGGAATAAGTCATCGCACTATAAAGGTTATTTAGTCTTTACTTATTTGAAGCAGTTTTAGCTGATGTTCAACAGTTTGTGTTTTTCTTTTACTCAGAATATTTGCTTTTGTGTTTGAAATAATTGTGATTATTAGATTGATACAGTAAGTGTTAATATCTTATTTAATTTATGATTTTCTTAAATATATATATATAATAAAATATATTATCTTATCAGACACGTTACATACGGTACAGTAATATGTTTGAATTTTGAAAAGCTTATCCAGATATTTCAAGATTTGTGTCTCAAATTTCAAAAGTTCTACAGTATTTGTCGTTTATATTAAATTTCTAGACTTGGTGTATATTTGTCAAAAAGTCTACAGTTGTGTCATGAGGGTCTTCTGTCGAATTGTTCTCAATTGTCAAAAGTTATACAATTAGAGTCTAATCTTTTTCAAAAAGTGAATCAGATTTTTTGTAAACTATCAATCACCTTATCTTACTTTCTTATCCGCACAAGATTTTGTTTAAATCTTTGGATTACCTTTTCATTACCTACTCGTCTATCTCTTTAGCCCTTTTTGTATATTTCTCATCTTTAAAAACTCATGTAGAACCCGAAGTCTAAGTGGAGCAGACATTAAGCAACCACTTCTATAAACCAAATATGTCTACCTCCCAGTCCACGAAAAAAATAAAGAATGTCTGTGTCTTTTGTGGTTCCAGCCTTGGAAAAGATAAAGCTTATTTAGAAGCTGCAAATCACTTAGGGCAAGTCCTAGCACGCAAGAAGATTAACATAATCTATGGGGGTGGTAGTATAAAAATGATGGTAAATATGGCACTAGCAGCTAGGTCTAGTGACGCTACTGATGTAAGAATTTGGCCTCATATTCCAGTTGAAGGAAACCTTTGTAAGGAAGCCATAGGTAAGGGAGAAGGAGTCAGGAGTATCCCTAAAAATTTTAAAGACATAATCTATAATTCTGATGCTTTTATAGCATTACCTGGTGGTCTAGGTACTCTTGAGGAAATATTTATAGTTGCTTGTGGGCAATTGTTGGGCTTTTATTCCAAACCTTTGGGACTGCTGAACGTAAAGGGTTTTTATGACGGTCTTTTGAAATTTCTAGATTACGCTGTGGAAGAAAACATCACTACAGAATCGGAGAGACAAATCTTTGTCACTGCTTCAACAGCTGAGGAATTGATAGATAAAATGCAAATCATACATCCAGAATCCGACACTGCAACATCCAAGCTTGAATGGGAAAGGGAAAGCCGGGAGCGGCCAATTGATTTGAATCTCCATCTGTAATCTTTTTGTTTTATCTTTGGCATGTAGGCATGTGTGTCCGTATTTCGTGTGTTACGAATAACCGTTTGCCTTGTATTCTGTGTTTCTTGTGGTACGTCGTTGTTCAATCTTTTAGATTCATTGAGCCTAATGCCGGGATGGCTGGATACGGAGTACTTGATGCTCTCGAAACGCATCCTTCTTAAGGTCCGATCTTTTGTTTATCGATGTTTTTGTATCCTCTAAGCATGCATGATATGGATAGCTGGTATACGGAGTGCCTTGTACTCTCGAAACGTATCCGTATTATGTTTGTAATGTGTAATATTCTGTTAATATTATGTGGAAGTACCAGAGTCAGTTATGAGGATATTCCATATGAAATATGAGTATATTATTTGGATTGAATGTTTGTGTCATGAGAATAGCTGTTTAATGAAAAATATGTCGGGTTTGTCTGCAACTCTGAGATTCCGTTTAATATCTCTATGAGTAAGTTTAATGTATAGTTTTGAATAAAAGCGTTTGTGATATATGTTTTATGATTATGTTCTAGTTTATTAGTTGAGGTATGAAATCAAATATATTTGACTTTTCCTTACTCAAAAAGGAAAAGGAACCTAAAGATGAAGTATATAAAATTTCTCTGGCAATCTCCTTAAATGTGATTGTAAATCACAGTCCATGGACAATGAAGGACTGGAATCATGGTATGGTCAATATGTATGCCTGATCAGATTCTTAGACTATTATACGGTGTTATAAGTTGAAACTTGTCAGAAATACTCTCATTGAGGGATTTAGGAGTAAGATTTATTATGCAAGTAAATGAGTGGAGATACGATAACTTAAATTTGGAGGACAAACAACATTAACGGTTTAGACTCAGAATTGGAATCATAGTGGAATCATAATTTTTACTAGTATTACTAGAATTGAAATTTCGAGGACGAAATTTCTTTAAGGGGGGTAGAGCTGTGACACCCGTTATTCTTCTAACGGGTATTGAGGTAATTAAATTAATTTTTAATGTATAAAAAAAATTGCTTCATTTAAATTTATTTTATAATATTTATTTTTATCTATTTTTAAATTTTTTTAAAATTCTCCTATATTTATTTAGTATGATTACTAAAAAGCCTTAGAACTTCTAATAAATCTCAAAAATGTCATATTGGCATTATGTGTGTTAAAGTCTTTAGATGAGACATAAGGATATCTTTTCCAACTACTCTTGACCCTCATTTTCTTTATTTCCTCCGTGACATGCTTCAACATGTCTCCTCCATAATTGTTTTTATCACTTCTCTTCAAAGACTTCATCTTTTCTTCCTTTCTCTTCCACGGTTCCCACACTCTTCTTCTCATTTCTTTGCTGAAGCAAAATACTTAGAGAACTTCTTCAAGGCAGCCATAAAAATCAGCCACCATCACCTCCATTTGAGCAAGAATTTCAGTCATACCGAAGTAAAGGAACCTGTTTTGAAGCCATTTCAAGCTTCCAACTAACCATAATCCGAGGTTAGAATCTTATGAACAAATTTAGTCTTTCATTTATAAATTTTCTTTTATACTAAAGGATTATTCAAATTTGCGTTCTTAAACCTAAGTATATGTTTGTTGCTATTTTGGAGCATATGTATGAAGTCTAAGTGTATATGCCCTAGACAGAAAATTTATATTGTTAAACTTTGTAATACCTCTATGGGCAGTGGTTATTTCTTGAAATTCTAAGATTAAATTAAAATGAATTTTATGAATTGGTTTGCATATTTGAAAAGTAGCATCCTAGGCTTTCTAACGAGCTATCATAAACCTAAATCGGAGTTGTATTTTATTTTCTAAGAATTATTCAATTTTTGTATTGGAAACTAGTAAATCTGTCAATTTGTTATGGTATACCAGTTGCTAACCTGAACCAAGAACCCATCTTTGCTCACCACCTAATTCTTTAATGTCTTGCAACCTTTCCAATATTATCCTAAGTGATTGATGAATCTTATTAGGGACTAAAACATATAGATTACTTGTTCACATTTTATATTGTGTTAAGACAAAAATTGTTTACTGTGGTATTCAAAAGAGATTTATATAAAAGCTTTAATGGCATACTAGTAAGATAGGTTTACACATGATTTATTTATGAATGTAGTTGTATGTTGTGCTTTAGTTTTAATTGTCCTTATGCACGCCTTAGGATCAAGGGAGTATGGAGCTAACGTTAATTGATTCCAGGATTAAGAGACTGTTGATAAGCTTGAAAGGTAGGGATTCTATTACTCATCTTTTGTGAGGTTTTTATAGAATTAAAATTGATTGTTTTGCCGCAATATATATATATCTATGTTGAACTGATATTATATGATTATCACATATGAAACTATGACATGGACTCGTCTTGTATTGTACGACGAGGAACATAATGAATTGACACATGTTATAAATTGAGAAGCATGGTTAGGAAAACTAACTCTATTGATAATGATTCAATATAGAGAAATTGTGAGACATGAAGAGGGCGACGGTTACGTCCTTGGGCATGAATACCCTAAAAGGTAAAATAGGGGGAAGGCGATGACGCTTCCTTGGGTTGAAAGTCCCAGAACACACTGTACAGGAATCGATTTGGTGAGGACTCGGGGCTTGATGTCCCCTCACCGGAACACCCTTGGAATGTTTATAGGGTGATCAAGTGCGCCCATTTGGGTTTCGATGAGTTGAGTGATACTCAATTTAACATGGATACCTAGGAACAATGATGATTGGTAATATTTGTATAAATGTGTAATTATGACACTTGGTAATGATTAACTACGGTATCCATAAGATGTGATCATAATAAACCTCATAATCTGGAATATGATGTGACTTACTAACCATGCAGATTTTAATGTGGTAATGATAAAAACCTAAAGGTGAGTAATGGCTTTCTCTACTGAGCATAGTGTTGCTCATACCCTTATGTTTATATCTTTTCAGGACTCACTAAGTGTGAGGTGGCTACGAGAAATATAGTTGAGGAAGTGATGTAGCTATATTACATTGGGACTGCTTCAATTGTTGAGAATGTTCTTCATGATAATGTAAGCATCAATTGTTACTTTCTGTGACTGTATTACAATGTGTTGAGGGTTAAAATGATGATGACAACAGTTTATATTATTAAATTTAAGGTGCTACATTAAAACTGTGGTTTATTTATCGTTTATATTTTTATTTTTGAGTTGAGAGTTTTCATTTAAGTCCCGGGCAAATTTTATTTTTAAGGTTTTACTTTTATTATTTATTTTTATTTTATCTCATTAAAAACTGTTAACCCCCATATAGGGGCGTTACAGTTAACCGAACCAAATCTGTTGTGAGCGGTTCGGTTTCAGTTTTAACTTCTTATAAACCGAATCGAACTGAACCAAAACCGAATGCCTATTCTACTTCAAAATTAAATAATATTTTTTTAGCCTATTTCGGTTTGGTTATAGTATTGTTTTAGCGTCATTTCAAAAAGAACCTAAATAATACACAATACATTATACTATTTTAACAATTCTTTAAAAAAAAATAAAATAAAATATGGTAAATTGATAGTACGCTTCTTGTATACCATTAGATAATCTTTTTACAAAATCGAACCGAACCGAACAAAACCGACCATGAACAATCGGTTAACCGACCGAATACTCTTGGTATGCGGTGCGGTTTTGGTTTTGCAATTCTAAAAACTGAAAGTTGCGGTTCGATAACCGAACCGAAGAACACCCCTAAATTATCAACAAAGCCTCAATTTTCAGGGGGAAGAAAAAAATCATGTATTGACAAAGCCCCTTTCTTCGTGTTTTGCAAAAGTGTTTACCATTGAGTAACTGTAGCCTAACTTGTTTAGGGAAATATATCTCAACAGTTTACCAAACTTGCACAGACGTCTCGCGATTTACCACTCTAGTCAGCACGCCGACTGACATTGAAGCCAACTGTCATGAGAGGATTTGATGATCTGATTGTTCTGTGTGTTCTTGACCTGTTGGGCAGAACTCGCTGCAACTCCGTCGTTGTTGCAAAAGAACCCTTGGATTTTGTTGGCGGAAGTGGAGCTACATTTGGACGAAGTGTCCCCGTACACCCACCAATAGCTCCTAATTTTACCCATCTAAAATATATTTTTCCTATTTTTCTTGCTACTCGTTCACCTTGAAATCTTATGAATTTGCATCATAGAGATAATTTTTAGAAATATTGTAATTATTTTTCAAGTTTTTTACTTTAAGTATACATATTTTAAAGTTAAACCGTAAATAAATTTAAAACTATCTTTGGTAGTATAAAACTTGTATTTTTGAGGCTCTAAGTTTTGAAAGAGTGAAATAAATGTAAATTGGAACAAAGTTTAAAAAAAGTTCAAAAGTTTTTAGTTTGCTCAGAAGAAGAAAATGGATCAAATAAAGGTAAAATAGTAACAAAGTTTAGAAAATTAATAGTTTTTTTTTTTCTTTCTTCTATTACACCTCTTTTGAAAGAATTTTTTGGCTCTGTCACTAGTTATTAATGCTATTAGCATAAAAAATGAACACTCTGATACCAAGTTAATAAGAAAAAGTAAAAATTACACTATATAATAAATGATGATTGCTAGTTGCCTTCTCTTCCTTATTCTCTTTTGCTCTCTCTATTTACTGCGTAACACGTGAACTTCACTATCTTATTTTCTGTTTAAATAATAATTAATAAGGTTAGTAGATTTCATGTATCAAGTCATAATTGAAACGAGTGTAAAAAAGCATAAAAAAGCATGAGAAAGAGAGTATTATTAGCACTCATGATAGAATTCGCATACAAAAATCTTTTAAGAAAGGGGTAAATGAAGTTTGGGTTTGAATTCCATAGATATAGATAATATGCATAAAATTGTCTATTAATGCTAGGCATGTGTCCTCTCATGTATTTTCTTAACTTGTGTCGTCTCGTGTCATCTATTTCACACTAGTTATCGTTTCTAGCAAGTGAAAGTTATGCTAATGAACACAAAGCAGGCGAGCACGTGCAAACTCACATGACCCACCTACTCGATGTCGTTTGTCCCAATGCAAGTGAAGCCCTGCAACTAATGACTAATTGTCTCCCAGCCACGCACCATTCTACAAATATTGCTATAAATTTTAGAGTACCAAGAACCACGAACCAGATCACCACAAGTAATTATATCCGAAACTAGGGGCATTTAACAAATAACGATGCTATTTAAGAAGACAAATTGCCTGCTCAAAGATTGTGAACTAATTTCTGAGGCAAATTAATTAGGTGATATTGATCAGCATAGAAATTCCAAAAAAATGTGGTCATTTTTCTTCCTTGCCACACTACTTGCGGCAAACAACAGCTCAATCAGCTGGTTTGGAATATCCTGTCATAAACAACCAAATTTACCTTCTCCGTCCAAATTCTGGCTTTGGCGGCAAACCCATCGAGGGAGTATCGAGCCTGAGTTGTTGATTCGGGGTCGAGACTCACAATCATTGACTCAAACACGGTTCCGGAGCAATGTGAGGGCCATGTAGGCCACTACATGTTGGGCGGTCGGTACAGGAAGGACATAAAGGTGGTGGCTAACGAAGCTTATCTCCACGCCAAGAGGCTCAAAGTCTCCGTAGACAGCAAGGACGTATGGATCTTTGACATAGACAATCTAACTTACCTTACTTCGCCATATATGGATTTAGGGACGAACGTAATTATATTTTTATTAAAAAATAAAAAAAGATATATATTTATTATTTTTTATTAACCTCACATTCTGTAGCTTGTTTGAAAAAAGGATTAAAATCAAAACTATAAAAAATATAAAACATTCACATACATCAGTAAAAAAAAAATAAAAAATTGTCAGAGAGTCTTAAGTTGTACAAAAATTTATCATCTTTGGGGTTTAAAATTGTATCCTTGATAGGAAGATTAGACATCGTAACATGTGGAGTAAGAAAAGTTTGATGCGACCATTGGGAAAAAGTGTTAGCTCTTAAAAAATGTCAGTTACTATTGGTTAAAAATCAATGATGCATTTCGTGAAGAAAAAAATCTCATGGAGTGTTTGGAAATTAATAATTCAAATTTTATAAAAAAAATATTATAACAAAATATTTTTTATCCGAACCAAATGAGGGATAATAGTAATAGGCAGCGACTTACGTTTTCTTTGACAAGAGTGATATTAATTATTATAAATAGTATAAAATTTTCGTATATTATAGTAAAAAAAAAAATTACTATAATGTAAAGTTTTATATATTAGAGTAAAAATAATCTTAAACAATGATATTTTTACCATACTAAACACTTTATTACTTTTTTTAAAATCAATTTTAACTTTTAGTTTTAATTTATTTACCAATCATCTTAACAAATATTCCCACGGTTAACATCATCCCATTCAAACCAAACCACGGGAGTTAAAACCAGATAGGTTGAAATCGATATACCACCAATTCCCAAAAACCCTAGTCCAATCACCATCCAACAGTTTCGGAACTTTGTCGTTTTGAACTTCATAAATCTCAATCCAATCAGGCCTCCGAATTCAGAGCAGCGCGTTCAAGAAAATAAACCCGCCGCCACCATGAGGCGCCGCCCTCACCCGAATCTCAGCCTTGCCATAACCACCGCCACGCGCCGTCACTACGCCACCAAATACACGGCCAAAATAACCTCAGCCTCCCCGACCGGTCGATCCCTCTACGCGGAGGTCACGCCGCCACCGTCCCTCCCTTCCGACGTCCGAGGCTACCAGCTTCCCCGCCGCGACCTCATCTGCAAGGCCACTCGCATCCTCCTCCGCCAGTCCCCTTCCGCCGCGCCGTCGTCCGACCCCTTCTCCGACCTTGCTGACTTCCTCAGCTCCCTGTCCATCTCCCTCACCCCCTCCGAGGCCTCCGAGATCCTCAAATCCCTAAAACATCCCCGCCTCGCCCTCCGATTCTTCCAATTCTGCCCCTCGATTTCGCCGAATTTCCGCCATGACTCCTTTACTTACACCCGCCTCCTTCTCATCCTCTCCAATTCTACCTCCGCCGACCGCTTCGACCTCGTCCGCTCCGTCATCTCCGACATGGACCGCTCCGGCGTGAGCGGCACGATCTCCACCGTAAATATCCTGATCGGATTGTTCGGACACAGCGAGGATCTCGAGATGTGCCTATGTCTGGTCAAGAAATGGAATCTCAATATGACCTCTTACACCTACAAGTGCTTGCTTCAAGCCTATCTCCGCTCCTACGATTCTTCTAGAGCCTTCGAGACCTATCGTGAAATGCGGCGGCGAGGCTATAAATTAGACATTTTCGCTTACAACATGCTCTTGGATGCCTTGGCCAAAGATGAAAAGGTTTCAAATTTTTTTTTCAATCTCCCATTTCTCGTTCCTCTTTTGGCAAAAGATTGAAACTTTGCTAGGGTTTCGGTTGTTGGAATTCTGATTATCTGATGTGCAGCTTTTTGGTAGGTTGACCAAGCTTACAAAATTTTCGAAGACATGAAAAAGAAGCATTGTGGACCTGATGAGTTCACGTACACGATTATGATGAGAATGACTGGAAAATCTGGTAAAACTGATGAATCGTTGGCTCTTTTTCAGGAAATGATAACTAAGGGATATACTCCTAATTTAATTGCTTATAATACTATGATTGAGGCTGTTGCTAGGAACAAGATGATTGATAAGGCCATCTTTATTTTCTCAAAAATGGTGGACAACAATTGTAGGCCTAATGAGTTTACGTATAGTGTGATTTTGAATGCTCTGGTTGTTGAAGGGAAGCTAGGTAGATTAGATGAGGTCGTGGAATTATCGAAGAAGTTCATGACTAGGTCGATATACACGTATCTTGTTAGGACATTGAGCAAATTAGGCCATGCTAGTGAAGCTCATAGGCTTTTCTGCAACATGTGGAGCTTCCATGAGAAGATTGATAGAGAAGCATCCATTTCCATGTTGGAGAGTTTGTGCAGCGCAAGTAAAACGATGGAGGCCATGGACCTGCTGAATAAGATTCATGAGAAGGGAATAACTCCTGATACTATCATGTATAACACAGTATTCTCAGCTCTTGGCAGGTTAAAGCAAATATCCCATCTTCATGAGCTTTATGAAAAGATGAAAAGGGATGGCCCTTTGCCAGACATAATCACCTACAATATCCTAATTGCCAGCTTTGGTAGAGCTGGGAAAGTAGACGAGGCTGTTAAATTGTTTGAAGAACTTGAGAACAGCGATTGCAGACCTGATATCATCTCTTACAATTCCTTGATCAATTGCCTGGGGAAAAATGGCGATTTAGACGAAGCCCACATGAGATTTAAGGAGATGCAGGAAAAAGGATTGTGTCCCGATGTTGTTACGTATAGCACTCTCATTGAGTGCTTTGGGAAGACTAATAGAGTCGAGATGGCGTGCAGGCTGTTTGATGAGATGCTTGCCGATGGATGCAGTCCCAACATCGTGACATACAACATTTTACTTGACTGTCTTGAGAGGTGTGGAAGAACTGCCGAGGCAGTTGATTTGTATGCTAAACTCAAGCAGCAGGGGCTAACCCCAGATTCCATTACATATGTGGTTCTCGAGAGGTTGCAGAGTGGTTCCCATGGGAAAACTAGAGTTCGTAGGCAGAGTCCAATTACAGGTTGGGTTGTGAGCCCTCTAAGGTAATGAAGCAAATTCCATAGGCGCTTAATGAATTGCCAAGAAAATCTTGCGCCCAGTTCTGTACTTATTCTTTATGCCGTGGCTCATTTGGATTGCCGCCAGTTGAGCATTCGTTGCTTCGAACTTTTGCTGGTCATAGTATGATAAATCAAGACTAGAGGAAGAGGGAAACGTAAGAAAGAATGGGGAATTGGTTCAGTGAATTGCTGTGCATGGATTGCTTAAATTGAGCTCTGTTGGTTCCCAAGTAAATTTCTGAGGATGTGGCTCACTAAAACAATAAAACAGCCAACAACTTGATTCTCTTTTATTTTTCCTCAATTTGCTGGTCATATTTAGACACAATATCCTCATGAACAACAGCGGGTGTTCACATTATCCTCGTGAACAACAGCAGGTGTTCTACTAACTTTAAAAGAGGAGAGGAGATTCAATATAGTTTTTTTTTTCACCTTATGTTCTTTGATAATTGCGCTCTAGATTTTTCCGGATTAGCTCACGATCGGTTAGAAAGTATCAAACGAGGAATACTGGCTCCGATAATCTTGCTATGGGTTCAGGTTTTTTCCCCCTCCCTGTTTTCTGGCGGATTCTTCTTTTTTATTTACTATTATCTTTTTGTGCTTTCTTTCCCTTTGTCATGAGATGAGTCCTCTAAATCAATCAAATCATTAAGATCGTCACTTGACCAAAACTGCAGAAAATAGCAACTGCTGTACATCGTTGTGGTGACAAGAAATCGTGAATCGACAACTGTCGTTCTCAATCTCATGCAGGCCCAAAACGCCTTTTTTTTTTTTTGAGTTCGGAAAATTTTCATTTCAAACTAAAAAAGTGTATGGTCCCAAATGACATTCATTACATGAGAATTTGACCCCAAATATTTGATTAGATCCGTCAATAAAAACGGATGAACCAAAACGCATTTTATTTTATTTTGTGAAATGCGTGCATTTGAAATTGTGAATTGTAATTCTCTCTCTTCATGTGCCTGTGTGCTATTTATTTATTTGAGAATAACGTATCTGTGTACCACTTTTGAAGCTTAATACGATGTTTGAAAAGAAATTGAAATTAAGAGTTTGAATTGAAAATACTGTAGCATAGGAGAGATTATATTGTTTCATACTTTTGTTTTGCATTAAAGTATGTAAGAGCTTTATACCATTTGAGTTAAAATTGACGAGTTTTAACTAATTTTGGTCGAACACCTTATAATAATTGATATATACTGTTTACTATTTACATGTGAAAAATTAGGTTTAAGTTTCCCATAAAAATGATTTGTAGGTAGGCACCATCAAGTGACCTAAGAATGTAAAAGGAGAGAACTCTCCCACACTAGGTGAATTCTAAAGCAGGACTTCAACCATCTTATGGAGACAAGTGTGGAATTACCATCAAATTAAACTAGTGATCAATGACCCTTTTTGCTTTGCTCTTTAAGGAACAAGTGAAAAGAAATGTTGCAGTTTGATGGGTTCCTTCTTGTCCACACAATCTGGGATACTGCCTTATTTGAACTTTCCTATGAATTACTTCTCTACTATATTCACTTGCTTGGTAAATAGTCTTTGAGATATATCTGTGATCGCTTTAGTTGTTTTTTCCCCTCTCCTTTTAGACATGTGAAATATGTTGTATTTCATTTGATAACATACATAACATATGAACAATAATGTGTCTCAAGAGTAAACTATTGCAGTTAGAGTAACAAAGAGGGTAATTTCTCGAAAAAATAAGTTGAAGGATAATTATATCCATGCTTCATATATATATATATGTACATATATATATATATATATATTTATCTTTCTAGATCTGTTCATCCTTCTCACTCTTTTCCCGTTCCTGCTACATATTCTCGGGTAGATCATCATGTAATTCCTAAGGATTGATCTCCGAATGAGTTCACAAGATGGATCATTGCAATAGTTATGATCCCCAAGTTTATGAGTTTTGAGTCATGCAAGCCGACAACTACTGTTTTCTTTTCTTCTTCTTTTTTTTTTTAAATTTTAATTTTAATTTTTTATTGCTTGTAATGCAATCCTCTAACTTTAACAACGTAACATTTTACTTTTCCTGTGATCTTATCTATTGAATAAAATGTTTGCAGGTAATGTGTTATTAGTGTTAAGAACAACAACAACAAAAAGTGGCCCCATTTGTAGGTCTCTTTCGTAGTATTCATACTGCCATTAGTGTCCTTTAGCATCGTTGTATCTGTTATTCACCCGAATTAGTTCGTAGTATTTGAAAATTCCATGTAAAAATTAGGCTTATTTATGGGATTTGGTTGTGATATTGCATTGTTGTCTCAACCAATGGTGGAACTATGTTATAAGATGTTTAGGAGCATTCGTTAAAACCAATGGTTTAAATTAATTTTGGTTAAAAATACTATAGCATGTGAGAGCTTTATAATGTAACATATTTTTTTTTTGACACTGTAGTATATGAGAGCTTTACATTGTAGCAACCAAAAGTTTTGGTTTCAACTTCCATTACTAAACACCAAAGTAATGACTAGTAGAGTGGTTGGAAGAGGAGTATGAATAGTTTGAACCATTTTTAGTTCTAAATATTGTAGCTATTGATAGCTTTATATTGTAGCTGGGTTTTGCTTTACACTTTACTTACTTTTTGCTTTACACTATGGATGACTCAAATTGGAGACTTTGAATTGGTGTGCCAAACAAAAGGACCATGCATCTTTACTCAAACTAACAAAGTGTTGGCCACATTGGTTTAAATTTGAACTAATAATGGTATAAAACTCTTATATGCTATAGTGTAAAGCATAAAAGAAAAAAAAAGAAAAGAAAAAAGAAAACTACATGGAATGCCTCCTTATGATCACTCCTTATTAAAAATGCCCTTCTCGTTCACACTTTTCAAAATTATCTCTTTTTATAATTATTTTATTTTTAATTTGATTTATTAAATGACATAATTGTCTTGATAGAAAACAAACCCTAATTTCACTCACACATTTAGATCTCCCTTACTCTCTTTTTCTTCACGCAATTTCCCTCTCACTCCTCTTCTCTCTCTTTGATCTGTTTTCTTTCAGATTGTTCTCTCTTCACATGAGCTCCCCATCCCAGATGTGACTCTTGAGCATTTTTAGTATATTAAAAATGCAATAACCTAAGGATAATGTTAAGCAAAATATACGTCACAAGGATTATTGTTTAATCTAATTTTTATGATAAAGTCCATAAAAGTAAAAATAAATTTTTTAATAGTAAAAATCATACAATAGTCTAATACGAGAAATGAATGATATGTAAAAGAAGCTGAAAAGGTTAATTGTTGTAAAATATGTTACAATAAATACTAAGACAAAAATATAGTTCAAGAAAAATACTATATAATAATATAAAAAATTATACAGTATTAGAATAATGCAGTGTAAGGAAGTACAATGATAAAGTTATATAGTATAAAAATTACACTGTATAAGTAATGCGATGTAGGAATTGGACTCTTTAAGGTTAAGTAGTACAAAAATTGGATCATGTAAAAATGTGAGATCCACTATGGGACACCCAAATGGATGAGAAATTGCCACCATACCCTTGATGTAGTCCAATCCCACCATGCCAAAATTACCCCAACTTTTTAACAAAGATCATGTCAAGTGATGACTAATGTTGGTAAGTCATCAAATTTGGTAGAAAATTACCAAAACACCCCTTGATATGGCCAATTAAATGTTGCCAAGATTAAGCAAACTTTAACTCCCAATTAATGCGAAATGGTGACTAATCTTGATGAGTCACAAAGTTGCCAAAAAAAGAATATCAAAGAATAAAAAGCAAAATATGAAGAAAAAATTCTTCATTTTCTTCCATTTCTTCCCTAACAAAACCGACCCCACCCCCTAATGCTATTTCCTCTCAAAATTTTGATGAATCCCAGGCTCCAAATCATGTAAGGAAACAAGAACAAGGAAAAAAGATGAGGATTTAAGAGTTTTCAAGGTAAAACTCAAGCTTTTCCTATAATGTTTAAGGGTTTTGTTCATGATTAGGGTGGGGCTTTCTGTTAGACATGTATGCCCTAAGGAGTAAAAATGTAATACGTTTTTTGAGACATTTTTATCAATAAAGAATTTATTCATTTATATATACCAAATCTTGTCCTCTTTAAGTTCATATTTGTTGAATATATGTTAAGCAAACAGTAGTCTAAGACTGTCAGTTTAAACCTTAAGAATTGGGCATATGATGGACTGATTATGCGAAAGACACGATTCTTAAGGTGACAGTCTAAAACATATGATCCGCAATCGAGGGAATAAAGTTGGGCGCTTTATTCATGTAAAGATTGTTATGTTGTCTATATCCCTTTTGGGAGATGGTTTGTCTTGACCATCGGAGTTGGACTCCGTGAATAGAAATATTGGCACGCTGTCTTGTAACATAAAGTGAATTGCTTTGGATTAATAATTCTGTCTTGACAAATTGATTCACTTTTAGACAGTCATTTGTATTGTATCCAAATCCTGAGATGAATAGTAGGCCCGTTGTCTCGATTTGTGTCTTTTGATATACCAATGGGTGACACCCACATCTCAATAGTGGTATGCATGCTGGTACGTTGGAGGCATGACTCTTGATAGCGTAGACTTGTTATTCATAGATATGGAATCCATAGCTCCTCTTAAGGAGTAATGATATCCTCTTATATGCGTTGTCCTGTAATTGAAAAACTGGAGCGCTCAACCATTTGGATACATAGGTGTAACCGAATGTATACTATCTTTGGATAGTAAGTTTTCTGATGGTGAGATAATGAAACATAAGATAGAAATAATCAGGAAGGTAAGACAGAACTTGTCCTTAAGCCGATTATGGATTATCATATGGGGATATTATATATTATGATATGTCATGGAGACTTAGCTTTACAGGCTTCGTAATTCTATAAAGTTTGAGAGTGCAGCTCCAAGCTTTTAGTGGAGTAGCGTTGGAGTTGATAATTGTAAAATGTATATCTGGGATATTGGGTTTCATAATTATCGTGAGCTTGAACTTTATAGGTCCATTTAGTCCCCTTTGCTAGCTCATAAAATCCTGTAACGACACGGCGTGCTTTTTCAATAATTGGTGACTTATGTCAGATTTATCAGATTGGTTTAAAATTTGAAAGAATTAAATAATTCATGTCTATTTATCGGTTGGATTAATTTTGTAAGAAATTAATTTAAGATAAACTTGTTGAATTATTGGGATTAGATAATTCTTGTCTGTTTATCGATTGATTTAATTTTGGATAAATTGGATCAAGATAAACTTGTAGAATTATTGTGAATTGATTTATTTTCTTAAAGATTATCTTGATAAAGTTTGTTTTGATCAAATAACTTCTCTATTGGGTTATTTGAATTAAATTAAGACCTTATCTTATAGAATCTTGGGTGAAAAATAAAAGATTCGAGGAGATATTTTTGCGGGAGTTCGGCCTGCCGATGGGGCCTATTCGGCATGTCGATCAGGCTGTTCGGCCTGCCGATCAGCGAGCGATAAGATTACACGTTTTCACACGGATCTTATCAGATATTGATCCGAACTTGATTCTGTTTTGAGTTTTGAGTTTTGAGACCTAATCTAATAAGAACTGACCCCAGGACCAATAACTATATAAAGGGAGTGAGTTTCATGATTTACTAAGATCAATTGAGAGATTAAGAGTGATACTCTTCTAGTGAGCGACTGAAAACTCCCTGAGAGCTTTTGTTCACAAATCACGAACACTAGCTTTGGGTTCTCTCTATTGGTTGGAAGGAGAGTCACCGGTGAAAGAGTTGTACGTGTGAGCCCACACTCACTCCGGTTGTGGATAGAGAATAGCAAAGAAGACCAATTGGTTGAGGCTCTTCTAGAACGTTACTTCTCTTCACAGGTTGCGGAGGTTCTTCACACAGAAAGGTTAGTAAGATTTGTTTAATTTATACATATAACATGTCAAACTTGTGTTTTAGAAATTACTTTGATAAAAAATTTTAAAATTCTGCTGCACAACCTTTTTCCAACAACTTTCATGGGTTGTATTGTGGATGGTTTTCAAGGGGTTTTGAGATGCTTACAAGTATCAAAAGGAATGACTAACATCTTGGAGAGGTTAGGTAAATTCTTATCCCTTGAAACTAAGCTAAACTTTATGTTTTATTATGTATGTCATGTGTTTGATGAAATGTTGTTTTATGCTTTGCATTGATGATGATGAGGATAGAAAGAAAGAAAGTAATGTTTTGTGGTTTAAAGTAAAAAATTATTAAACTCTGTAAAGTTTAACTAGTTTACAAAGGAATAGGATTTTAAGGGCATAAAGGCCAATTTATTTTCCAAACATGGCATAGGATCTGCCAAAACAGTGAGGGAAACAACTTATGTGAATGAAGTTTGGTAAAATTTTAAAAGGACTAAATTGTAAAGTTTTTCTAAAATTCAGCAAATGTAAAAATCAGCCAAAAAGTCCACTGTAACGTTGGAATTTTAGAAAATTTTAAAAAAAGTTATAAAACTCATTGAAACTGTTAAGACAACATAGACAGTTTGTCAAAATTTTGCTCGGTTGAGGAGTTATGAATTTTACGAGATTTTGGGCATAAAATTTCATGAAATGAAAACGTTATGAAATGTTTTGAATTCAGCCAAGGAGCTTTTATAAGTTTTATTCCTTGTAAAAAACTAAACGTTTTGGTATAAAATGGTTGTTTTTGGTCCTGGGGGCAAAAATATAAAGATTTTCGTATTTCAGGCCAAAACTGCAAAATCATGTAAAAACTAGGTTTTCATCAGGGAATGTTGGGTTCCTACTTTGTTTTAGGCAGTGAGTAATTATAGATGCTAAGTTTTAACGGATTTAAAGTTTAGACAATGAAAGAAAATAAACAAACGTTAGAGGCAAAAACGTATAGATCTTCAAGTTTCAGGTCAAAACTATAAAGCTTTCACAAAACAGATTTAATTGAAAAGAAAATTATTGTTTTTGTTTTCTGTAATATTATGATACATAAAGAGATGGAAGTTTTGTTTTAAAACGGGTTTCGAAAGTCTTTAAAGACTTGTCAATGGCAAAATGGTCATTTTATGAAAAAGGCCAAAACGGACCCCAAACACCTGGTATTGAAAAACGCCCCTTAGCAGGAATTTTTCCATAACATATAAAAAATGAGAGGAAAAGTTAAACAAAAAGTTTAACAAGTTACGAAATTGACGAAAAACTCATTAAGAGTAAAGTCGTCATTTTTGAGAAAACGACTGATACAGAGTCGAACACTCCAAAGTAGCAAAATGTTCTTGGATAAAAAATGTTCTGTAATACATTTAGTAACAAAACTGTCACATGAGATGGGAAATTTAATAAGGGATATTCAAGATAAGTAAAAGAAAGGTAACTCGATGGGTTATAAAGTTAAGTAAAGAAAACGGTAACCCGATGGGTTATAGAGTTAAGTAAAAAGAGCGGTAACCCGATAGGTTACGGAGTTAAGTAAAGGGAAAGGTAACCCCGACGGGTTACAAAGCTAAGTAGAAGAAATGTAAACCAATGGAATACAAAGTAAAAGAAAGTAAACCGATTGCACACAAGTTATCTAAAAAGGAATGAACAATTAATGATCAAGTTATGTTATCAATCGTGTAGATTGATAATATGAAAAGTTAACTAAGATTGATAATATGAAAAGTTAACTAATAAGTCGGGTGTCATTTAATCAAGACACAGAAGTCGACTAATGAAAGGAAAAGGAATAAGATGGGAACGCTAGAGCTACGACCAGGTAAGTTCAAACCTCACCTACAGCATGAAGAAAGTGATTTTCAAATGTTTACATATATGTTTGCAAATGTGTTTGCAATTGTTATACAAGTTGTTTTTACTAGTTATGCATAAAGTTTTAAAGATTAAGTAAAAGTTTGCAATATATTTGCAATAATTATGTTTAAAGTATGTTTGCATTTGCTAAATGCATAATGTTTATTGTTTAAGTTATAGGTTTTATGTTGCATTTATTATGCAATAAGTAATAAGGATCAAGTCATGGTTTGCGTTATGATTGCTTAATACTTATATGCTAAAGATATAGCATTTGATATGCTCATAATGTTAATAAGAAAGTGTCGTATTAGCTTCCTTGATGTGAGGTACACAAGTAAAGTTAAAGTTTTGACTTTCTTGATGTGAATACACAAGTAAAGTTAAAGTTATGGCCTCGGTATTTGATGGTCTCAAGTCTTCCACAAGGGAAGCATCATGTTTATGATCTCATGATTAATGATGTTAGTACGAACACTAAAGTTTATATGATAAGGAAAGTTAAGGAATAAAGATAAAAAGTTAAAGTAAAAAATGAATGTTTATAAGATTCTCATAATTGAGCACAAATAGAATCATGCATTTTGATTTTGCTTGTGTTTCTTGTTATGAAATGTTTATATGTTATGAAAAACATTTTGGGAAATATTTTATGTTAAATGTTTGTGAAAAACATTTTTATGTTTACAAGAAAAGGTTTATGAAGGACATTTAATAAAAATGTTTAAGAAATATTTTATGAAAAAGGTTTATGAAAAACGTTTTAAGAGCAAGATTTTTATAAAAAAAGCTTATAAAGCGTGTTTTAATGATTTGTGAGAGTATGTTTGAACTTATTGAGCGAAAGTTCATAAAAAGTTCTTTTATGCTGTAGGTTGTTCTATAGGTAACCAATACAACCTGTTTGAAGAGCTCGGTGCTGCAGATGACAGATGCAAAGATTTGGGTATGGATACTACTACAGTTTATTTCCGCTACCTAAAGAAAATATTTTTCTACTATTTGATATAGTGTTTTCAAAGTTTTAAGAAATGTTTCTTATTAAGTTTTAAGAAACGATTTAAAATGATTTTAAAATCAAGTGTTGAGTAATGTCTCAACTCAAGTTGCAACAGAAGTTGTAACTGCTTTAAGTATCTTTCAAAGTAAGTTAAAAAGGAAATGAAAAAAAAAATATTTAGTATTTTTCTTACTAAGTAAGTAAGATTAGTGTTTAAGAAATGATACCTAAGAAAGAAAAGTGACGGCTCAAAAAGGGCAAGGCGTCTCACCAGATCTCCCTCACACTCTCTCTTCATACAATTTCCCTCTCCTTCTCCCTCCTCACTTCCTCTCTCTTCATTCTTTTTCTTCCTCTTCTTCTTTTCTAAGTCATTCTCTTGCTTCTTGCGAGCTCACTATCCCAAAACTACGGGCTCCATATCTCATCACGACTTAACTCGTCAATGTCGTTCGGTGTCGGTGACTCTGTCTCACCGGACAATAGCGGGAATGTATGAATTCTTTGAGCAGTGCCGAAGGAGGGGATTGTTGGTGTTCATTTTGCTGTTGGTAGATGTCATGGTTGTTGTTGGTTCCTTTCTTTCTCTTCGATCTCTTTTGTTTCAGATCTTTCTCTCTCTTTACGAGATCTCAGCATCCCAAGACCGTTGACTCCACGTTTCATCATAGCTTAACTCATCAACGTTGTTCAACGCTTGCGGCTCTGTCTCACCAAAAAATAGTAGGGATGTCTAGTACAAGCTACTCTACGGATCCTCCCTACAACACTAGGGGAGGGGATCACCAGTGTTCATTTTGCTCTCAGTGGACGCCGCGGTCCCTATTGGACAGATCCAGCAGCACAAGGCCAGATTGTGGAGATTCTACTTGTGCCTACTGTCGATGCTCACCACTAAATAGTTGTCTATCAACACCATGTGCGGCTGCACACGGTGCTTGGACGTCTCTTCCTTATTCGCCTCGGCCTGTTTAGGTGTACCTGTAACAAGAAAATGGACGTTTCGGAGGTAAAAGGGGGACACCGATGTGGTTCCATTCAAGAGCTCTCCGACGCTCCAGTAAGGCACCTGCTCAGCATAGTATGAGTAGAGTTGATCAAAAAGACTATGTTGTACGTATCTTGAGCTGCAGTAAATACGCTCTATTTATAGGCCACTACTTAAACCAGGTGTTAGGTGGGCTTTACCTATGACCTGCGTGTCACATCAAGACCTGTCGGGGAGCAGGTGACATGTATCGTGGCATTCACTGGTGGATTGGTCTCTATCTAAGGGTGGAAATAAGGCCATATGTCGACTTTTTGTGGTGGATCGTTGCTTGGTTATAGGCTTTGACAATCTAACCCGAGCACATGTTCTTCTCGAGGAGGCGATGCCTTGTGTCGCAACCAACGGGGGGCCCTATAGAGCACCTCGGGAGGAAGTGTCGATCTCAGGAGATTGCGGATTGCTTTCTCGATGAACTCTGCTGAGCACATTTGCCGAGCTGCCGTAGGAGTAGTCCTCGGGGATAGCATCGAGATCACCCCCAACACATGCATATTTCAATGTTCAAACAAGTTGTAGATCTATTATTATTATTTTTTAACAATAGGTTTGTATTATAAATTTATAAGAATTCCCTATTTTTGATATTTGTGATTCTTTTTTAAAGTTTCTCACCTTTTTGGCATCTGACCCCAAGTGTAGGAAGATCATAATGGATTATGTACTTAGAATCCACAATCCCAATGTTTTGGTCTGATCACCCTCTGAATGATAGTTTTTTAGTTGTAATCTAGTTGTTAGATATGAATTTTTTGGAATTTTAAGATGTTGAAATTTTTGGAATGTTTTTGTTTTTGTTTTTGTTTTTTTTGCTATAATGGTTTTTTACAGAGGTTTTATGAGTTCCCACGAGTTTCAGAACAGAAATTAGCATGTTCTTGCAAGTTCTAGCGAGTTCCAGCAAGTTACGAAACAGAATCTTGTAGGTTCAAAAAAATATATGTTGAAATCTGGCAGGTCTCACGTTGGAACCTTACGGATTATAACTCGACATCCGTTCTAGCAACCAGAGGTGTTGGCGCTTTTTTGTTTCAAAAAAATGTTGAAACTTGGTAGGTTCTAATCTAGAACCTAGCATGTTACAATCTAGCACTGTGCTCTGACAACTAAAGGCAGATTCCGGCAGGTTTCACGACAAAACCTTATAGGTTTTGACGAATTGCAGGACTGAACTTGGTGGGTTCTAACAGGTTGCAGGACTGAACTTAACAAGTTCCATTTCGAGATGAAGGATAACTTAGACTTTTAATAAATCTCAAATTTTTAATAAATGGACAATTTTGATAAGTGGTTTGTTAGAGGGTATGTTTTAATAAGGTGGTATATTTAAGGGCATTCTTATAAGTTGTTCAAAAAACACCTAATGTAAAGCTCTCAGGCACAATAATGTTTAAACTTTTTTTTTTCTTTTTGGGGTTCAAATAAGTTTACCCAACACTTTATAAATATATTAAAGGAAAATATCCAGGGCCGGCTGACTGTAAAAGTAAACATTATCAGCAGCGCTGCTACCACATATGTCGTTACTTATTGAAAGTACAGATCAATAATGGAAATTTAGGAGTAACAATCCTTAGCTTTTTTTCCCTTTAAAAAATTAAGAGTAAAAGTGCACCCGTGCAAGTATTCATCGCATCCTTTTTTTTCCTTCTTTTTTTTCCTTTTCTTTTCCTTGGGACGTTGCTTTTTTATTTTTAAATTATTAAATAAGACTTTAAAATATCTCATTTATGTTTTTTTTTTGAAGTGGTCATTCACATTTTTTTTTTGAGACATTTGCTTTTTTATTTTTCAATTATTAAGTAAGACTTCATCTCATTTATTGAAGCTTTATATTTTTTTAGAACAATCTTATTTAGTCCCATGAGGTTGTAATTCTGCTACTAACAAAACAGTAAAACTTGGTCTAAAAAGTATTCTACCTATTAGATTGGTATCTATAATTTTACAAATAGCGGGGTTATAACTCTATGGAGATGAAAATGATTTCTTTCTTTTATTAGGAAGAGTAATTGACAGTTCCTCTTCACAGCTTAAATGTTTTTTTCCCCTTATCTATCATGCTATATTTTTAAGATGTATGTTTCATCAAATAAATTTAAAAAAAAAAAAAAAAAAAACACGTACGTACGTTGCAATATTTAGTTATGATGTGCGAGGGGCCGAAATATATAGAGGTTGCTTGCGCGTATGGTTCTAACCGCAAATACTAGTGTATTAATTACAAAATATAAGAGATTTTCACTGTTTACTCTTCAAACTTTTGAACCAGTCTCCGAAACAACCTAATACTTACTAGAGCAACGACGTTTTGAACAAATTAGAAAACACGAATTAAGGGAGTAAGAAGGTAGAAGGGAAATTTGTATCACTAATTGACCATCTATTGGCATTTAAATGCAACGACGGAATAAAACAAAGTGCAACAATAGAATGGTGGAATGGAAGATCAAAATGATAAGAAAGAATGAAGAGCAGATTTTTATAATAAAGAAACTATAATCGGCCGAGCACCTTAAAATATAAACAAGGATTAGATCAAACAGTTGAAGATGGACTTCTTAGTTAGGGATCAACAGTAGAGACAATGTAATAGTTATGTTTATAATTGTTATACATTTTCAATAATATATATTTTAATAACGATAATGTAGTGTAATGATAATTAAATTTCATAAATTATCATAATTTTTTTGTCAATTACCTAATTTATTATAACTATTTGATTCATATGTTAATAATAATATTTATGACCAACAGAAACTTATCTATTGCAATCACACTCGTTGTCACGTCCCGGAGTACGGGAGGTGACGTGGCGGATTATTTAAGTTAATTAAAAGAGAATTTAATTAAAATCCAAGTTTAAGGGGTTGAGTTAAATATAAAATATGAAAGTTTAAAGAAAGCCATTACATAAAAAATGAATATTAAAGAACAACATAGCGAGTATGGGTCTCACAGACCCACAACTTATGCACACACATGGTACTGACAATATCGTAAATACAATAACAGTCCAAGTACAAATAAAGTTAAAATCTTACATGCCTTGATTTAAATAATACAAATTAATCTACTAGTCCCTCTACAGCTCCTGGGTCTTGTCCGAAGAATCCTCTCCCAACCTAAATGGAAAACCACCTAGAGGGGGGGAAATTTAAAACAAACAAAACGTGAGCGAAAGGCTCAGTAAGACTATGTTTTATAAAATAATTTAATTTAAAGAAACATGTCATTATTCATGAGTTATTTAAAAGAAACCTTAAGTAAATAAATAAATAAATGAATTTGAGTAAAACCATTCTTACTCAAAACAGTTTACCTATATAACCAATAATATCATTTTTCTTTCTTAGGCAAACCATAATAGTATCACCACCGTAGTGGCCCAGCTGGGTTTCGGGACCTGCCCCTAAGGTCGATCGCTACACGACCTGATCTCTGATATGGCATCATGCCTATATGTTTATTACCATCATCATTCAAAACCCAATTACCGAGTGTTGTCATTTACATTTATTATGAAGTTCGTTTCAGTTCACGGTATATTAAAATATAACCGATAAATTCATTTTCAAACAACCGTTGAAAACATTTTAATTGAAATCCTTTTCAAAGCCAAACTATTTTGAAACTAGGTTATCAAAGAATGGGGTAGAAGTCCTACCTCAATACTCGTGCCGGTGCCCCATACCGAAATCTCAGTCCGCTATACATTAGCTCTGCGGAACCACAAACGATCCTAGGTACAAGCTAAATCGATCAATATCTAGCTCGAGACATTCTATGTTACTAAATCATTTCATGATGTCTTAGTGTGCCATTGGTATCATTAAAATCATTCTATAATGTTGGAATTTAAATCGGGATTCAAAACAGTGAAAACGGGTGAAAATCATAGAATTTTTCCATGCCTCGGCCGGCTTGTCGGATTCCCTACTTCGGCCGGACGAACTGCACAGTTCGGCCTGCCGGAAGCAAAGTTCGGTCGGCCGAACATCTCCAGGTTCGGCCTGCCGGACGGAAGAACACCGGCCTGTTGATCCCTATTTCGGCCTGCCGAACACGTGGTCCGGCATGCCGAACTAGGAAAACCCAAAAATTTAGCCACGGGTTTTCGGTTTCCCCAAAACATAAATCTTGATTCTAACCTGTTTTTCTCAAATCTCAGGCATGAAAAACAATCATAGTTGATAGAAAAACATATTAGAACACATTTGGACTCATTTAAACAAGATTTAAACTTAAAAATCTCAAAAATCTGAAAATGAGAAAATAGAGAGAAAAATGAAAAATCTTGAATCCAATCCGAATTTTTTCAATCTAAGCTTATATTCTAGCTGTTCTAAGTTCATTTAACTCAAATCCAAGGTTTTCTAAGCTTAAACAAACCTAGATTTCAAAAATGCACCAAATTGAAAATTTTAGAAAAAGTTTAGAAATTTCAAAACTAACCTCGAATCGAAGCTTCAATCCGCGTTTTCTGTTGCCAAATCACGTTCCCAAGCTTCTTCCTCACTAACCCGAAGCTTGGATTCGAATTTGATCCAAAATTTTGAGAGAAAATTTGAGAGAGAGGAGAGTAGCCGAGAGAGATCAAGAGAGAGAGAGTGAGTGAGCAGAGTGAAGAGAGAGAGGCAAATCTGAGAGTGTGAGGAGAGAGGAGGAAGAGAGAGAATAAATAGAGAAAAACGGTGAGCGGTTTTACTGTGTGAAAACCATGTGCCGTCTACGGTTTTGTAAAACGGAGCATTTTTAACATTTTACAAATTGTTATGTTTTAAAACTCAAAACATCATTTTAAAACAATAAGAAATCATTTGAATTCATCAAATTAACAAAACAACCAAAAACTCAAAATCCAATCAAATAATCAGATTAATGTTGAAACATTAATTATGACACACTAATTCATCATTTATATTGCATTAACATTAAATAAATTCCGAGACGTTACACTCGTGTGTGTGTGTGTGTGTGTGTGTGTGTATATAGAGAAGAATTTATGATATATAATATGTTATATTAGTCTCTCTCTTGCATTGACTGTCGCTTAATCTAGGAAATGCAATTATAATGTTGGCTGATCACACTGCCCTCTATCCCTCGGGTACTTGGAAGAATTAATTTGTGGATGTGATTTTGGTGTGTCCCAGGTAAAAATTGCATTATATACCCATTAAAAATGTTGCAAGACATTAATAGAAAAAAAAAAAAAAACACAGCTGTCAGAAATATGCCATTCTTATAAAGTATTGGATATTTTATGTCTCATAGAGTACCATCTATAGCGTAAATGCTAACGTTATACTTGACACAGGGAAAGATAAATATAACATTTTGACCTATTTTTATTTTGGACTTCAATATATGATGTCATTAAGCTTTGTAAATTGTAAAGTAAAATTTTAAGCTTTGAAAATTTGATAATGATAATATTATGATTATTATGTGAAAACGTCAACAAATCAATAATAGCAGTCAAATGATAAAATTTAGCATATGCTATATTGGATTCAAAACATCAAGTATAGTATATGTCAAATTTAATACCAAAATAAGTATTAGAGCACATAATTATTTGACTGGTGATATTATTCACAATTCTCCAAATTAACAATCCTAATTTTTAATGTAGACATTTTTATGGATGGTCACACTTGTACTAGTTTATCATTCCTCTCATATCAAACATCATTACAGAAACGACTTCTTCCTCTTTCCAATTCTTCCACTAAAAGACTCCACTAGGGAATTTGACAACCTAAGTTTAAAATAATTGGTTCAAAACATTATAGCAATAGGTTGCTTTATACTACAGCTCATTTTTGTTTACATTATAGCAGTAACAAGCTTTATAATGATTGAGTTCAAACCAATTAATTTAAATCAATCTTTCAAACTCATGCTATGTCTTATTCCTACCAAACATGACTTAAACGTGATTCAAATTGCACTTGTGAAATGATTGCTAGATACCGTGATCTTGACAAATATTATCTCCACGCTGAATTAAATCTCATTTAAAGCTTCATCGATGAAAATCTACATTGATTCAAGGACAAATATATCAACATCCCAGACATAATATGATATATATTCTAGGAAAATAAGAACACCGAGCACAAAACACTAAATGTTTCTACAAAATTAAATAAATTGGTAAAAGGATAAACGGTATGTTTTACATAATCTATACTAGTTTGGTGATTATGGTTATATGGTAATGTGTGTGTGTGTATACATGTACGTAGGCATATATATATATTTATGAGCGTGTGATATTATGTCACAAATGTGAGAATTTTGATTGGTGCAATGGGCAATAATACTTAGAGTAGGAAAACATTCATTATATATTGATAGGCATAGATTACATGAAAATTACCAAGTTAAAAGTAGTATAGGGTATTTGAGAGAACAGTTCTAGGTTTAACCCTAAAATTTGAACAGTATATTACAAATTATATATTGTAACATATTTTTACTTTACATCGTTTGTGGTTTAAATTCTACAGTTCAAACCACTCTCTCAAAATAAGAAAAAATCAATTATATGTGCATTTCCAAAACTGCAGCATTTGTTGAGAATACAATCCCCGGCACGAGAAAATTATGTTATCACAGAGGAGAGGACAATATCAAGTGACCTAACTCGATCTTCCTTGTCAAATGCAAGTGACCCACGTGATAAAATTCACTTGTTTCACTTTTTGATATTGACGGAAATATCAAAGTTCTAAATTTATGAAAATATTGATGGTGTATAATGCCAATGTCGATAAAAATGATAAAAAGTTTAAAACATTTATACACAAAATTAGAAATTGTAAGTAAAATCATAAGTAATAACGTAAAAAGCTACATAACACTCGATTGAATTAACTTATTCTTGTCAATATAATTGTGCGCGTATTTATATAATAAATATGTGGGTAAAAGCCATATGTAATATATAAGGTAAAAGCCATATGTAATATTTGGAGATACTTTGGAAAAAAAAAAAAAAAAAACCCTTGTATTTGTATCGAGGGGTCCGGCTTTATAGCTATGATTTGAAAAATATCATCGAAGTTATTTACTTGGCACCACAAGTAATTATATCGAAAACAAGGGTCGTTTTACAAAGATTCAAATTATTTAAGGAGACATATTCCAGCCCAAATATTGAAAATTTTCTTGAGCAAAATTAGGCAATACATTAAGCATATGCCAAAAAATGCAGCTACTTTTCTTTTTCTTTGCCGCATTAGTACTGACGGCAACAACAGCCCAAACAGATTTGGATGACCCCGTACTTATAAACAACCAAATTTCCCTCCTCCGTCGGCAGTCTGGCTCCGCCCGCAAGACCCAATCATTGTGCCTGAGCTGGCGATTCGGCGTCGAGACTAACAACATCGTCGGCTGGAGAACGGTTCCGGAGCAATGTCAGCTCTATGTAGGGAACTACATGCTCGGCGATCAGTACAGTAGGGACTCAAAAGTGGTTACTAAAGAAGCTTATCTCTACGCCCAGAGCCTCGAAGTCTCCCAAGAAGGCAAGGACATCTGGTGCTTTGATATTGATGAGACTCTACTCTCTAACCTAGCGTTTTATGCCCGTCGTGGATTTGGGTACGTACCTAGGACTCATCAAACTATATATACAGACATATATATAAATATATATGTATGTATATGTTTTTAATTTTACATTTTTAATAAAGATATATTTTGATAATAATTAATGATATGATATAATAAACATTTAATCTTGTTAATTATCATCAAATTTTTAGTCAATTATTCACTTTATTATAACCGTTAAATTTTTATTAAACATACTGATAATAATAGTATTCATTGGAAACGTAAATATGAAAATCATACCCATACACATATACACACCCATGAAGGGAGTTTAGGACCAGTGGAGGCTTAAGCGCCTATTCAATATTTTTTTTTTCTTTTAAAGATCTTATATACATAAATGAATATTATATTATACTAATGTCTATTAGCCCCCACTAAAAATTTAAAGTAATCTTATAACCCCTTATATAAATATCATTTTCTTTAAAAGTTCAACAGATATAAAAATTCTTCGTGGATAATTATAGCATATTATTTTGATTAGATTTTTGTTTTAGTTATTAACTTCACTGACAAAAGTTTTTTGCTCCGTCACTGCATATATAAAAATATATACTCTAATTATAATAGTATTTGTTCCCTTGATTTTCTATCTATAGAAATAATAATCAAATTAAGTGGACCTATAATATATATATATATATATATATGTGTGTGTGTGTGTGGCACGTGCATGCCCAATTTCTTTATTGTTTTAATCACATGGTAATTCAACAAATAATATAGTAATTATTGATTCAGCAAAAGCACCAAATTAATCGACATGTACGATTCAATTTTGTAGTTTTTATTACATCATATTATAGTTAGCTTTCTGGGATACCACTTATCTCTTTTCTTCCTTAAAAAAAAAGAGTTTAATATTATTTCTTTCAATCACATTTGAGTCTATGCATATATAATAATTAGTGTTTATAAAATGGTTTCATTTTTCTCATTAGCCTTTAATTTATTTGTTACTCGCGGGTATGAATTCGTATTTACAAATGATATATTTCAGGGGGGAGGTTGTCGATCCGGGATCGTGGGATGATTGGATCCTGCAAGAAGACGCCTCGGCGTTGAAGCAGAGTCTTAAGCTCTACAAAAAGTTGTTATATTTGGGGTTCAAGATTGTACTCCTGTCAGAGAGACGCGAAGACCAAAGACCCGCAACTGAGAGCAATTTAAGAATTGCCGGTTACCGGAACTGGGAACAACTTATACTCAGAAAGTAAGCCCCTAAACCATAGAAAAATCCTTTTCATCTTTGCGGGTAACATACTAGTATTAAAACCGCAAGCTCCAATCTAGTATATACTGCATATATTATATTAAAACCTACAATAAATAACAGTTTAATAATACTATGGGGTTAAATATGATTATTTTAATTCATAATATATTAAGTTGAATTGTTGTACCCTTTAAATGTCAGATTTTGTGAAGCAAGGACATATATATATATATATATATATATATATATTTTTGTAAATACAATATTGAAAATTAATATCAGAGAAACATCGCACGTCTAGACTATTTCAAAACCCTCGGTCATGTCGGTGTTTAAACTGCTTCTATTATGATTACAGGGAATGGGATCCATCGGGAACAGTAGCGGAGTACAAAACAGCTCAGAGGCAATATTTGGTAGATGCTGGATATAGAATTATTGGGAACGTAGGGGATCAATGGAGCGATCTCATGGAGCCGTCTGCCGGGAATAGGACCTTCAAATTGCCTAACCCCATGTATTACATCGCTTGAAGTGCGCGTTTTGTTGTAATTGTTACTTGTTATGTTACCAAATCTAGCTAGCTACTCCTGCCCATGGCTAGCTATTAATTATATAGTTGAATTAAATAAGCTACGTCCTAAGTTGTTGTTATGTTGTTGATTTTTCTTTTCTTTCTCTCTTTTTTTCAAGGACTTTTGTGTGGGTTGGAAAATTGTACGTACGTTAATTAAATCTTGGAACAAGTTATATATATTAATTGTCCATTTTCAGTTTTAAATAAGCATTTCAGCTGTGAATTCGGCCAGATAAGAAATATTTCCTTTATCAATATATATTACCGAACTATGTGAGCCAACCAGACGGCTAATAGGAATAGATTGTTAGCATTATTAAGTAAACATGCCACTAACACACACAGTTTCAGCAAATTTGTATACATGTCAAAGCTCGGTTTTGTGATATACTTCAAAAAAAAAAAAAAAAAAAGCGGGCTTTTGTATACATATCAAAATGGCTAGTTGAATCATGGTCGCAAGTGAGCCTCATTCGGAAAAGCCGAAGACCACTCATAATGCAATACAAATCTAGTTGCATAGTACGTACGAATAATAATAATAATAACAATAATAATAATAATAAAAGCTCTAAAATCCCACAAAAGTAACAAGGCACTTGATTATATGAAGTGTAATTTACTCTATATTTTGAGTAGATATTATCGAGAACGAAATATTCATGAACATATTAATGGTTGCAGGTAATCGAAAACTAACGTGAACCATGTAATTATTAGCTAAAGGGCAAAGATTTATATTCCAATAGATAACATTATTTTGAGCAATGTTTACACGTTATAGTGAAATAATTTGTCCTTGAATGGAACCATATTGATTTGGCAAGAATCATTTGCCTTTTTAATAATGAAAAAGAATTGGTAGACCTCTTCAGCTTTAAAATAATAAAGACCCTCAAAAATTAGAGTTCGACACTTCTGACTAAGACAGTGATGTGTTTTTTTTTTTTTTTTTTTTTTTTTAATTTTCAGCGACATGAAACTCCAAATTTGAGACGCAAAAGCTTCAAAAGAAATCACACCATGAAACACAAAATAACAAAGCCAAACAAAACCACCAAAAATTTATATCTGTATGAAATAAAACTGCAAAAGATCTGACACACTCAAAACCTAAAAGAGGTTAGCCAGTCGATCCAACTAGAAAATGATCTTGAGAATCCAATGGATCTTTGAAGGGAAAGAAAATGAAAATACAGAGACAAAGAAGCAAATCATATTCATTAAATATAATATTATAGAAATATTGAAAATATAGGAAAACGATACGTATGCAAAATATATATATATATATATATATATATATATATGTATAGAGTCTTGTGATATATTGATCATGAAACTAAAATGCAACTTGGGGAAGGATACAAAAACTTGGACAAAACCGTTATTTCAATTTTTGTTAACCTTACAAAATTTTGACACGTGTTCATTTATAATATTCATGATATATATTATTGCCCATCATCCATTAATAATGCCCCGACCTCCGACAATCACAAATCAAATAATTGGCACCCCAAGTAACTATGTCCAAAACTGGGGTCACTTAAGAAACAAATAATAATCTCTTTAAGAACATGAATTGCCAACACACGAAGATATCAAATCACTCGTTTAAAACAAGACTAGGAAAATAGGTTTACTCTTAAGCCAAATTGCAAAAAAATGTTGCTATTCTTCTTTCTCACCACAATAATTGTGACCAAAACAACCCAACCTTTTGATAACCCAATTATGACCAACCAAGTTCACCCCCTCCGCCTGGAATGCGGTGCCGGCGGTAGCTCCATCAACGGAGTATCGCGGTGCTTGAGTTGGCGATTCGGGGTCGAAACCAACAACGTCATCGGCTGGAAAACGATCCCGGAGGAATGTATGTGCTACGTAGGACGATACATGCTCGGCCATCAGTACAGGTCGGACTCAGCAATAGTTACTGAGGAAGCTATTCTCTACGCCCAGAGCCTATGCAATAAATTACGCAAGAATGTTTGGATCTTTGATATAGATGAGACGGCTCTCTCTAACCTACAATATTACGCCAGATATGGATTCGGGTACGTGCTTCTCAAACAAAAATATGGATATACATATATATATATATATATATATATGTATGTATGTACGTACTTGAGTGTGGTTTATTGATTACTCTAATATTTATCTATTGATGAGTATCAATATTGTTTTGATCATATGATATAATTAAATAATTGAGGTATATTATATGCCGCATCATCATTGTAATTAAGATACAAGTACCCATAAAGAAAACGTAACAATTTTCAATTTGTTATTGCTTGGTAAGAAAGAAAATCAGAGAGAAAGCTAGAAAGGAAGTTTGAGAAGAATCTGGAATTGTATTGAGAAAATGATTTTCACTCTCTGTCATTCTCTGTACTGTTACATTGGTATAAATACTAGCTGAGCTGTTATAATTGACTGAATAGCTTCAGCCTATGACTGATGAACACGTGCACGAAGGGCTAACTAACTAACAGTTTGTAATTGTTTTCCTCAACAGTTATGTGTGTGTGTGTGTGTGTATTCATATATATGCGAGTGTGAATAGAAATTATAAATGTTTTTTTTGTTACGGGTGATTTGGGGCGTTGAACTAGCCAGGGGAAACAATTATTAATCATAAGTAGTGCAATAAATTAATTGACATGATTTAGTTTAGACTTCTGTATATTTTTTATACAAGAATATTTTGTTTGTGATTAACGTGATGATTTACGGTAGTTTTAAAATTTCAGGGTAGAGTTGTTCAATGCCACATTGTTTAATGCATGGGTTCAGAGGGGAACAGCCCAGGCGCTGCCAGAGACTCTTAAGTTGTATAACAAGTTAAAATGTATGGGGTTTAAGATTGTATTTCTTTCAGAAAGAACACCAGACCAAAGAAAAATCAGTGAGATCAATCTAAAATGTGCTGGATACCACTCTTGGGAAAAGCTTTTACTCAAGTAAGCTCTTAATTAGTTTGATAATTGGTTAATTTATAAAACCGCCATTTTTTTTTTCAATTTATCTTGGGAATTTAAATTCTTTATCTTAACGTATCGAGTCGTGTACCGATGACAAAGACTTGAAACATTTGACGTAGTAACTACGAGTTAAATTTTAGTTTTGAGTTTTTGTGGTGACTTAATTATACAACTAATTAATAATAACATATGGTTTTAGAGGATCAGAATATGAAGGAAAAACTGTAAGTGAGTACAAATCAGGTCAGAGGAAGAAATTGGTGGAAGCTGGATATAGAATTGTCGGGAACATAGGAGATCAATGGAGTGATATCACGGGGACAAATGCAGGCGATAGGACCTTCAAGTTGCCAGACCCCATGTACTACATTAGTTGAAGATTTATTTTGCAATTAACCAAAATTTGTGATTTGTGGCCTATATTTACTCTATCACTTGGAACTAAATAAGCAACATTGTTTTATATATATATATATATTTTATGTTGCGATGATTTGGTGTTTTCCCAACTTTGTACCTCGCATACTTGGACAGTTGTTTGTTAAGTCCATAGTAATTAATGTATTGAGTGATGATGAAAAATTGAAAATAGCCTTTCTTTTAGACACTGCATCAGTACTTAAGAGTTGATACAAAGCTAATAAGCATAAATACAGAGAACTCCATATCAAGGTGATTACTTCGCTCATTGAACAGTGTGTTAATGATAGCCAATAAGATATATGAAATAATAAGTTTTTGTGTGAATCAGAAATTATTTGAAAATGCGATTAAATGAAATATAAAATGCGATAAATCTTTGGAAATCGGGCTTCGACCCCTCTAATTTTGCCATTGCATTGTACCGTTTGTTTTCCTTTTTTTTTTTTTTTTTGGTAATTTTCTTAAGTATTTCGGAACCAGCAATTGAAGCATTACGGTAGGATTTTGACAGTCGTTGGCCGACTCTTGCCGGTTGCCGGAATTTTTAGTATTACGACAAGATACCTCTAGTATTGTGATGGATATCAGTGATTGCAAGGTGCCAAAATTTTTAGTTTAATAGCAAGATACCACTAATAGGGTGTTTGGAAGAGTAGTTCAGAACAATTATTTGAATTGTGAACAGTATAAAGCTTTCACATACAATGCAAAACTACAGTGCAAAGCTCTCACATGCTACAGTTCTCAAACACAAACTGATTATTTAAACTATTCTTCCAAACGGTGTCATGCTAGGACAGTACTGGTCATCAGCTGACTATCCATAGTTGTCGAAATTTCGAATGTTGCAATTAGGATTCCTCTAAGCATCATGGTAGGATAGGACAGTCTCTAGTTTTCAGAATTTATAGTATCACATTGGGATACTTCTAAGTATTATGATAGCATACCTAACGGTCGCCCTGACCATCACAAATATCTTTGGATGATATTATATATGTTTGGTATTCTAAATATGGTATCATGACTTTCTCTGCAGGAACTTTTATTCATAACAAAGGCATGATTTCTTGAAATAACGTTAAAAGAACATTAATGGTATTAACCACTATATACTAATTACTAATAGAAGGTAGGTCTATAGTATAAGACCTATTTTTTATTAGTTGAAATGTTAAGAATAATGGACAAGTGAAGATAGTTTAGTTGGTTGTAAATCTTTCCACCCTTAAAAATATGTGGCATTCTCTCTCTGCTTATATAAAAAAGATTGTTAAGAAGAGTGTTACTCCAAATATTTTTCTTCAATTTCATGGCATTTATACAGAGAGCTTATACTATTTTTTGTTAATTAGGCTCTTTAACTTTTAAAGCCAACTTATTTATTTTCTGTCACTTTGATGTGACCTTTAAGCCTGGTACATTTGAAATTCCACTCTTTAAAGAATGTTTAGGAGAGGTAAATAATTTTTTAAGTAACATTTTTAAAATATTTGAAGTAAATAACATGTTTTTTTGGCTAAACTATTTGCTTTTTTTAGTTTTAAAAAATGTTAGTTACATCAATTTCCAATACTCTAATTTATCCTTTATTTTTGGGGGTCAATTTGGAAAACATCACTTCTATAACATTAGTTTTCTTTTTTACCATTTATATGAGAAAATTTAAAACATAACATTTTCAAAAAACACAAAAACATAATTGACCACAATTATTTTAGGTTATGGTTAAGCAACATATACTATCTAATGGTATTTTAGCCTTTTTCAGTTAGAAAAACAATACGAATCAAAAGAAGTAAAAACAGATAGCAAAATACAAGAATGATAGTAAAAAAAATGATATACCACCTTATTTATTCTAGGGTTAGCGAGACATGTAGCCTTTTTTATTTGTAAAATTAAAATATGTTTGTAGTTCATGAATATTCTTTTTATGTCACAATGCATATGTAAAAAGACATTAATGACTATAATAATAATATTGTTAGTTTTAATTTATTTTTTTAGAATAACTATAATATGTAAACGTTTCATTTTCTACGGTTTCAAAGGAAAAGAATTGAAACCAATTTAATCTGTTGCATTATTGGCCTCATATTTATGTCCCTTAAAACCAGCTTGGTAACTGAATTTTCTGAAGCTTTATAAAGATTGCTTGATGGAAGCAATGGCTGTACAGAGAAATTTTTTTCTTTTGTTCATGCATTGAACAAAACTTGGGTCCCCAAGTCCGAAAATTCTCTAAAGTATCAACACCTTCAATTGAGCTTTTTGGAGGACTTGGAAGCTCTCAAGTGCAGGCAGTCACGGTACATCGTCGGAATTCTCATGTGCAATGGCCGGAGGTAACAAAATGTTTTCACGCTTCCGTTTTAATTCGATTTTATTATGCATATAGTATTTGGCATGATTAGAATCGTTTTATGTTTTTTCTCATTTGGTATCAGAGCATATAAGCACTGAATTGATGATCGCAGATCCTCTGACAAAAGAAATGTCACCGAAGTCATTTAAGGATCATGTTGTACATATGGGACTTGGTTCCATAATGTAAATTTGTTTGTACATACAGTTTACAGTCTTAATGAAACTCTTATTTAGTTGTGATGATTTCTTATATTTGTTTTGTGCATAAAGTTATTAGAGAAAAATTCACATTTGGTAGGACCAAGAATAAACATTGGGTTTATTCATAAAGTTAAGTTACCATATAAGGAATAAAGTCTGAGAAATAATATATTATAATACATGGAAGATAATACTCACAATTTAGAGAAATTATCGCCATGATTCATGTATTTGTTTTCTGAAAGTTTGGGTTTAATAGATATAAGGATAAATATAGAGACCAAGTGGGAGAATGTAAACGTTTCATTTTCTACGGTTTCAAAGGAAAAGAATTGAAACCAATTTAATTTGTTGCATTATTGGCCGCATATTTATGTCTATTAAAACCAGCTTGGTAACTGAATTTTCTGAAGCTTTATAAAGATTGCTTGATGGAAGCAATGGTTGTACAGAGAAATTTTTTTCTTTTGAAACCGTAGAAAATGAAACGTTTACATTTGCTTCATAACAAAAATGAAGTTATAGATGCCTTTAAGGTGTTTAAGGCAGAAGTAGAGAAACAATGTGGTAAGCAAATAAAGATAGTGAGATCTGATAGAGGTGGTGAATACTATGGTAGATACACCGAAGATGGACAAGCGCCTGGTCCATTTGCGAAGTTTCTTCAAGAACATGGGATAGTTGCCCAGTATACTATGCCCGGTTCTCCAGATCAAAATGGTGTGGCAGAAAGAAGAAACCGAACATTGTTGGATATGGTGCGGAGCATGCTTAACAGCTCCAAGCTTCCTAGGTCTTTGTGGACTGAAGCTCTCAAGACGGCTGTGTATATATTAAACCGAGTTCCAACCAAGGCTGTCTTAAAGACACCGTTCGAGTTATGGAAAGGTTGGAAACAGAGCTTGCGACATATACGCGTTTGGGGATGCCCGTCTGAAGTGAGAGTCTATAATCCACAAGAAAAGAAGCTAGACCCAAGGACCATAAGTGGGTATTTCATTGGATATGTTGAACGGTCTAAGGGATACAGATTTTATTGTCCATCACATACCACTAGGTTTGTGGAATCAAGGAATGCGAAATTTCTTGAGAATGACTTGATCAGTGGGAGCGATCGATCCTGGAACACCGTTCCAGAGAAAGATCATACAGATGCTCAAGCTTCCACTTCATATAATAGAGTGATTGTTATACGCGACACGCCTACAGTTCAAATGCGTGTTGAACAACAACCAATCATTCAAGTTTCACAGACTGCTGATCAAGAAGTAGTAGATCCAGTTGAACAGCCAGCTGATCAACATGCTCCTCAAGAGAATGTTGAATCAGCATTAAGGAGATCTACTAGAGTAAGGCGATCAGCCATTCCAAGTGACTATAGTGTGTATCTACAGGAGTCTGACTACAACATAGGAGCCAAAAATGATCCAGAAACGTTTTCACAAGCCATGAGTTGTAAGGAATCTAACTTGTGGTATGATGCCATGAAAGATAAGATGAACTCTATGTCATCTAATGGAGTCTGGGATCTTGTCAAGTTGCCTGATGGTGTAAAAGCCATTGGATACAAATGGGTCTTCAAGACAAAGAAAGACTCATTAGGCAACATTGAGAGACATAAGGCAAGACTCGTTGCTAAAGGATTCACTCAAAGGGAAGGTATAGATTACACTGAGACTTTTTCTCCTGTATCTAAAAAGGACTCCCTTCGTGTGATCATGGCATTAGTAGCTCATTTTGATTTTGAGTTACATCAGATGGATGTTAAAACGACATTCCCCAATGGTGATCTAGAGGAAGAGGTTTACGTGAAACAACCTGAAGGATTCTCCTCTAGTGATGGTGAGCAATTGGTGTGCAAACTCAAGAAATCCATATATGGTTTGAAACAGGCTTCCCGTCAATGGTATTTGAAATTCCACGATGTCATCACTTCATTTGGTTTTGAAGAGAACATCATGGATCAATGTATATACCAGAAGGTTAGTGGGAGTAAGATTTGTTTCCTTGTTTTATATGTGGATGATATCCTTCTTGTAACCAATGACAAGGGGTTTCTATATGAGGTGAAACAATTTCTTTATGACATGTTTACCAATGTAAATCATGCATTAAAATATGAATCAAATGACATAAAAATTGCCTGTAGGCTAAATTTTTAACTCAAACAGATTCATATATCCTTATAATGACACTATCAAATTATATTCCCTTTTCTTAATTCCTGTGGGTAAATTAAGAAAGATAATTTGATACATCATCCTAACTAATCATATTAAATACAATAAAAGTTCTTGTGGGATAAAATTTATCATATTACATATGATTAATCACAATTTAATGTCTTTTTACCATATGTGATTTAAACATCTAATATAATTTTTTGCATAATCAAAGATGCTGTGGCTACTCTTTAATTATTTAAAAATTAAATACATATTTCACAAGACATTTATTCTTAAATTTTTGCTCATAAAATAAATTGCATTTGCCTTAAGCAATAAATAAATATAAACAAAGAACCATAATTTATGTACTAATTTTCATTATGTATATATTAAAATTATACATTCAAAAATATAATTTAGCACATCATTGCACAAGATTAAATGTACTAAATTATTTAACTTAATATTGCATGTATAATTTTAAATCACAAATTATACATAATGAACACTATATGCACAAAAATTTATAAAATTATATCCACACAAATACTGTATAATATTCATAACAAATACCAAAATTATGAAGATTCAAAATTATGAATTTTTCATAAATTATTCCATAATATGAAAAATTTCATAAAAATATTAAAATTGTGGATATTATGAAGATTTCATAAAATGATATTTTTTGGGAAAATTTCATAAAATTTTTAGTTTTTATAATACCAAATGAAGTGATGACATCGTGGAATTTCAAATACTATTGACGGGAAGCATGTTTCAAACCATATATGGATTTCTTGAGTTTGCACATCAATTGTTCACCATCACTAGAGAAGAATCCTTTAGGTTGTTTCATATAAACCTCTTCCTCTAGATCACCATTGAGGAATGTCGTTTTCACATCCATCTGATGTAACTCAAAATCAAAATGAGCTACTAATGCCATGATCACACGAAAGGAGTCCTTTTTAGATACAGGAGAAAAAGTCTCAGTGTAATCTATACATTCCCTTTGAGTGAATTCTTTAGCAACGAGTCTTGCCTTATGTCTCTCAATGTTGCCTAATGAGTCTTTCTTTGTCTTGAAGACCCATTTGCATCTAATGGCTTTTACACCATCAAGCAACTTGACAAGATCCCAGACTCCATTAGATGACATAGAGTTCATCTCATCTTTCATGGCATCATACCACAAGTTAGATTCCTTACAACTCATGGCTTGTGAAAACGTTTTTGGATCATTTTCGGCTCCTATGTTGTAGTATTAGGCAACATTGAGAGACATAAGGCAAGACTCGTTGCTAAAGGATTCACTCAATGGGAAGGTATATATTACACTGAGACTTTTTCTCCTGTATCTAAAAAGGACTCCCTTCGTGTGATCATGGCATTAGAAGCTCATTTTGATTTTGAGTTACATCAGATGGATGTGAAAACGGCATTCCTTAATGGTGATCTAGAGGAAGAGGTTTATATGAAACAACCTGAAGGATTCTCCTCTAGTGATGGTGAGCAATTGGTGTGCAAACTCAAGAAATCCATATATGGTTTGAAACAGGCTTCCCGTCAATGGTATTTGAAATTCCACGATGTCATCACTTCAATTGGTTTTGAAGAGAACATCATGGATCAATGTATATACTAGAAGGTCAGTGGGAGCAAGATTTGTTTCCTTGTTTTATATGTGGATGATATCCTTCTTGTAACCAATGACAAGGGGTTTCTATATGAGGTGAAACAATTTCTTTATGACATGTTTACCAATGTAAATCATGCATTAAAATATGAATCAAATGACATAAAAATTGCCTGTAGGCTAAATTTTTAATTCAAACAGACTCATATATCCTTATAATGACACTATGAAATTATATTCCCTTTTCTTAATTCCTGTGGGTAAATTAAGAAAGATAATTTGATACATCATCCTAACTAATCATATTAAATACAATAAAAATTTATGTGGGATAAAATTTATCATATTACATATGATTAATCATAATTTAATGTCTTTTTACCATATGTGATTTAAACATCTAACATAATTTTTTGCATAATCAAAGATGCTGTGGCTACTCTTTAATTATTTAAAAATTAAATACATATTTCACAAGACATTTATTCTTAAATTTTTGCTCATAAAATAAATTGCATTTGCCTTAAGCAATAAATAAATATAAACAAAGAACCATAATTTATGTACTAATTTTCATTATGTATATATTAAAATTATACATTCAAAAATATAATTTAGCACATCATTGCACAAGATTAAATGTACTAAATTATTTAACTTAATATTGCATGTATAATTTTAAATCACAAATTATACATAATGAACACTATATGCACAAAAATTTATAAAATTATATCCACACAAATACTGTATAATATTCATAACAAATACCAAAATTATGAAGATTCAAAATTATGAATTTTTCATAAATTATTCCATAATATGAAAAATTTCATAAAAATATTAAAATTGTGGATATTATGAAGATTTCATAAAATGATATTTTTTGGGAAAATTTCATAAAATTTTTAGTTTTTATAATACCAAATGAAGTGATGACATCGTGGAATTTCAAATACTATTGACGGGAAGCATGTTTCAAACCATATATGGATTTCTTGAGTTTGCACATCAATTGTTCACCATCACTAGAGAAGAATCCTTTAGGTTGTTTCATATAAACCTCTTCCTCTAGATCACCATTGAGGAATGTCGTTTTCACATCCATCTGATGTAACTCAAAATCAAAATGAGCTACTAATGCCATGATCACACGAAAGGAGTCCTTTTTAGATACAGGAGAAAAAGTCTCAGTGTAATCTATACATTCCCTTTGAGTGAATTCTTTAGCAACGAGTCTTGCCTTATGTCTCTCAATGTTGCCTAATGAGTCTTTCTTTGTCTTGAAGACCCATTTGCATCTAATGGCTTTTACACCATCAAGCAACTTGACAAGATCCCAGACTCCATTAGATGACATAGAGTTCATCTCATCTTTCATGGCATCATACCACAAGTTAGATTCCTTACAACTCATGGCTTGTGAAAACGTTTTTGGATCATTTTCGGCTCCTATGTTGTAGTATTAGGCAACATTGAGAGACATAAGGCAAGACTCGTTGCTAAAGGATTCACTCAATGGGAAGGTATATATTACACTGAGACTTTTTCTCCTGTATCTAAAAAGGACTCCCTTCGTGTGATCATGGCATTAGAAGCTCATTTTGATTTTGAGTTACATCAGATGGATGTGAAAACGGCATTCCTTAATGGTGATCTAGAGGAAGAGGTTTATATGAAACAACCTGAAGGATTCTCCTCTAGTGATGGTGAGCAATTGGTGTGCAAACTCAAGAAATCCATATATGGTTTGAAACAGGCTTCCCGTCAATGGTATTTGAAATTCCACGATGTCATCACTTCAATTGGTTTTGAAGAGAACATCATGGATCAATGTATATACTAGAAGGTCAGTGGGAGCAAGATTTGTTTCCTTGTTTTATATGTGGATGATATCCTTCTTGTAACCAATGACAAGGGGTTTCTATATGAGGTGAAACAATTTCTTTCTAAGAACTTTGATATGAAGGATATGGGTAAGGCATCTTATGTCATTGACATAAAGATCCATAGGGATAGAACTCGATGTATTTTGGGACTATCGCAGGAAACCTATATCAATAAAGTCTTAGACAGATTTCGGATGAAAGATTGTTCACCAAGTGTAGCACCCATTGTGAAGGGTGATAAGTTCAGTTTGAACCAATGTCCAAGGAATGATTTCGAGAAAGTTCAAATGAGCAACATTCCTTATGCTTCAGCTGTTGGAAGCCTTATGTATGCTCAGGTCTGCACAAGACCTGACATTGCATTTGTTGTGGGAATGTTGGGAAGATATCAGAGTAACCCAGGCATTGACCACTGGAGGGCTACAAAGAAAGTGATGAGGTACCTTCAAGGTACAAAGGATTACATGCTTATGTATAGACGAACTGACATTCTAGAGGTGATTGGCTACTCCGATTCAGACTTTGCTGGCTGTGTTGATTGAGAAAATTAACTTCAGGTTATATTTTCATGCTAGCTGGAGGAGCTATATCTTGGAGGAGTGGAAAGCAAACGTTGGTTGCTACTTCCACGATGGAGGCAGAGTTTTTTTCTTGTTTTGAGGCTACTTTGCATGGTGTATGTTTGAAGAGTTTCATGACAGGCCTTAGAATTGTAGATTCTGTGTCTAGACCATTAAGGATATATTGTGACAATTCAGTTGCTGTCTTTATGGCTAAGAATAATAAGAGTGGCAGTCAAAGTAAACATATCGACATTAAGTACTTAGCCATAAGGGAACGCATTAAGGAAAATAAAGTGGTCATTGAGCATATAAGCACTGAATTGATGATCGCAGATCCTCTGACAAAAAGAATGCCACAGAAGTCATTTAAGGATCATGTTGTACATATGGGACTTGGTTCCATAATGTAAATTTGTTTGTACATACAGTTTACAATCTTAATGAAACTCTTATTCAGTTGTGATGATTTCTCATATTTGTTTTGCGCATAAAGTTATTAGAGAAAAATTCACATTTGGTAGGACCAAGAATAAACATTGGGTTTATTCATAAAGTTAAGTTACCATATAAGGAATAAAGTCTGAGAAATAATACATTGTAATACATGGAAGATAATACTCACAATTTAGAGAAATTATTGCCATGATTCATGTATTTGTTTCCTGAAAGTTTGGGTTTAATGGATATAAGGATAAATATAGAGACCAAGTGGGAGAATGTAAACGTTTCATTTTCTACGGTTTCAAAGGAAAAGAATTGAAACCAATTTAATTTGTTGCATTATTGGCCTCATATTTATGTCCATTAAAACCAGCTTGGTAACTGAATTTTCTGAAGCTTTATAAAGATTGCTTGATGGAAGCAATGGCTGCACAGAGAAATTTTTTTCTTTTGTTCGTGCATTGAACAAAACTTGGGTCCCCAAGTCTGAAAATTCTCTAAAGTACCAACACCATCAATTGAGCTTTTTGGAGGACTTGGAAGCTCTCAAGTGCAGGCAGTCACGGTACACCGTCGAAATTCTCAGGTGCTGTGACACCCGTTATTCTCCTAAGGGTATTAAGGTAATTAGATTAATTACCTAGTATATATATAAAAAAAATCAGAAAATCTCTCATAATTCGAAACTCTCTCTCTCTCCTCTTTCTCTCTCTAGAATTCTCTCTCTCCCCTCAAAGATCGTTTGAGATTTCGGCATCCGTTTTCGACACCTCCCGCACCAATGGAAAGCTCTCGACGAGCTGAGTCCAACGAGGTGCCGCGCCGCCCAAAACGCCTATTGCCGCCGTGCACCCCCGCCCCCATGGTGGAACTCCGCCTTGCCGGAGGAGGTGACTGACACCACCCCTCCCAATGAGTTCAGAGGATCAAGGGGAGTAAAACCCCTCGATCAATTGCACGAAAGGAGCCGGTTTCGCCGGAGAACGGCCAACGCCGCCGTCAACCGCCGCGGGAGTCTCCGTTTTGGCTCTTCCCAGCCACGTTTCTTCAAATTGGATGAGGGGAAATGCTCATAGGAGGATGGGTAGCAAAAGCCCTCAGCCAATTTCAGGTTTCCATCGTCGGAGAATCAAGATCGGAGCTCATCCATTTCTACCGACGTTGTACTTCACGACCCGCTATGTTAGAGGCAGAATTGGGTGAAATTGACCCCGCCATTGGACTCAGAAGGGTCGATTTAGGGGGGGTAGGCCCGAGCCCAGCTGCCAACGGACCCCGATTGATGCCGGTCAACGACGGTCAAAGTCGGTCAACGCCGGTCAACGGTGGTCAACGCCGGTCAACGGCCGGTCAAAGGCCAAAATGAGATTTTGTGATCCGGACCTCCGATCGAAGATCCGAGACCGCCTCCTGACTCGTTTCGATGCTCTGGATGCAATGGTGACCTCCGTTCGAGCAAATTCCACTCCGATGAAAATCATCTGGTACCGACTGCACGCAAATCGAGGCGATTCAAACAGCAGTATCGAAGTCCAGAATGACGTTTTCAAGAATGTATGATCTCCAAGAAGCATTCCTAGCCATTCATAGTCGCTCGAGGAGCACTACAGAGGATGCTTCGTAGATACAGCGAGATACAACTGGATCTGTTTTGCTTGGAGTTCAAGATCAAGGGAGTATGGAGCTAACGTTAATTGATTCCAGGATTAAGAGACTGTTGATAAGCTTGAAAGGTAGGGATTCTATTACTCATCTTTTGTGAGGTTTTTATAGAATTAAAATTGATTGTTTTGCCGCAATATATATATATCTATGTTGAACTGATATTATATGATTATCACATATGAAACTATGACATGGACTCGTCTTGTATTGTACGGCGAGGAACATAATGAATTGACACATGTTATAAATTGAGAAGCATGGTTAGGAAAACTAACTCTATTAATAATGATTTAATATAGAGAAATTGTGAGACATGAAAAGGGCGACGGTTACGTCCTTGGGCATGAATACCCTAAAAGGTAAAATAGGGGGAAGGTGATGACGCTTCCTTGGGTTGAAAGTCCCAGAACACACTGTACAGGAATTGATTTGGTGAGGACTCGGGGCTTGATGTCCCCTCACCGGAACACCCTTGGAATGTTTATAGGGTGATCAAGTGCGCCCATTTGGGTCTCGATGAGTTGAGTGATACTCAATTTAACATGGATACCTAGGAACAATGATGATTGGTAATATTTGTATAAATGTGTAATTATGACACTTGGTAATGATTAATTACGGTATCCATAAGATGTGATCATAATAAACCTCATAATCTGGAATATAATGTGACTTACTGACCATGCAGATTTTAATGTGGTAATGATAAAAACCTAAAGGTGAGTAATGGCTTTCTCTACTGAGCATAGTGTTGCTCATTCCCTTATGTTTATATCTTTTCAGGACTCACTAAGTGTGAGGTGGCTACGAGAAATATAGTTGAGGAAGTGATGTAACTATATTACATTGGGACTGCTTCAATCGTTGAGAATGTTCTTCATGATAATGTAAGCATCAATTGTTACTTTCTGTGACTGTATTATAATGTGTTGAGGGTTAAAATGATGATGACAACAGTTTATATTATTAAATTTAAGGTGCTACATTAAAACTGTGGTTTATTTATCGTTTATATTTTTATTTTTGAGTTGAGAGTTTTCATTTAAGTCCCGGGTAAATTTTATTTTTAAGGTTTTACTTTTATTATTTATTTTTATTTTATCTCATTAAAAACTGTTAACCCCCATATAGGGGCGTTACACAATTTTTGGTATCAGAGCCTAGGTTCGGTTAACCTAGGGAGTGTAGCACCACTTTAAAAAATATATATTTTTGAGATGGTTTTGAAGCTGAATTTTTATTGTCATCATCAAAATGAACCTTCACATTGATTTATACAGTCTAGAAGGATGTAACATGGAAAGGCCATAGAATGAAAATACTAATGGTTATATGAGTACAATAATTACATAGAAGGAAAGTATTAATAGTTATGAGGGAATGATAATTATATGGAATGAGTTTATAAGTAGAATGCTTATGAGAGATTCGTATAATATTTGGATCTATAAGCACATCTAATTCGTATAAACGATGAGAAATTCGTGTAGATACGAGGATTTAAGAGCCTTTTGTCTCGTGAAAAAAAAAAAAAAAAAAATATAAGGCTTGATTTATTGATTTTAAAGTTTGGCATAGATATGCCAAATTTTTCGTAATTGATTCAAACCTAAGTAATGATTATGTGTGGATTCGATGGAGCACATAAGTGTCAATAACTTATCTTAAAAGTTCTATTTATTTGAGGAATATGATATAAGTTGGGAATCATGGTATTGAATTTTGAGAGAGATAAATGTTAGACTTTTGGTCTGTTGAGACTGTGTAAAGTCTAGAATGCATGAATCTCAAAATTGGAATATTTTGTTACGTACATTGTATTTAAGTGTATCAGTGAATCCTTTGGTTACCTAAGGTTTTGTTATATGAGGAAATTATATATTGTATAAGTAGAATTGTGGGGATTGTAGATGTTCTTAAGTAGTAACATCAAGTGTCTTTGTTCATTGATATGGTCTATGTTGAAAGACGTAAATCGTATTGATTTCAAGGTTAGTCACATTCTAAACCCTTGGTAGCAATGATGATGAATCCATTGATAGATGTTAAGTATTATGAATAACATATGGGTGTATGCATTGTTCAATAAGGTTTTGATTAAAACAAAATTATTTGAGTTGCTGGATCATTCAGGAAGATCCTTGTTGTCGTTAAATTAGATTTGTTGTTTATAGTTAACTTTATCTATAGTGGACTTTGAATTGGGTTTAAGATTTATACAAATTGGTTTTCAATTTTATGTTTGTTATTTAACTCGTTCCAAATGTGTTAAGGCCCGAAACAACCTGACCATTTTCAACTAAGAACATTTGGGCCTAGTTTAAATCTTAAATCAGTTTGATTCACACTGTCTCTCCCACGTGGTTTCTATACGTGTCATATACAGTGGTTTAATCATTGTTTACATATACGTTTACTGTGCATAGGAGCTTATTTCTCCGAGTTCACTTTTTCTCTCTTAATTTGTTATTTTCTCTCTAAATCGCAAATCCTCTTCTTTTTCATTAAAAATTCTTCTTTTCTTCTAAAAGAAGAAGGAATTCTAGAATTCTGCAATTTACTATCTTAATTTTTCCTTTCTATTTACTCTTCTTTCATCTCATCATGGACTCAAAGTACCAACACCTGAGAAAGTATTTCCCATCACTCTCCCAAAAGATTCTCAGAAAGAAATACAAGGCTAGAATTACTCGGTTGTGGATTCTTATGCGTTTTGGTATCCCTTGTGATGTGAGAATGTTAATAGAGGGGAAAATCCGTCCGAGTGACTTTAGTCAAGATGTCGGTTTACCAGGAACAGGTACCAGTCGTAGTGCAATGAAAAGAAGAGCCCGTGCCATCGTGGTCACTTGTAACAAATGTGGAAGACAAAATTGTAACGGTAAATGTACTTCACCTGGTTATATGTCTACGAATAGAGAGGATAAAATAAGGTTTTGTAGGGATGGACTTTCAAAGGAGAACTTGGATAGCATCCATCCTCCTCTCCACGGTCACCCTAGTGGATATGTTCAAGGAGCTATTTTTAAACTCTGGCCTAAATTTTATACAGAAAGACAACGCCTCAGGAATATGGTATTTCTAGATCCTGTTTGTCAAGCCATAAGAAAACTGGATAGGGAATAAGTCATCGCTCTATAAAGGTTATTTAGTCTTTACTTATTTGAAGCAGTTTTAGCTGATGTTCAACAGTTTGTGTTTTTCTTTTACTCAGAATATTTGCTTTTGTGTTTGAAATAATTGTGATTATTAGATTGATACAGTAAGTGTTAATATCTTATTTAATTTATGATTTTCTTAAATATATATATAATAAAATATATTATCTTATCAGACACATCACATACGGTACAGTAATATGTTTGAATTTTGAAAAGTTTATCCAGATATTTCAAGATTTGTGTCTCAAATTTCAAAAGTTCTACAGTATTTGTCGTTTATATTAAATTTCTAAACTTGGTGTATATTTGTCAAAAAGTCTATAGTTGTGTCAAGAGGGTCTTCTGTCAAATTGTTCTCAATTGTTAAAAGTTATACAATTAGAGTCTAATCTTTTTCAAAAAGTGAATCAGATTTTCTGTAAACTATCAATCACCTTATCTTACTTTCTTATCCGCACAAGATTTTGTTTAAATCTTTGGATTACCTTTTCATTACCTACTCGTCTATCTCTTTAGCCCTTTTTGTATATTTCTCATCTTTAAAATCTCATATAGAACCCGAAGTCTAAGTGGAGCAGACATTAAGCAACCACTTCTATAAACCAAATATGTCTACCTCCCAGTCCACGAAGAAAATAAAGAATGTCTGTGTCTTTTGTGGTTCCAGCCTTGGAAAAGATAAAGCTTATTTAGAAGCTGCAAATCACTTAGGGCAAGTCCTAGCACGCAAGAAGATTAACATAATCTATGGGGGTGGTAGTATAAAAATGATGGTAAATATGGCACTAGCAGCTAGGTCTAGCGACGCTACTGATGTAAGAATTTGGCCTCATATTCCAGTTGAAGGAAACCTTTGTAAGGAAGCCATAGGTAAGGGAGAAGGAGTCAGGAGTATCCCTAGAAATTTTAAAGACATAATCTATAATTCCGATGCTTTTATAGCATTACCTGGTGGTCTAGGTACTCTTGAGGAAATATTTATAGTTGCTTGTGGGCAATTGTTGGGCTTTTATTCCAAACCTTTGGGACTGCTGAACGTAAAGGGTTTTTATGACGGTCTTTTGAAATTTCTAGATTACGCTGTGGAAGAAAACATCACTACAGAATCGGAGAGACAAATCTTTGTCACTGCTTCAACAGCTGAGGAATTGATAGATAAAATGCAAATCATACATCCAGAATCTGACACTGCAACATCCAAGCTTGAATGGGAAAGGGAAAGCCGGGAGCGGCCAATTGATTTGAATCTCCATCTGTAATCTTTTTGTTTTATCTTTGGCATGTAGGCATGTGTGTCCGTATTTCGTGTGTTACGAATAACCGTTTGCCTTGTATTCTGTGTTTCTTGTGGTACGTTGTTGTTCAATCTTTTAGATTCATTGAGCCTAATGCCGGGATGGCTGGATACGGAGTACTTGATGCTCTCGAAACGCATCCTTCTTAAGGTCCGATCTTTTGTTTATCGATGTTTTTGTATCCTCTAAGCATGCATGATATGGATAGCTGGTATACGGAGTGCCTTGTACTCTCGAAACGTATCCGTATTATGTTTGTAATGTGTAATATTCTGTTAATATTATGTGGAAGTACCAGAGTCAGTTATGGGGATATTCCATATGAAATATGAGTATATTATTTGGGTTGAATGTTTGTGTCATGAGGATAGCTGTTTAATGAAAAATATGTCGGGTATGTTTGCAACCAAAGATTCTGCTTAATATCTCTATGAATAAGTTTAATGTATGGTTTTGAATAGAAGTGTTTGTGATATATGTTTTATGATTATGTTTTAGTTTATTAGTTGAGGTATGAAATCAAATATATTTGACTTTTCCTTACTCAAAAAGGAAAATGAACCTAAAGATGAAGTATATAAAATTTCTCTGGCAATCTCCTTAAATGTGATTGTAAATCACAGTCCATGGACAATGAAGGACTAGAATCATGGTATGGTCAATATGTATGCCTGATCAGATTCTTAGACTATTATACGGTGTTACAAATTGAAACTTGTCAGAAATACTCTCATTGAGGGATTTAGAATTTATAGTAAGATTTATTATGCAAGTAAATAAGTGGAGATACGATAACTTAAATTTGGAGGACAAACAACATTAACGGTTTAGACTCAGAATTGGAATCATAATTTTTACTAGTATTACTAGAATTGAAATTTCGAGGACGAAATTTCTTTAAGGGGGGTAGAGCTGTGACACCCGTTATTCTCCTAATGGTATTAAGGTAATTAGATTAATTACCTAGTATATATATAAAAAAAAAATCACAAAATCTCTCATAATTCGAAACTCTCTCTCTCTCCTCTTTCTCTCTCTAGAATTATCTCTCTCCCCTCAAAGATCGTTTGAGATTTCGGCATCCGTTTTCGACACCTCCCGCACCAATGGAAAGCTCTCGACGAGCTGAGTCCAACGAGGTGCCGCGCCGCCCAAAACGCCGCCGGAGGAGACCACACGCGCCGCCCAAAGTGGCGGCAAAACCCATTTCTTTCCGACGAGATATCTTCGCCGTCCGACGTCCGATCGACGTGATTCTTGTTCCTACACGACCACCGTGATGAGAGGAACAAAACCCACCCTTGGTGGCAGCTCAACAACCGCCGGATTGCTCTGCCCGCCTATTGCCGCCGTGCACCGTCGCCCCCATGGTGGAACTCCGCCTTGCCGGAGGAGGTGACTGACACCACCCCTCCCAATGAGTTCAGAGGATCAAGGGGAGTAAAACCCCTCGATCAATTGCACGAAAGGAGCCGGTTTCGCCGGAGAACGGCTAACGCCGCCGTCAACCGCCGCGGGAGTCTCCGTTTTGGCTCTTCCCAGCCACGTTTCTTCAAATTGGATGAGGGGAAATGCTCATAGGAGGATGGGTAGCAAAAGCCCTCAGCCAATTTCAGGTTTCCATCGTCGGAGAATCAAGATCGGAGCTCATCCATTTCTACCGACGTTGTACTTCACGACCCGCTATGTTAGAGGCAGAATTGGGTGAAATTGACCCCGCCATTGGACTCAGAAGGGTCGATTTAGGGGGGGTAGGCCCGAGCCCAGCTGCCAACGGACCCCGATTGACGCCGGTCAACGACGGTCAAAGTCGGTCAACGCCGGTCAACGGCCGGTCAACGCCGGTCAACGGCCGGTCAAAGGCCAAAATGGGATTTTGTGATCCGGACCTCCGATCGAAGATCCGAGACCGCCTCCTGACTCGTTTCGATGCTCTGGATGCAATGGTGACCTCCGTTCGAGCAAATTCCACTCTGATGAAAATCATCCGGTACCGACTGCACGCGAATCGAGGCGATTCAAACAGCAGTATCGGAGTCCAGAATGACGTTTTCAAGAATGTATGATCTCCAGGAAGCATTCCTAGCCATTCATAGTCGCTCGAGGAGCACTACAGAGGATGCTTCGTAGATACAGCGAGATACAACTGGATCTGTTTTGCTTGGAGTTCAAGATCAAGGGAGTATGGAGCTAACGTTAATTGATTCCAGGATTAAGAGACTGTTGATAAGCTTGAAAGGTAGGGATTCTATTACTCATCTTTTGTGAGGTTTTTATAGAATTAAAATTGATTGTTTTGCCGCAATATATATATATCTATGTTGAACTGATATTATATGATTATCACATATGAAACTATGACATGGACTCGTCTTGTATTGTACGGCGAGGAACATAATGAATTGACACATGTTATAAATTGAGAAGCATGGTTAGGAAAACTAACTCTATTAATAATGATTTAATATAGAGAAATTGTGAGACATGAAAAGGGCGACGGTTACGTCCTTGGGCATGAATACCCTAAAAGGTAAAATAGGGGGAAGGTGATGACGCTTCCTTGGGTTGAAAGTCCCAGAACACACTGTACAGGAATTGATTTGGTGAGGACTCGGGGCTTGATGTCCCCTCACCGGAACACCCTTGGAATGTTTATAGGGTGATCAAGTGCGCCCATTTGGGTCTCGATGAGTTGAGTGATACTCAATTTAACATGGATACCTAGGAACAATGATGATTGGTAATATTTGTATAAATGTGTAATTATGACACTTGGTAATGATTAATTACGGTATCCATAAGATGTGATCATAATAAACCTCATAATCTGGAATATGATGTGACTTACTGACCATGCAGATTTTAATGTGGTAATGATAAAAACCTAAAGGTGAGTAATGGCTTTCTCTACTGAGCATAGTGTTGCTCATTCCCTTATGTTTATATCTTTTCAGGACTCACTAAGTGTGAGGTGGCTACGAGAAATATAGTTGAGGAAGTGATGTAACTATATTACATTGGGACTGCTTCAATCGTTGAGAATGTTCTTCATGATAATGTAAGCATCAATTGTTACTTTCTGTGACTGTATTATAATGTGTTGAGGGTTAAAATGATGATGACAACAGTTTATATTATTAAATTTAAGGTGCTACATTAAAACTGTGGTTTATTTATCGTTTATATTTTTATTTTTGAGTTGAGAGTTTTCATTTAAGTCCCGGGTAAATTTTATTTTTAAGGTTTTACTTTTATTATTTATTTTTATTTTATCTCATTAAAAACTGTTAACCCCCATATAGGGGCGTTACAGGTGCAATGGCTGGAGGTAACAAAATGTTTTCACGCTTCCGTTTTAATTTGATTTTATTATGCATATAGTATTTGGCATGATTAGAATCGTTTTATGTTTTTTCTCATAATATACGTATTTAAGATTTCAAACAGATTATGATATCATTATATTTAAAAAAACCCTAGAATTAGGGTGTTTATTCCTTAAATTTAAATTGGTATCTAAAATAACAATTTTAAAATTTACTAAAAAGATGAAATTTTTTTATCGACAAGTTAGATTTATCGACAAATTGGAATTAGGATGTTGTAATTAAATTAATGATATAGTTTTACTGACAAATTGAAATTAGGCGTTGTAATTAAATTAATGACACAGTATTATTAAGTCTTTTTATGTGTCTTACTGGTTATATGATTAATATATCATTAAGTTAATGATACCTAATGATAATGATACGCACTGAAATTCATTTCTTAAGACTTCAAGTAGATATGTAATTAAATTAATGATATAGTATTTATTAAGTCTTTTTATGTATCTTATAGGTTATATAATTGTTATATCATTAAGTTAATGATACCTAATGATAATGATACTCAATGACATTCATTTCATTTTTTTAAGACTTCAAGTAATAATGACGAGTCATCAATGCAATATGTTAAAATAAAAAATATACATGTATTTTTTCCCTAATTTAACTATTCAAAAAATAAAAAAAAAATTGTTATAAAAATTTAAATACATGATAATATTTAGTTAGAGAGTATTTTAAGATTCTAAATATATGAAATTTTAAAAAAAAAAAAGATATATAAATGATATTTGCATAACAAAGACAGATATTAATTTACTTCATAAAAAATGTAATGTACGGATTACAAAATTTTTATTTTATTCTATTTTTGATAATTCTTTAATGGGCCTGATTTTAGATTAGAAGGCCGAAGGACCAAATCTTTGCCCGCAACCCGACAATAGGGGAGAGGAAAAATTTTGCTCCTTCGCTTCACAATTTGACAGTTAAAAGCCGGAAGGAAAAGGTATAAAAGATTTTCGAGAAACAGGAGATGTACTGATCTCATTTCATGGTCAATTCTCTAGTTCTTGTTCACTCTCTCTTTCACGGTCGATCTCCTCCTTCAAATCAGATGCAAGCACAAGATACACATGTATATATATACACAACCTGTATATTCTTTTGTTTTTCTGACTTTGTCGTTTAATGGCTTTCGCTGTCGTGTACTCCAGTTGTTTGATAAAATTCTTTTTCTGGGCATTTTAATTTTTTTTTTTTTTTACTGTAACGGTCCGTTTTCTGTCTTCTCAACTCTTTTGTTTCTTCTTCGAATCAGTTTTGTAGTTCTCATATCATCATTGTCTAGCAGAAAGCTATGCTTTTTTATTTTTCAATTAAGTTTTGGATTTCCTTTAGAATTTAATATTAGAGTTATTTCCTTGTGGTTGTGGAGAAAAATAAGAGTTCAAAAATTTTATTTTCATTTTTATTTTTTTGAGTGTTTTGTTCCCGAAAAATGTTGAGAAAAGAAGACTAATTAAATTTTTATGGGGCCTTGCAAGATTAATACCTATGATTATTTTTGTAAGAGTTGTTTGACTTTTGTGATGTTTTATACTTGAGATTTTGTGTATGTGCACATGTCTGCTATTGAGTGAAGTCTGGTTGCATTTTTTATGTTAAGCAAGACGAATGGGACGTGGACATCGAGGTGGTGGCTGTGCCTGCGGCGGCGGCGGCGGCTTTAAATATGCTAAGCAGGAGCCCTTCGTCTGTTTTCCGGTACTTGTTTTTCGTATATAGCTGGTTTTCTAGGATGTAAATGTGTTATGTTTGGCCTAGAAGTTGTTATAATACTCTTCACATTTATGAGAGCTGTCGTTGGATTTTTAGGACGCTGAACTACCTGATATAAAAGGTGTGACTGTGGACGAACACTTAATCCGTCGAAGTTTGAAGTTGCAACATTATTGGAAAGCCGCTCCATACTACCTTGAAGAAGACATTTCAAAGAGTGAGACTAAAGCACGTTCAAAATTTTTGTGTGTTTTTTTATGTAATTGACTGTGAGTCCGTGATCATGAAATTGATAATTTTGCATCTCGTTTCAGAGGGACAGAGCTCAGAGTTACCACATTAAGACCAGACTCGCTTTTGCAAATTTTAGAGCACAAAAGTTTCCCGATAGAACTAACTGAAGGTCTGCAATCTGAACACCCTATTGAGAAAAAAATAATAATAATGATAATAAAAATAAAAATAAAATAAAAAAAGAATGGCATTCAAGACTGCATATTCATAGATTGCTTTTTGAATTTTCTGCTGGCTTCAATGACTTCCATGGCTACTAAAATGAAATTTCGGGTCCAAAGGGAAGGCAGGGACAACTAAGTCGAAAGATAGTTCACTGGAATCCTGATTCTGGTACTGTGAGATGGAATGTTTTCTTTGTTTGCTTTCTATTGTGGTCTCTTTTCTTCTCTTTTTTTTCCCTCTTTTATGTGGAACAACCCTATTTATTTTTGTTCTCAGAATTTTTAAAAATATTTTTGCATGTTTTTTGGGGCAAAAATTTTAAAAACACAATTAACATAATTTTTAAAAAATTCTCACTTTTCAAAACAAAAAATATTTTCACCTATTTTGAAAATAATACCAAACAGATTTGAGGTGAAATAAAATATTTTAGAGTTTATAAGGAAATATTTTAATCTTGAACCATGCTGATTAAAATGTTTTATATTGCAGAGTTTTAGAAATTAGATATATTTGAAAAGCTTGAACAGCTTCAGGTAAAAGACCATTTGGCTTTTTATACCTCTTACAAGTGATGACATTTTTTTTTTGCACTCACTTAACTTTCTTAAACATTGATCTTACTTACTTAGTAAGAAAAATACTAAAATAATTTTTTTTCATTTTAATATTCTTAAAAACTGTTGCGACCCCTGTCGTCATTCAAGTTTAGACCTTGCTTAACACTTGCCTTTAAAACCATTTCAAATCGTTTCTTACAACTTATTAAGAAATATTTATTAAATCATAGCTTAAAACTTCACTTCATAATTATATAAAACATTTTGTAAAATACATATCTTAAAACTTAATAAGAAACATTTGCTGAAACATAGCTTTAAACTTTGCTTTATAATTATATAAAACATTTCGTAAAATATGACTTAAACTTTGAAAACATATCTTAAAACTATGATTATCTTAAAACTTTGAAAACACTATATCAAATAGTGGAAAACATTTCTTTTGAACAGCGGAAGCATCCCATAGTGATATCCATACCTAAATCTCTGCATCTGTCCTCCGCAGCACAAAGCTCCCCACAGAGGTTCTACTGGTTACCCGTAAGACTACCTACAACATCAAGAAACTTTTAATGAGCTTTCGCTCATTAAGTTCAAACATAGTCTCACAAATTATTTAAACATGCTTTAAAAACTTCTCTTATAAAAACCTTTTTCTCTTAAAACATTTTTCATAAACGTTTCTAAAAACGTTTTTCATAAATGTTTTTTTTTAACTTTTCTAAAATGTTTTTCATAAAACGTCATTTATAAACCTTTTCTTGTAAACATGAAAATGTTTTTCATAAACATTTAACATAAAACATTCCTCAAAATATTTTTCATAGCATATAAATATTCCATAACAAGGAAAACAAGCAAAATCAAAATGCACGTTTTTATTTATGCTCAATTATGAACTTTCAATTATGAGCGTTTTATGAATATTATTTTCTTACTTAAACTTTCTATCTTTGTTCCTTGACTTTCCTTATTTTGCTTTAGTGTTTGTAACAACATCATTAATCATGAGATCATAAACATGATGCTTCTCTTGCGGAAGACTTGAGACCATCGAACTCTGAGGTCATATACCTCACATCTAGGAGGTCAAACTTTAACTTTACCTATGTACCTCACATCTAGGAGGTCACAACTTTAACTTTACTTTCAGTACCTCACAACAAGGAGGCTGGTACGACACTTTCTTTTTATTATCTTTACTCTTACCGTCTTTTTAACTTTAGTAAGCATATCAAATGCAATTACATTATATGCAAACACATTTGCAAATCATAAGTGTTCTCTTTAAAATTTATTACATAAAAAATGCAATCAATAAACTTATAACTTAAACTATAAAGCTTTGTGCATTAACAAAATGTTATCATACTTTAAAAACAACAATTGCAAACCTTTTCTTGATCTTTTAAACTTTATGCATATTAAATGCAATCATGCTTTAAACATAATAGTTGCAAGTACATTGCAAATCTTGATTTAAACTTTAAAACCTTTTTGTATAATAAATGCGAATATACTTTAAAAACAATTTACATAACAATTGCAAACACATTTTCAAACATATATATAAGCATTTGAAAATCATTTACTTCATGTTGTAGGTGAGGTTTGAACTTACCTGGACTACGCTCTAGCTTTTTCTATTCCGTTCATTTTCCTTTCATTAGTCGGCTCTGTGTACAGATCAAACGACAGTCGACTCATCAATTAACTTTCTTGTTATCAATCTACTTGATTGATAATATAACGTCAACATTAACTATTCTTTCCTTTTAACTTAACTTATATACTATTGGTTTACCTTCCTTTACTTTACTTTGTAACCCATCAGGGTCACCTTTCCCTTTAACCTAGTAACCCATCGGGTTACCTTTCTTTATTTACTTGACTTTGTAACCTACCGGGTTACTTTTATTCTTAAGCATCCCTTAGTTAAATTTCCCGTTTCACTGGTGGTTACGTTACTTAATGTATTATGAAACATTTTTCGTCTAAGGACGTTTTGTTAGTTTGGAGTGTTCAACTCCATTTTAGCCATTTTCTTAAAATAATGATTTTATCCCTAATGGGTTCTTCGTCCATTTCGTAACTTTATAGAATTCATTGCTTAACTTTATCGTTTCATTTCTTACATATTATGAAAAAATTTCCACGAAGGAGTGTGTCCCAACATCGGGCTTTTTGGGTCCGTTTTGGCCATTTTTATAAAATGATCATGTTGCCCCTAACGTTTTTCTTTCATTCTTTACTTGACAAAACTTTGGATAAAAACATAATCCATGTGATTACTTACTACCCACAAAGATGCAGGAACTTAATGTTCCTTAATGAAAACCTTGTTTCACATAATTTTACGATTTTGACCCAAAATATAAAAATATTTACATTTTTATCCCTAGAACCAAAAGTGACCACTTTATACCAAAACGTTCAGCTTTTTCACAGGGAATAAAACTTACAAAAGCACCATGGTTGAATTCAATACATTTCATAAAGTTTCCATTTCTTGAAATTTTGTGCTCAAAGTTTCGTAAAATGCATAGCTCTTAAATCGAGCAGAAATTTGAAAAACTGTCCATGATGTCCTAACAGTTCCAATGAATTCTACAACTTTTGTGTTTTAACTTTCCTCAAATTCTAACGTTACTGAGGACTTTTTGGTTGATTTTCAAATCTACCGAACTTGTACCAAACTTTGCAATTTAGTCTTTTTGGAATTTTATAAAACTTTGTTCACAAAAATTATTTCCCTCACTGTGTTGGTAAATTCTATACCATATTTAAACATAAATTGGCCTCTAAGGCTCTCTAAATCATCATTTCTTGAAAACTAGTTAAACTTTGCAATTTAACAAAGTTTAGTAATTTTTTCATTCTTTTGCACAAAACCCTACTTTTTTTTTTCTTTTCCATCATCATCACCATCATCATATAATATAAACCAATCATGCCATAATATCCATTTACATGCAATAACTAAAACATTTCATCAAACACTTAGTATGCATATCTTTAGCATAAATTTTCAAGTAAAAAATTTAGAGATTTACCATCATCATCACCATCATCATGTAATATAAACCAATCATGCCATAATATCCATTTACATGCAATAACTAAAATATTTCATCAAACACTTAGTATGCATATCTTTAGCAAAAATTTTCAAGTAAAAAGTTTAGAGATTTACCTAAACTTTGCCAACCTTTTTGATCCTCCACTTGTGAGACTAAACTTGTTTAGATTCTTTTGTCATAAACCATAACAAAATTCTATTAAAACCCTATCCATAACTTTGAAGAAAAAATCACTAAAACCCTTAGAAAAAAGTTAGAATTTTACCTCCAAAGTTGCAAAACTTTGCACTAAAACACTAGTACTTGCTTTAAGCTTGGTTAGAGGTTTGTATTCATCAAACTTTGATAGGAAAATTGCCCAAAGGGCTGCCGGGTCCATGGGGGAAAAAATGGAAATTTTTCTTTTCTTTTCTTTCTTTCTTTCTTTCTTTCTTTCTTTCGTTCTTTCCTTCCTTCCTTCCTTCCTTTGCATGTTTTGCAAGCTGTAGACCAACCTTTGGTCTCTTTTTAAAGCTAAATATAAAGGAAACAAAGGGGTGAGATGGCCTTTTGTCCACCCATGGAGTGTCCCCCCTTTTTTCCTTTTTTTCCTTTTTTTTTTCTTTTTGGTGACTAATCACCCAAATTATTATTAGGGTTAACTTGGCCTTTTATGGTTGGGCCACATTAGTAAATGTGGTGGCCCAATCAAAACTCTCAAGGTGTCCCCTTGGTGGGTTTCACAAAACTTTTTACACAGTCTAAATTTATACTGACAGTATTTTTCTTATATTATCGTTATTCTTTTCTATACTATTCATGAGGCATCACAACCTCTTATACTTATTTACATCTATCACATAATGTAATTCCAACATTATCTAACTTTGTACTGTCTAAATTTACACTGATTGTATTTTTTTTATATCGTCGGTATATTTTCTATACTGCTACAGCATTCCTTATTCATCCATATTCTTCCAAAAGTATTATTCTTATACTGCTTTAACTTAAACAGTCCAATTTCTGTATTGCTTAACCTTAAACAGTCTAATTCTTACACTGTATTATTTTTGCGATGTAATTTTCACACTACATAACTTTATCAGTGTATTTCTTTACATTGCATTATTCTAATACTGTATAATTTTTTATGTTATTATACAGTATTTTTTTCTTTAACTGTATTTTTGTCTTAACATAATCTTTAACTTATTGCATTTTTAATGCATTAGAAATTCTCGAGTGTTATATTACCTAAGCTGTATTTGTTCAAAAGATTGAACTCCTTGAAAATAGAATCTTACCGATTATTTTCTGAAACGTAAATACATAATTTGACTGGTTGTCACGCCCCGAAGTACGGGAGGTGACGTGGCGGATTATTTAGATTAATCAAAAGAGAATTTAATTAAAACCAATAGTTTAAGGATCAAATTAAGTGAGAAATAAGAAGATTTCCACCACATTTTTATAAAAGAATTTATAAATATTAAGCAAATATAAAAATTAATAAATAACCGCGAGTATGGGTTCCACAACCTATAACTTGTGCACACACATGGTTCTGACAATATCATAAATACAATTACAGTCCAAGTACAAATAAAGTTAACTCTTACATGCCTTGATTAAATAATACAAAATATAAATCAATCCTCCTATTGCTCTTGAGTTCGGTCCGAAGAATCCTCTCCAAACCTAAATGGGAAACCACCTAGAGGGGGGGAAATTTAAAACAATAAAACGTGAGCGAAAGGCTCAATAGGACTATGTTTTATAAAATAATTTAATGTAAAGAAACATATCATTATTTAGGAGATACTCAAAAGAAACCTTAAATAAATAAATAAATAAATAATTTGAGTAGAACCGTCCTGACCCAGAACAGTCTACTCACACAATCAGAAATACCATTTTCCTTTTTCCTAGGCAAACCATGATATCACCACCGTAGTGGCCCAGCTGGGTTTCGGGACCTGCCCCCAAGGTCGATCGCTACACGACCCGATCTCTGATATGGCATCATGCCTATGTGTTTATTATCATTATCATTCAAAACCTAATTTCCGAGTGTTGTCAATTACGTTTATTATGAAGTTTATTTCAGATCACGGTATATTAAAATATAACCGATAAATCCATTTTCAAACAACCATTGAAAACATTTTAATAGAAATCCTTTTTAAAGCCAAATTATTTCAAAACCAGGCTACCAAAGAAATATGATAGAAGTCCTACCTCAATACTCGTGCCGGTGTCCCACACCGTAATCCCGGTCCGCTATACGTTAGCTCCGCGGAACCACGAACGATCCTAGATACCAACTAAGTCGATCAATATCTAGTTCGAGATATTCTATGTTACTAAATCATTTCATGATGTCCTAGTGTGCCATTTGTACCTTTAAAATCATTCTATAAGGTTGGGATTTAAATCAGGGTTTAAAACAGTGAAAACGGGTAAAAATCACAAAATTTTCCATGCCTCAGTCGGCCTGCCGGACTCCCTGATTCGGCCTGCCAAACTGCACAGTTCGGCCTGCCGGAGGCAAAGTTCGGTCGGCCGAACAATTTTCAGGTTCGGCCTGCCGGACTGAAGAACACCGGCCTGCCGATCCTTGTTTCAGCCTGCCGAACACGCACTTCGGCCTGCCGAACTGGAAAAATCCAAAAATCCCAGCAACGAGTTTCTCGATCCCCAAAATTCAAATCTTGATTCTAACATGTTTTTCTCAAATCCCAGGAATGAAAAACAATCATAGTTGATAGAAAAACATACTAGAACATGTTTGGAATCATTTAAACAAGATTTAAACTCGAAATCCTTAAAAATCCGAAAATGAGAAAATAGGGAGAAAAATGAAAAATCTTGAATTCGATCCGTTTTTCTTCAATCTAAGCTTAGATTTTAGTTGTTCTAAGTTCATTTAACTCAAATCCACGGTTTTCTAAGCTTAAACAAACCTAGATTTCAAAAATGCACAAAATTGAAAATTTTGTAAAAAGTTTAGAAATTTTAAATCTAACCTCGAATCGAAGCTTCAATCCACGATCTCGATTGCTAAATCACGTCCCCGAGCCTCCTCCTTGCTATCCCGAAGCTTGGATTCGAAATGGGGTTCAAAAATTTTGAGAGAGATAGAGAGAGAGAGATTGCCGAGAGATATCAAGAGGAAGAGAGAGAGAGGCTGCGTGAGAGTGAGGAGAGAGAGAGAGAGAAGAAGGAAATAAATAGAGAAAATCGGTGGGCGGTTTTACTGTGCGAAAACCATGTGTCGCCCACGGTTTTGTAAAACGGAGTATTTTTAACATTTTACAAATTGTTGTGTTTTAAAACTCAAAACATCATTTTAAAACAAATAAGAAATCATTTGAACGCATCAATTTAACAAAACAACCAAAAATTCAAAATCCAACCAAATAATCTAATTAATGTTAAAACGTTAATTATGGCACACTAATTCATCATTTATACTACATTAACACTAAATGAATTTCGGGGCGTTACACTGGTTGACTTTATCTTAAAAGTATGACATGTAATACGTTAATACAAAATTTGTGGCTGAGTATGGTTACTTAAATTCTTTTGTTTCTTCAATGAAGTCTTCCGTTTAAATGGTTTTTTCACATGACTAGGGGCACAAGGACGAAGAAGAAAAGAAAAAGAAAGAAGGTGAAAATGAGGTCGAAGATGAAGATCTGGAAAATGATGAGTCTGAAGAAGAGCCCAATGATTATGACTACAGTCAAGTTCTTACTAGACAAATATTTTCAATATGATCATTGGCAGATATTGTTCCTGCAAAATCCACATTGGTCTTTCTTCCTTTTTCTTTTCCTTTTTCACTTTGTGATGCACATTCTTTACAATAATAACCTCTACATGTGGAAGCACAAAAATGTGTCCTGTCAATATTTGTCCCTACCATGAACAAGTAATGAAAGAACTTCAGAAACAATTGAGTTATCAACTGATAATGACTGGTAGTAAAAGACTTGTCGAAACAATCTTAGTACCACAGACCCTCTGCTAGGGGGAATATTTTCTTGCTAGTTTACTAGTTCATAACATGTGTCATGAAGCAAATAACGTGACAGATTATGACGGGGCTTTATTATTGTTATTTTTCCTTACTCTATGCCAAAGTATTTAAGAAATTGTCCATTTCTGTGTATTGAACTGCTAAGGTTGAAATTATGGTCAGCAGACTTGGCAGTTCAATTAATTATTTTCGATCCTCTCTTGTTGAGATGCTTTTACGATAGGAGTTCGCCTCCTTCAAGCATTTCCATAGCTTTTTAGTTTTAGTTTGAATTGGCAAACTTTGGGCCGTGGCATTGCTAAAAAGATAAAGAAACCAATAATGCATGCACCTTTGTGAAAGCAGTTCAACTTTTATGCCCCTTTCAACCCTATTTTCGTTTTCATTTCATAATAATTCTTTGATTATATGAAGTCAATTTCAAGAAAAAGACATCAATAAATCATCTTTAAAAAGCAGCCTCAACTTTTATCCCCTTTCATGTCTTTATTGTGTTTCTCATTCATATTTTGGCCAGTAATGGCTGTTACCATGTATAAGCTCCTATGCAAAAGTCACGAGCCTAGAAAACAACTTGAATATTGAATGCATTTCTTTTTCTCTAACAATGTGGAAAATAAATTAACCTTTTTTTTTTACTGAAAAATCTCGTAGAATGTGGACTTTGACGACGATGAACATGATTTTAATGCGGACGATGATGGTGAAGGTGCAGGTATTCTTTCGTGGCACCTTTCTTTTCCTAATAAATTTAGGATTAGTTTACTCTTTCAAGTTGCACTCGGGTTTTTCTTTTGGCACATGGCGCGATCAATCGTAACATGAGCTTGTTTTGATGGTTTTTAATGCTGCAGATGAAGTGACATATTAGTTGCTCCATGAAGAATGTTATTCCGAATTGCAGCTGATGCTTGAAGCAAGTTTTGTAGATAACTAGATACAAGAACCGAATTTTTTTTTTCTTCTCTTTTTGTCCAACATAAAATAACTACCTTTTGCTGGTTATTTTCTTGTAAACTTGGGTTTTATTATGATATCGGCTCCTAGTCATCAAATGTAACCTTTTGCTTCTCTTTTTCTTTTCTATTAGCTGTTTCCTCTTATGGGATTCTTTATTTTTTGGGAGGAAGAAAAATGGCAAAAATTAAGTAAAAAACACTATTTCAACAAGTGAGCGGCAAAACTTGAATTTTCAAGTGGACTCATCCTTGTGTAATGGAATTTGCAGCTAAGGCAGAGCAATAATACTACTAAGCATCCATCAAATGTAGTAATAATAATAATAACAATAACAATAATGATAATAATAATAATAAATTTAAAAATAAATAATCATCTAGTCATTAAATATTATCATTGCCCAAAGTTATAATCTAAACAAACATGAGACTGATTGTTCATGGAATTTGCAACGTCTTCAGCCACCAAAAAGGGCGAAAAAAAAAAGTAAAAAGAAAGAGAGGCATAATTAACATCTCATTCTTAAAAATTAAGAATATGTAGGATCACGTGGGAGCCACGTGAGAACTGTGGCTAATCGATTGATGAGGTTCCTTAGCTCAGCCTTTTTCTTTTTTTTTTTTTTCTTTTTCTACACGAAAGAGACAGAATATTGATAATTAAAAGTATTTGCCACGTGTCTGGTGGTCGGGTAGTGGGAACATTCGAAGGCAATTCTTTTCTCTGTGACTCAGACGATGGCGAACGTGAACGGCACTCATTCAATCATGTTGGAATCTAACGGCTGTGATAAGATCATCGACTCCACTCATCGTAACGGTCTTCAACCTTCTGGGCCCCACCACGACATCTCATATTTCTCCTTCCTTCGTTCTCACGGGCTATTTATACATCTCCTCTTTGAACCTCCAAAACATTCACTCCGACAAACGTGGAAACGAGAACAAGAAAACTTGAACGAGAGGGACAGATAAACGAGGATTTCGACGGTCAGATTCGAATCAGAAAAATGTCGTGGCAAACTTACGTTGATGATCATCTGATGTGCGAAATCGACGGTCACCACCTCACCTCCGCGGCCATCATCGGCCTAGACGGAAGTTTGTGGGCTCAGAGCCCCAGCTTCCCTCAGGTTCGTCTTTCCCCTTTTTTCCTCAGATTTTTCGTTTTTACGTCTTTAACGTTGGAGGATTGATCAATTAATAATTCTTATTTTGTTTTGTTCTGTTTTGTCCGGTTGTTGAATTTCTCCCTTTGTTTTTGGCGTTTCAATTGATCGATTTTTGTCCATTTTAGAGGACGTTATCGGAATCGCTTGCATTTTCCCGGGAAAAATATGATTTATATTCCAAATGCTTTGTTATTGGTTCTTTCGGATCTACATGCATTCCAATTTATTTGATTCTCATGTAAATTTTTTTGCCTTTTCTAATGAAATATATCCAGAATTTCTGAATCCGTTTGATTGCCGAGAAAAATGTCAGTAAAACAATAGAAATTATTCAACTTTATGGATTTTGATAATTTATTGATTAATAAAGAAGGAACGGTGTGGAATTTGCGACTCGCAATGGATATGATTGTTGGATATATATATATATATATATATTACTTGACGGCGAAACAGATAAATGCAGCTAGCTTCAAGTTGTTGGCACTAGGCTTCGTTAAATTGTTGTCTAGAGGAATGAAAAACTTGTTCTAGGAATTCGTGTTTTGGATTCGACCCTCATCTCCCATTTTTCCAGTATCTTTTAACATCATCCAATAATATCATCTCATCATCCAATAATATAATGTCGCGTTGTAATATTTTAAGTGATATAGTGTTGTGGCATGATATTATTGGAGGACATAGAAATATAACTATGTCAATTAATATGTCATATAAATTAAATTGTCTTAATATTTTAAGTGACATAGTGTTGTGACATGATATTATTGGAGGACATGAAAAGAGACAATTAAAAGAGGACATGAAGTTTAAATCCTCGTGTACTCGGGTGATTTGTACAGAATTCTTTTGTGTTGTTTCCCAATAAGGAATTTCGTTACCTTATGACCGTGACAGTTACGCTATGCATTCGTGTATTTGGTTGAGTTTTAATGCACTAAACCGATTTGAATAGTTTGGCATTTTGCTTTATTTTTTGTCTTTTCGTTGGTGGAAAGAGCGATGATGTTTCGTTAACACTTTGTATGCAGTTTAAGCCTGAAGAAATTGAGGCAATCAAGAAAGATTTTGATGAACCTGGATCTCTTGCCCCAACTGGATTACATCTAGGTGGCACAAAGTATATGGTTATTCAGGGAGAACCCGGTGCTGTCATTCGTGGAAAGAAGGTTTGGTTTATTATTCCTATTTCTCGTGTTTGGTGCTTGCAATTGGTTTTTTCTCATTTTGTGATACTTGATTATTTTGATGTCATCTTGCCTTTCCTTTTAAAAAATGGTCTTTGGTTGAATATGCATGAATGATGAAACTGTCTTTTTTCAAAGGATTTAGCTCTTCATAGTCAATTACTGCTTTAGAATCGTCTTAGTATTAATATATGTGTGAGTTTGAGATACAATTAGCTTATCAACTTTACATACAATGAAAAGACCATAATAGTGTAGTGTGAGATACCTGTAGTCATCACTCATCAGGCATGTTTATTAATCATAACCTATGGCAAACGGGAAGCTTGGGCAAGCCCATATGGGCTAACAAAACTTCCCTAAGCGCGTTTAAAGCACGAAGGTGCTAAATTTGAAAATTGGCCTAGTCACCTCAAAAAAGTTATGTCGCGCTATTTTGAGTAAGAGTGTCTTGTCATTGTTCACATTTACTTTTAGATTTTTATATTTAAATGATAAATCAAGATTGCTAACCAACGAATCAATGTAGCAGAGTACCTCTCCATCCCAGTCGACAACTCCATCTCCGGATTTGATTAGTCCTAATTACGAACCTTTAAGCCTGGCATGTCCTTAAAGGCATATTACAGATCTTTATGAGTCCTACATATGGACCACCCCCTAACAGATTCTCAACCTTTTTTCCTCGCTTCTTGAGATCTACTTGTAATGACAATCCATGTTAGTGGTAACACTGTTACATAAACACAAGTACACGAACACATGGATGCCAGATTGTCTATGCATTTTTCTTTTGAAAAGTTTCATTATTAGTGATAGTGAACTGCCCCACATAATTGAATGTTCTCTTTGAATTATCAGGTCCATCCTTTTTCTTGTTTCATCAATTACGTCCACCTTAATGCATGCCCTTCCATTTGCGTAGAAGTTTGATTCGATTTTATTTATGCTGCAGGGTTCTGGTGGCATCACTGTGAAGAAAACGAACCTAGCTCTTGTTTTTGGCATATACGAGGAACCTTTAACCCCGGGACAGTGCAACGTGATCGTAGAGAGGTTGGGAGACTACCTGATTGAGCAGGCCTATTAAATTATCTCAGATTCATGCTTTTCATACTTGCATCTTTTCTGTTTTTTGGGCGTGCATTGTTTTCTTGCCATGGCCTTGAACTGGTACTGGTGTTGTTCCTGAAATAACGGGTTGCAGCCAGAAGCAAAGAGTGTGGTTGTGTTAGGATTTGTTTATTTCTTCCGACTTGTTTCTTTAATTTGTGTATTTATTCACCCCTGCAGTTTGCTCCTATATTTATATGTGTTTCTATAATTTCAAAATATTGATGAATTTTCATCATAGTATGAATATAATATATTAAATTAGTAATATTTTTGGAATGAGGAAGCGCAATGATATTGCCTAATTGTGTGATTTCGTCTCTGAGGACTTGAGGATTGTTGTGCATGCAAGGAGGGTTATTTCCTCTTCTTTTTTTTCCCTTTTTTTTATTTTTTGTTTTTGTGTGAATAAGGGTTATTACTTTTGTGCACAGGCCTGAGATGCATGTCAATCTCAATAAGCATTATAATAAAGCATTGTTATTTATAATACTCGCTATTTTTTTCAGGATGACAAATTCAATGGAGATCTATATTGTAGTCTAATAATTACGGGACAATACTGCTAAATAAAACTATATTGCAATAAAAAAAATGAAAAAAAATCTTTGAGACGTAGACCATTATACATACACATTTAAGACTAAAAAAAATAGATCTCCTCTCTTAGTATCGATATTGGCTTTAATATTTGAAGTATGGAGATAGTCCGGTTACACTGGAATTGGTATACTCATTCCAAATTGTTTTGAATCACCTTTCTTATAATTTGATTAAATTCTCATTGCAAAGCATGATAGGAGGAATTTTTATTCTATTTTAGAGTTATAAAGACTGGTCTTTAAACTTCAGGGTCTTTTTTACTTTATCCTTAGAATTTTAAAATCATTCTTTTACCCTTCTTAAATTTTAAAAATTATCACTTTGTCTCCTAAACCTTCAAAGCTCTTCACTTTGCTCCATAAACTTCCAATTTTTCATTCAAAGATGAGGAGATATTGTTTCAATCACCACTTTACTCTTAAACTTTCTCGTACATTCCGCTTCGATATCTATCAAGTTTTGTTCTAACACCTAGTGGCAATTAGAGGCGCTTTGTATCTTTTTATTTAGAAAAAAAATAAGATAATTTGGTAAATTTTGTTTCAGCATTTATCAGGTTCTACTCTGGCACCCTCCAGCAACGATCAAAGGCTCTTAGTATTTTTTGTTTTAAAGAAAATATAAAACAATGTGATAGATTTCACTTCGACATCTATCAGTTTCCATGGTATTTTTTGTTTTAAAGAAAATATAAAACAATCTACTAAATTTTGCTCCGGCTTCTACCAGGTTCCACTCCAGTGCCTCTCAACGGCAATTAAAGTAATCTACCACATGAAAGATTGAGAAGGAAGGGTAATTGAACTTTTAATAAATCGTCTTTTTTAATTAAAAAATAATAATAACTTGGACTTTTAATAAATTATTTTTTTAATTAAACTGAAATTAGCTTTCTAAGAAGGCAATTTTAAAAAATGCTCCTTTAAAAGGGTATTTTTGTGGTTTTTCTTTTCTTATATGGGGTAGACTTGAGAAATTTACTTTTGTGATACTGTTTTTCAATTCTACCCTTTCTATTAGAATGTTTAAAGCATACCACTTTTAATAAATAAAAACATATTATTATTTTTAAATATTTTAAGTTAAGGTTTGATAAATATATTATTTAAAAGTATTTTAATGTTTTTAATTAAAAAAAGATATGAATTAAGGGGAGAAAAAAATGATTCATCACAGACGCAAAAATGGTAGTTAAAAAAGGGGAATCCACCAACTTACTCCTCATGTTTCATATGTAGTTGGGCCAAGAAGTGGACCTCATATGGCTCAAAGGCCCATGAATTGTCAGTGCCCTATGACGTTCTAGCCACAAAAACCCTAGTCGTTCCTCTCCTATGTATGATATATATTCTCCAATCCTCCGAAGTCGACCATATTGCGTGCTTCTATTTCTCTCCATCTCTATCTCTGCCCGCTTTATCTTGATTTTTCTAATCACTGGGTTCATCAGTCAAGTTCTATCATTCAAGCGCTTAGAATATAAGACTTGAATAGTTTTTTTTAATAAAGGCAGGGATTGTGTGTATCGGCGTTGTGCTACAATCAGTGCACTCTGTTTCCGAAAGAGTTCCCTGCAAAACCAACTTCTTGGAGGGGGAAGATGGGCAGTTGTATTTCATCCTCCTTGTTGAAATTTCAACAATCATCTTCCCCACATTGAACATATCATTTTCCGTGTAAATTTATGATATAAATTTCTCCTTTTTTTTTTAAGTTATGAAATTAGTTATAATAATCGGTTTAGGTTTTTACAAAAAAAAAGTCAACTTCCATGAGAACATTCTTATAATTCATCGACCTGGTTGAGTTTATAAATAAAAGTCAACTTAATTTACTCTTTTAGTTTTGGCCTACAAAAATATGCCAAATGCCCTTTAAGAAAACCTAATAAGAGGCTTACATTTTCAAAAACGTGAAGGGCGAATTCGAAATGTAAAGATATAAAGGTGTTACAAATAAAAATTACCCTACTAAAACACCCCTCAAAGGCCTCGGTTATAATCTGTCAAGCCAATTTTTCAAATTGAAATGTAGAATAAAACTATATAAAAAGTAGCAGCAAAACTTATCAGCGCGATGAGATCTCCAAGTGACACCAAAAGGCAGCTGAGGGGGGAGATATGGTTGTTCGTAAGGATGGTGCAGAATAGGCCCCGACATTGGGAGTTTTATAGCGGCAACCATGATCCGACGGCCGCCAAAGGGCGATTTGAGAAATGAAAGATATGTGATTACTGATATGTGATTACTAATTGATAAGAGTGAATCCAAAATTGTAAAAACTGACTCCCCTCAAAAAATAAAAAATAAAAATAAAAGTTTCATATGATTTAATTCTCTCTTAAAAATCTAAAGCAAGCCTATAACATTTAAGCGTTAGAACAAAATATTGTGGGGAAAATCATTATCAATTAGGATCATTCATGTCAAATGATGTCGAAGTCATCCTGAATACATTGATTATTATGTAATTTCTAAATCTGAAGGTTGAGGATCTTCCAAGTATGGTACGTAAGTTCTCCTTTAGAGAATGCTCTGTAATCTTTCTATATATGAGTAACAGAAAAAATAAAGTACGTACTGACTTATGATCACAACCTCTCTATATAACCTAACGGTAAACAGCGGGCGGTTTGACGGTTTTTGGGTGAGTGCGAGTTGGTTTTTTTAAATGGTGGGTTAGCGATTACCCAACCCATAAACTGCCAGTGGAATAGCGGGCGGTTTCGGCTTGGGTACGGGCAGGTTGAGGCGGTTGGGGCCTACACTAATACCCAATATAATTTTTTGAGCTTTTTGTTATTAAAAAAAAGTGAAGAAAATTTGTAGAAAATATTAGATGATAATGTATGAAGCATTCCCAACAACAACCAAGTTTGATGCCTAAAGACAGTGACCATATTCACAATAAATTAAAAAACATATCATTCATTGCAACAAGAAAGATCAACTACAGATGAAGTGATAAACAAAGTCAAGAGTTCTTGTTCTTCCATAAAATCTGTTCATTGGATTCAAAAATAACAAGATACTACAAATGAAATGATGAATAAAGTCAATTGTTCTTTTTCTTTTTAGGGCTTTTTTTTACTAACTTGCCCATGCCAACGCTTGAAGTGTTGGATTGTTCAATCATCTCTAAAATAAGAACAAAATCAAATAAATGATAAATTTTAAAAAATAAGCAGAATTGTAACAAACTTAAAAATTATACAATTACCTATCTCAAGATTCTCAGAAGTCTTAAGAACCTCCTGCTCATCCATATACTCCATCACAATCATTGGTTGATGAGACTCGCTCAACCAATTCTTCAAGCAAATCAATGTCTCTACTGTCTTAAGACTTAGTGAGCTCCTAAAAGGATCAAGTATGCGGCCTCCCATAGAAAATGCAGCCTCAGATGCAACAGTTGTCACCGAAACAACAAGTACATCACAGGCAATATGAGAGAAAACTTTGTATTTCATAGAATTCACCATCCACCACCTCAAAATGTCAAAATCATCGATATTAGTTGTGTCTATATCTTCAGGAGGCTCGTTCAAGTACTTGTCCGCCTCATTCTTTGTTTTGCCACTATCTTGATTATGCCGTTGTTGCATGAAACTATCATGCCTATTAAATTCAGTAGCTCTAGTAAGCATAAAAGATGACGACAATGAAGTTTGTTTGACAATTTCCAATTGACTTGCAGCTTGAGCTTGAGGTTCTATTGACTGTGGAAATACCAAACTCTTTCTCGTTATAATAATCAAACATCTTCCTCAAATCATCTTCAACATTGTTTATTATAGACTTACATGTCCTTGAGTTGTGAAAAGCACTCAAGCAATGATGTAAATACTCAAGCTAGTATCGAGGATTAAGGACGGTGGCAAGCAACAAACATCCATTACTCTCCTCCACTTTTCCCCAATATTTTTCATATTTGAGTCTCATGTTAAATGCCACTGATGCCAACGAAGAATTATCAGGAGCTTAATCGCTCAAATTATACAAATGCTCTTGAATTTGACACATATCCCAAAAATATTTATTAAAAGTAGCATAAGCAGAACCATTAAACCTCAAAGCGATGTCATAAAAGGAGATAAATATTGCTCAAAGACTTTTGCATTTTCCTATTCAAGTTCATCCGATGGCCTATCGCTTTTTTTGCAATCCTTCTCAGCCATTTCAAAATATTTCAAATAATTTTGATTGTTATAAAAACTTTCAAATGCCTTTTGAAACTTCATTGCTTGGTTTAGCACCAAATATGTAGAGTTCCATCTAGTGGTGACACCTAAGCATAAAATTCCCTTACAAGGAATACCCTCCATTCTCACACACTCCTTAAACGTCAATAATCTTGTCCTCGATGAACCCATATATCTTACTACATTTTGAATACTGATTATCAACATTTGTTTCTCTTTCAAACCATCCTTGATGGTCAATTTGATATTGTAAGCACAACACCTTATGGGAAAGAACTTACCATCAAGTGCTAGCTCCTCTTTTTTCTCTTTGAATTTCTTTTTCAAGTATTTAATGGTCTTGTCATTGTTAAACGCATTGTCAACTGTCACCAAGAAAATTTTATGGATACCCTACTCAATTAAACAAACTTCGATTGCCTTAGCAATGGTGTCTCCATGATGATCTGTAATTTGAGAGAAATTAATAATTCTTTTTTGCAAATTAAAATGATTATCCACCCAATGAGCTGTGGTTACCATGTACCCAATATTTTGAATTGACGTCCAACAATCTGTAGTAATAGAAACCCTTTGCTTGTTCAAGATGTCTTTCAATTCCTTCTTCTCATCCAAATACATCTTGTAAATATCTCTAGCAATTGTCATCCTTGATGGGGGATCAAAGCTAGGTTGACGCTTTAGACAAAAATGCTTAAACCCTTCACTTTTGACATGCTTGAATGGCAACTTAGTCAACCCGATGTACTCGGCAATAGCTTCCCTACAAGCATCTTTGTTGTAATGCGCAGCCAATAATTGTCTCTCATTTGCTACATCACCTCCTTTCTTTGGTTCAAATGCTAAGACCCTTTGTTTCTTGTCAACAAGTTTATTGGGATTTTTTTAGCAATTTCTCAAATCATTCCACAAAGTACTCATCCCATGCTTCTTTGCTTGATCAGCAAATTCCGGCTCATAGTGTTTGCACTTTGCTCTTCTTTCTCTTCTGTCATCAGAATAACAATTGAAATTCTTCCAAACCTCAGTAGTTTCTCTAGGAGGCTTTTGGCCTTTCCATTTTTTGGAATTTTTTTCATCTACTGTCTCTTCATCTGATTCAAACTCATTCTCAAGATCAACTGGATTTGCTTTTAGAAACACTATCAACAATGCCAAAACTTGAAGAGGCTTGAGATTGACTAGAACTATCGTCCATTTTTCACCTAAAGTACATCATCGAATAAGAGAAAATCATACATGGATGCAAGGCAGTTATTTAAAGTTTGTTAAACTGTAATTTTCTTGTTAAACATGATGTAAATACCGATTTCTTGTTAAACTAATAGATATTGTGTCCCATTTACAAGAACGCTGAATTGGGTGGTAATACGCGAGGATCATAGAACTTTTACTTCTGCCACATGTTTAGGCTTTAAAAGTTTTCCATCTTCAATACTCAGCCATCAGCGCTAACCTACTTAAAACCAATCATCCTCCAAATTTGATGTGCATGGTCCAAAAGGAAGTTGGTATAATTCCGACTGTCACAATCACCATGCTTCGAACTTTGTAAAGAATCTTAGCCTCTCAACTCACAGCATGCTGCATGAATTTGAAGTTCTATGGTTCTGACTAATACATCATCAAAACATTTTCATCAGAAGCAACTCAAAACCTAGCCAGCATAAACCCCCACCTCCAAAAGAGGATGTACTAGAAATTACCTGTAACGCCCTTATATGGGGGTTAACAGTTTTTATTGAGATAAAATAAAAATAAATAATAAAAGTAAAACCTTAAAAATAAAATTTGCCCGGGACTTAAATGAAAACTCCCAACTCAAAAATAAAAATATAAACGACAAATAAACCACAGTTTTAATGTAGCACCTTAAATTTAATAATATAAACTGTTGTCATCATCATTTTAACCCTCAACACATTGTAATACAGTCACAGAAAGTAACAATTGATGCTTACATTATCATGAAGAACATTCTCAACAATTGAAGCAGTCCCAATGTAATATAGCTACATCACTTCCTCAACTATATTTCTCGTAGCCACCTCACACTTAGTGAGTCCTGAAAAGATATAAACATAAGGGTATGAGCAACACTATGCTCAGTAGAGAAAGCCATTACTCACCTTTAGGTTTTTATCATTACCACATTAAAACCTGCATGGTTAGTAAGTCACATCATATTCCAGATTATGAGGTTTATTATGATCACATCTTATGGATACCGTAGTTAATCATTACCAAGTGTCATAATTACACATTTATACAAATATTACCAATCATCATTGTTCCTAGGTATCCATGTTAAATTGAGTATCACTCAACTCATCGAAACCCAAATGGGCGCACTTGATCACCCTATAAACATTCCAAGGGTGTTCCGGTGAGGGGACATCAAGCCCCGAGTCCTCACCAAATCGATTCCTGTACAGTGTGTTCTGGGACTTTCAACCCAAGGAAGCGTCATCGCCTTCCCCCTATTTTACCTTTTAGGGTATTCATGCCCAAGGACGTAACCGTCGCCCTCTTCATGTCTCACAATTTCTCTATATTGAATCATTATTAATAGAGTTAGTTTTCCTAACCATGCTTCTCAATTTATAACATGTGTCAATTCATTATGTTCCTCGCCGTACAATACAAGACGAATCCATGTCATAGTTTCATATGTGATACTCATATAATATTAGTTCAACATAGATATATATATTGCGGCAAAACAATCAATTTTAATTCTATAAAAACCTCACAAAAGATGAGTAATAGAATCCCTACCTTTCAAGCTTATCAACAATCTTTTAATCCTGGAATCAGTTAACGTTAGCTCCATACTCCCTTGATCCTAAGGCGTGCATAAGGACAATTAAAACTAAAGCACAACATACAACTACATTCATAAAATTTATTTTAATTTAATCTTAGAATTTCAAGAAATAACCACTGCCCATAGAGGTATTATAAAGTTTAACAATATAAATTTTCTGTCTAGGGCATATACACTTAGACTTCATACATATGCTCCAAAATAGCAACAAACATATACTTAGGTTTAAGAACGCAAATTTGAATAATCCTTTAGTATAAAAGAAAATTTATAAATGAAAGACTAAATTTGTTCATAAGATTCTAACCTCGGATTATGGTTAGTTGGAAGCTTGAAATGGCTTCAAAACAGGTTCCTTTACTTCGGTATGACTGAAATTCTTGCTCAAATGGAGGTGATGGTGGCTGATTTTTATGGCTGCCTTGAAGAAGTTCTCTAAGTATTTTGCTTCAGCAAAGAAATGAGAAGAAGAGTGTGGGAACCGTGGAAGAAAAAGGAAGAAAAGATGAAGTCTTTGAAAAGAAGTGATAGAAACAATTATAGAGGAGACATGTTGAAGCATGTCACGGAGGAAATAAAGAAAATGAGGGTCAAGAGTAGTTGGAAAAGATATCCTTATGTCTCATCTAAAGACTTTAACACACATAATGCCAATATGACATTTTTGAGATTTATTAGAAGTTCTAAGGCTTTTTAGTAATCATACTAAATAAATATAGGAGAATTTTAGAAAATTTAAAAATAGATAAAAATAAATATTATAAAATAAATTTAAATGAAGCAATTTTTTTTTGTACATTAAAAATTAATTTAATTACCTCAATACCCGTTAGAAGAATAACGGGTGTCACAGCTCTACCCCCCTTAAAGAAATTTCGTCCTCGAAATTTCAATTCTAGCAATACTAGTAAAAATTATGATTCCACTATGATTCCAATTCTGAGTCTAAACCGTTAATGTTGTTTGTCCTCCAAATTTAAGTTATCGTATCTCCACTTATTTACTTGCATAATAAATCTTACTCCTAAATCCCTCAATGAGAGTATTTCTGACAAGTTTCAACTTATAACACCGTATAATAGTCTAAGAATCTGATCAGGCATACATATTGACCATATCATGATTCCAGTCCTTCATTGTCCATGGACTGTGATTTACAATCACATTTAAGGAGATTGCCAGAGTAATTTTATATACTTCATCTTTAGGTTCCTTTTCCTTTTTGAGTAAGGAAAAGTCAAATATATTTGATTTCATACCTCTACTAATAAACTAAAACATAATCATAAAACATATATCACAAACACTTCTATTCAAAACCATACATTAAACTTATTCATAGAGATATTAAACGGAATCTCTAGTTGCAAACATACCCGACATATTTTTCATTAAACAGCTATCCTCATGACACAAACATTCAACCCAAATAATATACTCATATTTCATATGGAATATCCCCATAACTGACTCTGGTACTTCCACATAATATTAACAGAATATTACACATTACAAACATGATACGGATACGTTTCGAGAGTACAAGGCACTCCGTATACCAGCTATCCATATCATGCATGCTTAGAGGATACAAAAACATCGATAAACAAAAGATCGGACCTTAAGAAGGATGCGTTTCGAGAGCATCAAGTACTCCGTATCCAGCCATCCCGGCATTAGGCTCAATGAATCTAAAAGATTGAACAACGTACCACAAGAAACACAAAATACAAGGCAAACGGTTATTCGTAACACACGAAATACGGACACACATGCCTACATGCCAAAGATAAAACAAAAAGATTACAGATGGAGATTCAAATCAATTGGCCGCTCCCGGCTTTCCCTTTCCCATTCAAGCTTGGATGTTGCAGTGTCGGATTCTGGATGTATGATTTGCATTTTATCTATCAATTCCTCAGCTGTTGAAGCAGTGACAAAGATTTGTCTCTCCGATTCTGTAGTGATGTTTTCTTCTACAGCGTAATCTAGAAATTTCAAAAGACCGTCATAAAAACCCTTTACGTTCAGCAGTCCCAAAGGTTTGGAATAAAAGCCCAACAATTGCCCACAAGCAACTATAAATATTTCCTCAAGAGTACCTAGACCACCAGGTAATGCTATAAAAGCATCAGAATTATAGATTATGTCTTTAAAATTTTTAGGGATACTCCTGACTCCTTCTCCCTTACCTATGGCTTCCTTACAAAGGTTTCCTTCAACTGGAATATGAGGCCAAATTCTTACATCAGTAGCGTCACTAGACCTAGCTGCTAGTGCCATATTTACCATCATTTTTATACTACCACCCCCATAGATTATGTTAATCTTCTTGCGTGCTAGGACTTGCCCTAAGTGATTTGCAGCTTCTAAATAAGCTTTATCTTTTCCAAGGCTGGAACCACAAAAGACACAGACATTCTTTATTTTCTTCGTGGACTGGGAGGTAGACATATTTGGTTTATAGAAGTGGTTGCTTAATGTCTGCTCCACTTAGACTTCGGGTTCTACATGAGTTTTTAAAGATGAGAAATATACAAAAAGGGCTAAAGAGATAGACAAGTAGGTAATGAAAAGGTAATCCAAAGATTTAAACAAAATCTTGTGCGGATAAGAAAGTAAGATAAGGTGATTGATAGTTTACAGAAAATTTGATTCACTTTTTGAAAAAGATTAGACTCTAATTGTATAACTTTTGACAATTGAGAACAATTCGACAGAAGACCCTCATGACACAACTGTAGACTTTTTGACAAATATACACCAAGTCTAGAAATTTAATATAAACGACAAATACTGTAGAACTTTTGAAATTTGAGACACAAATCTTGAAATATCTGGATAAGCTTTTCAAAATTCAAACATAGTACTGTACCGTATGTGACGTGTCTGATAAGATAATATATTTTATTATATATATATTTAAGAAAATCATAAATTAAATAAGATATTAACACTTACTGTATCAATCTAATAATCACAATTATTTCAAACACAAAAGCAAATATTTTGAGTAAAAGAAAAACACAAACTGTTGAACATCAGCTAAAACTGCTTCAAATAAGTAAAGACTAAATAACCTTTATAGAGCGATGACTTATTCCCCATCCAGTTTTCTTATGGCTTGGCAAACAGGATCTAAAAATACCATATTCCTGAGGCGTTGTCTTTCTGTATAAAATTTAGGCCAGAGTTTAAAAATAGCTCCTTGAACATATCCACTAGGGTGACCGTGGAGAGGAGGATGGATGCTATCCAAGTTCTCCTTTGAAAGTCCATCCCTACAAAACCTTATTTTATCCTCTCTATTCGTAGACATATAACCAGGTGAAGTACATTTACCGTTACAATTTTGTCTTCCACATTTGTTACAAGTGACCACGATGGCACGAGCTCTTCTTTTCATTGCACTACGACTGGTACCTGTTCCTGGTAAACCGACATCTTGACTAAAGTCACTCGGACGGATTTTCCCCTCTATTAACATTCTCACATCACAAGGGATGCCAAAACGCATAAGAATCCACAACCGAGTAATTCTAGCCTTGTATTTCTTTCTAAGAATCTTTTGGGAGAGTGATGGGAAATACTTTCTCAGGTGTTGGTACTTTGGGTCCATGATGAGATGAAAGAAGAGTAAATAGAAAGGAAAAATTAAGATAGTAAATTGCAGAATCCTAGAATTCCTTCTTCTTTTAGAGAAAAAGAAGAATTTTTAATGAAAAAGAAGAGGATTTGCGATTTAGAGAGAAAATAACAAATTAAGAGAGAAAAAGTGAACTCGGAGAAATAAGCTCCTATGCACAGTAAACGTATTTGTAAACATTAATTAAACCACTGTATATGACACGTATAGAGACCACGTGGGAGAGACAGTGTGAATCAAACTGATTTAGGATTTAAACTAGGCCCAAATGTTCTTAGTTGAAAATGGTCAGGTTGTTTCGGGCCTTAACACATTTAGAACGAGTTAAATAACAAACATAAAATTGAAAACCAATTTGTATAAATCTTAAACCCAATTTAAAGCCCACTATAGATAAAGTTAACTATGAACAACAAATCTAATTTAACGACAACAAGGATCTTCCTGAATGATATTTAAAATCATTTCATAACAACATAATCTTCCAGCAACTCAAATAATTTTGTTTTAATCAAAACCTTATTGAACAATACATACACCCATATGTTATTGATAATACTCAACATCTATCAATGGATTCATCATCATTACTACCAAGGGTTTAGAATGCGACTAACCTTGAAATCAATACGATTTACGTCTTCCAACGTAGACCATATCAATGAACAAAGACACTTGATGTTACTACTTAAGAACATCTATAATCCCCACAATTCTACTCATACAATATATAATTTCCTCATATAACAAAACCTTAGGTAACCAAAGGATTCACTGATACACTTAAATACAATGTACGTAACAAAATATTCCAATTTTGAGATTCATGCATTCTAGACTTTACACAGTCTCAACAGACCAAAAGTCTAACATTTATCTCTCTCATGATTCAATACCATGATTCCCAACTTATATCATATTCCTCAAATATATAGAACTTTTAAGAAAAGACATTGACACTTATGTGCTCCATCGAATCCACACATAATCATTACTTAGGTTTGAATCAATTACGAAAAATTTGGCATATCTATGTCAAACTTTAAAATCAATAAATCAAGCCTTATATTTCTTATTGTTTTTCACGAGACAAAAGGCTTTTAAATCCTCGTATCTATACGAATTTCTCATCGTTTATACGAATTAGATATGCTTATAGATCCAAATATTATACGAATCTCTCATAAGCATTCTACTTATAAACTCATTCCATATAATTATCATTCCCTTATAACTATTAATACTTTCCTTCTATATAATTATTGTACTCATATAACTATTGATATTTTCATTCTATGGCCTTTCCATGTTACATCCTTCTAGACTGTATAAATCAATGTGAAGGTTCATTTTGATGATGACAATAAAAATTCAGCTTCAAAACCATCTCAAAAATATATTTTTTTAAAGTGGTGCTACACTCCCTAGGTTAACCGAACCTAGGCTCTGATACCAAAAATTCTGTAACGCCCCTATATGGGGGTTAACAGTTTTTATTGAGATAAAATAAAAATAAATAATAAAAGTAAAACCTTAAAAATAAAATTTGCCCGGGACTTAAATGAAAACTCCCAACTCAAAAATAAAAATATAAACGACAAATAAACCACAGTTTTAATGTAGCACCTTAAATTTAATAATATAAACTGTTGTCATCATCATTTTAACCCTCAACACATTGTAATACAGTCACAGAAAGTAACAATTGATGCTTACATTATCATGAAGAACATTCTCAACAATTGAAGCAGTCCCAATGTAATATAGCTACATCACTTCCTCAACTATATTTCTCGTAGCCACCTCACATTTAGTGAGTCCTGAAAAGATATAAACATAAGGGTATGAGCAACACTATGCTCAGTAGAGAAAGCCATTACTCACCTTTAGGTTTTTATCATTACCACATTAAAACCTGCATGGTTAGTAAGTCACATCATATTCCAGATTATGAGGTTTATTATGATCACATCTTATGGATACCGTAGTTAATCATTACCAAGTGTCATAATTACACATTTATACAAATATTACCAATCATCATTGTTCCTAGGTATCCATGTTAAATTGAGTATCACTCAACTCATCGAAACCCAAATGGGCGCACTTGATCACCCTATAAACATTCCAAGGGTGTTCCGGTGAGGGGACATCAAGCCCCGAGTCCTCACCAAATCGATTCCTGTACAGTGTGTTCTGGGACTTTCAACCCAAGGAAGCGTCATCGCCTTCCCCCTATTTTACCTTTTAGGGTATTCATGCCCAAGGACGTAACCGTCGCCCTCTTCATGTCTCACAATTTCTCTATATTGAATCATTATTAATAGAGTTAGTTTTCCTAACCATGCTTTTCAATTTATAACATGTGTCAATTCATTATGTTCCTCGCCGTACAATACAAGACGAATCCATGTCATAGTTTCATATGTGATACTCATATAATATTAGTTCAACATAGATATATATATTGCGGCAAAACAATCAATTTTAATTCTATAAAAACCTCACAAAAGATGAGTAATAGAATCCCTACCTTTCAAGCTTATCAACAATCTTTTAATCCTGGAATCAGTTAACGTTAGCTCCATACTCCCTTGATCCTAAGGCGTGCATAAGGACAATTAAAACTAAAGCACAACATACAACTACATTCATAAAATTTATTTTAATTTAATCTTAGAATTTCAAGAAATAACCACTGCCCATAGAGGTATTATAAAGTTTAACAATATAAATTTTCTGTCTAGGGCATATACACTTAGACTTCATACATATGCTCCAAAATAGCAACAAACATATACTTAGGTTTAAGAACGCAAATTTGAATAATCCTTTAGTATAAAAGAAAATTTATAAATGAAAGACTAAATTTGTTCATAAGATTCTAACCTCGGATTATGGTTAGTTGGAAGCTTGAAATGGCTTCAAAACAGGTTCCTTTACTTCGGTATGACTGAAATTCTTGCTCAAATGGAGGTGATGGTGGCTGATTTTTATGGCTGCCTTGAAGAAGTTCTCTAAGTATTTTGCTTCAGCAAAGAAATGAGAAGAAGAGTGTGGGAACCGTGGAAGAAAAAGGAAGAAAAGATGAAGTCTTTGAAAAGAAGTGATAGAAACAATTATAGAGGAGACATGTTGAAGCATGTCACGGAGGAAATAAAGAAAATGAGGGTCAAGAGTAGTTGGAAAAGATATCCTTATGTCTCATCTAAAGACTTTAACACACATAATGCCAATATGACATTTTTGAGATTTATTAGAAGTTCTAAGGCTTTTTAGTAATCATACTAAATAAATATAGGAGAATTTTAGAAAATTTAAAAATAGATAAAAATAAATATTATAAAATAAATTTAAATGAAGCAATTTTTTTTTGTACATTAAAAATTAATTTAATTACCTCAATACCCGTTAGAAGAATAACGGGTGTCACATTACCCTTTTTTAAGATTTAAAAGACTTGAACCTAAGGTGTATTCCAATCCTATGACAAAATCACTATCTTATCTCAGACCCAAGACACACAGAAAATTGGGAATCCAATTCCATAATAAACTAAACTTCCTTCAAAATTGACATACTACTTTCCTAGAGCCAAACTGAATTTCTGTACCAAAATATTGACACGTTCTCGAAGAAACAAATACCCATTTGACCGAAACTCACAGTAAGCAACTTCATTGAAAATGATATGAAGTGGCATTTCTTTAATTTTTTAGGAAAAAAATCATAAGCAGAAAAGACTTTTTAGTCAGTTATTGGTATTCTAAAACTAATATAAAAACCAGCTGAAAGTTAAGCTGATATATTGAACTAATTAGTATAGATGTAAATGAAAGCACCAGAGACATATGCTATGTCTCATCAACCATAATAACTAGATTTTTGAGAATGCATATAGAAAAAGCAATAAACATATGCAAAACCAAGTTTCAGTTAGACGCTAATAGATACCGATTTCATAAAAAATGAAACAGTTTGCGCCAGATCTAAATTGAAAAAAAAAAGTATTGATTCAAAGAAGAATTTCATATACACAAACCTAATGCAAAGAAAATACAAACTCTACTAGAATCTAAAAAAAAAAACTTTGAACTCTACTAGAAAGACAAAGCAGAGAAGAATCAATGGAGGACGACGACGCCGGCGGACGAAAGAGGAAGATAGCCACCAGAGGGGAACCAGTCAACCACTGAAGTCGAAAGACTCAGAACTGGAAGTGGGAAGAAGAAAAGAAAGGGGGGAAATTTGAGGGTGAAATCAATTGTTTAGTTTAGGTTGAATTGTTGAAGTCGTGAAGATGCATATTTAGGTTAGAATTATTTTTTTAAAGCATTAGGCGGGCGGGTTCGGTTTGAACTCACCCCCTAAAATTTTAAACCGTACCTGCTGGCCAACAAATGCAGGCGGGTGGGTTCAACCTGCCCATTGGCGGGTTGTTGACATGGACCCCTTTTTTTCGGGTGGACTGAGCACGGGCACGGGCAGCCGGCGGTTACGGGGTGGTTTTTGTGCAGCCCTAACCGCTAACCCTAACAGTTATCCTTAATTATCAATTTGGCCTATCATAAAATCAGTAATTATATTTAGGTTAATGAGACATATGGCACTTTTTTACTTGTAGAGTTAAAATATGTCTCTAGTTTATTAATATTCTTTATATGTCTCAATATATGTGTATAAAGACATTAATGACCTTAATAATGACATTGTTAGTTTAATTCATTATTTTAGAATAATGATAATATATGTATTTAAGATTTCAAATAGATTATAACATCAATATATTAAAAAAACCATGAAATTAAGGTGTTTGTTTCTGAAATTTAAATTGGTATCCAAAATAACGATTTTAAAATTCCTTTAGCTGAAAGATAGAATTTTTTACCGACAAATTGGAATCACGATGTTAACAAATGCGAATTAGAGTGCTGTAGTTAAATTAATGATATAGTATTTATTGAGTTTTTTTGTATATCTTACAAGTTATATAATTGATACAGCGTTAAGTTAATAATACGTAATGATATTCATTTTTTAAGACTTTAACTGTTAATGATATTTCAGTTTTTTTTTAATATGTAATTAAATCAATGATATAGTATTTATTAAGTCTTTTTGTGTGTTGTATAAGTTATATAATTGATATATCATTAAGTTAATAATATGTAATGATAATAATACTTAATGATATTTATTTTTTAAGACTTCAAGTTATAATGATACTTCATATTTAAGTTGTGTTAACGTTATGGATTGGTAATATAAATAATATTACGTTGAGTAGAAATATTTATTTTCTATTGTTTTTTGTATTTTTTGAAATTATATTGTAAGTAATTTAATGACACTGATGATTTTTTGTTGTTTAAGTTACATTATAAGTAATTAAGTGTATATGTATTTCTATAATATCAAGTTTTTTTCCAATAACTCAACTATGAGGAAAATAAGAAGATCTATCTAAAAAACTAAATATATAATAAAGTCTACTTTAAGGGTATTTTTAGATCCTCAATAAATATTATTAGAAAAAATAGACATATAAATGATATTTGTAAAACGAAGACAGATTTTAAATCACTTTTTAAAAGCTGCTCACATTATGTAATTTTTATATTATATTTTTTATCTCTACACATAAAAGACCACCACTTAAATGATGCATTAAAAGTCAAAATCTAAATTGATCATTTTAATTGGACTAACCTTATTTAATAGCCTTTAATACATGTATATTTAATATATTAGCTATATTAGCCCATATTTGGACTAATTCTAACATTAAGTTGATTTGCATACTTTCTTTGTTTCCTAAAAATTTGATTTGGACACAAAATTATTTTTCTTTCTTTTCTTTTATTTTCCTTTATTTTATTTTTGAGAGAGGGAAGAGTTGGGCAAATGTTTTACTTTGACTTGTAGCTGGTTCTTGCAAAAGAAGGCATTGTTGGAAGAACGCCACAGATACCCCCCCCCAAAAAAAAAAAAAAAAAACTTCCTGGTGTGTGCAGAACTTCTAGAATGGATTTTCTGTCCTTTTTCAGAGCAAAAAAAAAAAAAAATAGTCCCTTTTTCCTTTTTTTTTAGGGATAGAGTACCTTTCTCTTTGAAAAATTAATGAAACATATGGTTTATTTTGGAATAGATGGTGACTCATACATAATGTGGATAACTGACTAGATGGCTTCAAGGATAAAGAGCTTATCCTCTTTTATTCGTACATTAAGAAAGGTCAACAAAGTTAAACCATTTGAGAAGATAACGAGGAATCTTAAGATAAATGGAGAACAAAAAGAAAAAAATAAAACAATTTCAATGAATAAAAAAACTAGGGACATTTCTTGGAGAAAAGTTGAGTGCATGAAATTTGGGTACTGCCCAATGTGGTTCATACAAGTGTCACTTGTTTATTTTAAAACCATGCAACTTCCATGCCTCTGGCTGTCGTGGACATATTGGCGTATTGGGAGCCAACCATTCTCATCCATTGAATTCAATACCACTGGCTTTTTTGTCTACAATTACGTCTCCCCATACAATTCCTTTTTAAGTTTATAGGACATGAATATATATATATATACAGAGAGAGAGAGAGAGATATGCGAGTTAACTTTTTGAAACACAAACCACAACGACCTTGTTCTTCTTCCTTCTTGTTATCGTTTCTCTTTCTCCTCCTTATCCTTGCTCAACTGTTGCTAGAAATCTAGTATTATCAATGGATGAATGTACAAAACAGATCATGCTACAAAATCAATTCTCAATGAATTGCATGGTGATCACGAAAGCGGATAATGATCATGATCATGATGGTGATGATAATACCTACGACCCCACCACATCTTCATCTTCCATTGGGAATTCCACTTCTACAAACAGATCAACATCCAGCTCATCTGACTTGGTAGATGATGCATCTTCATCATGTTCATCCTCACACTCTAATGGACCTTTGTATGAATTGTCAGAGCTCATGGCCGAACTACCCATCAAGTAAGTTTTTTACACACACGCACACACACACACACACACACACACATATATATATATATATATATATATATGTATATACCTTGAGACCAAATTTTTCTTAGGAGGGTGAAAAAAAAAGTGTAGAAAACTGGCTTTTTTCTTCATGTTTTGCTAAATTGCGTGATTTACATGCAGGAGAGGTCTTTCCAAGTACTTTCAAGGGAAGTCACAGTCATTCACATCTCTATCCAAAGTGAGGAGCGTAGAAGATCTTGCCAGGAAAGAAAACCCTTATAATAATAGAAGAAAAATGAAGGCGTGCAAGAGCTATGGAGGTGGTTTAGACACCCACAAACTACACACTCTTCCTAAAGCCACTATTTCTAAGAAGGCCTCAAGAGCTGGTTCTTTGTCATTTACAAGTAGAAGATCTCTTAGCTTTTTAGGTACTAATAATAGGCTCCCTCCACTTCCCGCACAAAAGACTTCTGATGCATGTATATAATCTTTATATATATCATGATTCAGCCAAATTGTCTCCTTATCTTGTGAGGAAATAAATTAGGAGCATTTTTGTAACTTACATGTTTTTATTATTTGTTATTCACATTGGAAATTTTGTATGCGTTATATACATGATTTAATTATTGAGAGAGAAGCAAAGAAGGAAGAACTTGAAGTAAAAGCCGTAAGATCCCTTGTCAGTAGATATAGATAGTACTGATTCACTTGTCAGTTGTCACACATACAAAGATGGACATCTAAGCATATAGATGGACCCATATGAACTTATGATTTCTTAAGAACTCGGAAACAAATTGATTTACTATGGATGATACATGCATACATACATACATAGATATAGATATTTTTTAAAGGGGTGATTCTATGGCTTTCAGAATTGCAGCCAACTGAATATCCCATTATATCTCAACAATGTTTTCTTGCTAATGGAATCCACCTTGTGATCACTGAAACATTTTCTATTTCCACTATTGGCAAAGGAGCAATGATGAGAACCTTTACTTTGCTAGTGACAAAGTGACAAAAAAAGCGATAGATAAGATGGGAAAGGAGCGATGAACAACTCACTAACATAAAGAAAATAAGCATATGAACCATGAATATGACAGATTTTGTCAAGTGTCGATTACTATCAGTAATTGATCACTCTTTTGCCTAAGTTGAAACACAAAAGGAAAATAATAATAATAATAATGATGATGATGATGATGATGAATTAACAACAAAAGCTTCTTCTAGTGGATTAAGAATAGCACTTGTGTTCTCTACGGTGAAGCTAACTAAACAGCCCAAGTTAGACAATTAGAGAGGGAATTATTTATGATCATTCATGGAGACGTTAGGTTGCGGATTCTGCCTGATCTTCTAACTGGAGTTGTTGCCGTGACTTCTCCTTTTCAGCTTGATCTCCTTCTTGAAGAAGTTATGACATTTGCTTCTCCATCCCTACTCTCCTATTTTGATACAAAAACAACGATACAACATGACTATTGGCAGAAAGAAATGATTTAGAGAACTATCTTTTAATTTTCTCAATAAACAAAACACTGTTGTAACAAACAAAAGTGAAAAGGAAAGAAGGCTCAGCACTTTCTTCAGAGTCTCCTTTTCTGCAGTATAGCTTCCATATGAAGGTGAATCGCCGATAGAAAACTCAGAGCGAGCCTGATGAGCATGAACCGAAACCGAATGGGACTTGCCACTGAATATTTTGGCTGAAGAAACTGAAAAATTGCTTAAGCTTTCTTCTTCAGTTTCTTTGCTCATGTTTTCCTTACCAGTGCAGCTCCTGATCTCTCTGACAACAAACTTACCAAGAAGTTCATCTGTTGGTGCCCAGCTTTCGGAGTATTCTTCTTCCTTGGGAGCTTTCTCAATCGAATGAATTGAAGGCGAATAAGAATTCTTCCCAAAAGAGTGAACTTGACCAATGTTTTGCTCTTCTCTAGTGGCATGTACTGATCTGCGTCTCTCTTGTATCAAAGGCTGTGAGGGAAGAGAAGAATAATCCTTTTCTTACCACTCACTTTTTCCTTCTTCACTAGTATAGATTCAAAATCTTTTTTCATGGTTTTCTTAGGCCTTGAGCGAAAACACAACAATAAGGACGTGGCGATTGCAGAAAATGTCAGAACTCCAATGAGCATTTTGCATGAGAATTCAGTTTTCATTTGCTTCAGAATCCTTTGAGGCATAGCAACTTCGACCTTTTCGAAATCTCCCACTTCCTCATTGTGAACTTCTTCATCTGGATTCACTACAATCCCACAAGAACTCGAATTATAAGAGCCCGGATCACGCTCTTTGGAGGAGAATGTCGTCTGATTATCTTCAGAAAATTCAACTTTCTCAACAAATTCAACACCCTGGTATGGTACTCAGAATTTCCAACAATCTCACTAAAGACTTCTTCGTTATCTTCAATTTCGGGCTCTACTAGTTCAAAAAGATCATCAATTTCAGCCACATTCGCAGCTTCTTTCAACTCATCAGTCCACTCATTTTCTTCAAGATTTCCTTCTTCAACAACCTCTTCATTAACAGCTTCTTTCAACCCATCAGTCCACTCATTTTCTTCAATATTTTCTTCTTCAATAACCCGTTCATTAACAGCTATATTTTTCCCTCCCATTAAGAAATTTCCGCTTTCAAAATTCTTCGCTAAATCAGCTCCGAATGTGTGATTCTGAACCTTGCAGTAACCATCTCCAACACCCTCATGAAATCTCAAATCACACAAAGGTGTTGTTGAAGAGTTGATGGAAGTTATGAACATGGTAGAGAATACGAGAACCGCCAGCAAAAGCAAAGTTTTGAACACCCCTTTCAAGTTGCAGCCCTTCTCTTCCTCTTCCTCTTCTTCTTCGATTTCCTCCTCATCACTTTCCTCCATTTCCTCATCATCCCCCTCAATTACTTCATCTTCTTGTGCCGGAAAAGAACCAACTCCAGATATCGACGAACCATGATCGGAATCGGAAGCAGCCTCATCGGAACTGCCTATGAGGGAATCAAAAGAACCACTTCGATTAATTATCCCCTCTGCATCCTCCCCAGTCCCATCTTCTAGGCCTCGAAAGATCTCCCGGCGCCTGTTCGCATTATAGCGGAGGAACCGAGGCCTAGGAGAAAGGTAATTAGTCAATGGGTCGTAAGGCTTGGAAGACAACTCAGCATCTTTCTCATCACCATGGGATTGAGAAACTGAAGGAGATTTGGTTTCAGTTTGAGACAGGTTTTCATGACATTTCTCAAAAGCTGAGATCTTTTGAACATTGGTGTCCAAAGAACTCAGTTCCGAAGCCTCGTTCCTTTCGGCTAAGATCTTCTTCCTAGGCGCAATTGCCTTAGAATCTGCAGATGTGGTTGACGACATGTAATTCTTCGCCTTTGGTTTCTTTTGGTTCTGCAAATTGGCTTCTTTCCGCTGATAGTTTTGTTCATTTTCATCTACCAAAAAAAAAAATTAAACAGTTCTAATTCCATAACAGCCAAAAGGGTTCAATAATCTAGTGAAAAATATAGAATTTCTATTGATCTTCATTCAATTTCCTGATGTTCACATTGGTGGGGCAAAAAGTAAAAAGTTGTATTAGAGGAATAAAAGAGTTACCATTTGGAATGACAGAGCTCTTGATTGTGGGTGAGGATGAGACGCTGTGATGAGAATCGTCCATTTACTCTTCAAACTTTTTTTTTTTACTTGAGAACAAATGTGGAATTTTCCGACGCTAAAGGTGGTAATCTTTGAACTTTGTGATCAAAGCTTTTAGCGGTATTGAGTGAGAGAGATAAACATTTTGAATTTTGGGTTTTTTGACCGTTGGGTGTGCCGGTTCGGCAGCGGAACGAATGGCCCAATCGGTTCTTGAATCACCCCTAAGGGCCCATTTGCACGCTCCAAAACTTTGAAAAACTACCCATTATCAGCCCATTGATCTTTGGGCTTTTAACACAATAGCCAAATTATTAGAAAAAATTACAACACGTGTCTCAATTATTGTTATGAAATTAAAATTTAACATAATATTTAAAATATCCTTAATAATATAATAATTATCTTAATATATTACATATTGTATTATATAATTACATATAAATAATTTTAATGATATCATTATAAGACATTTGTAGAATTTTTACAAATTAGAGTTATATTTTAATTCAATAAACGTAATTGGGTCAATTGTCTAATTAACCCAAATTATTATTATGATATTAAAATGCAACCTAATACTCAAATTATCTTTAAAATGTCCTCGATTACATTGTAATTATTTTAATAATATGATATTTTATACTATATAATTACATATTAATTATTTTAATGATCATTTTTAGGACATATATAGAATATTTTTGTAAACTAGAGTCATATTTTAATTCAATGGCAAAACCGGGTCATTTGTCTCATTAACATTTAAAATATGACTCTAGTTTATAAATATTCTATATATGCTTTAAAATAATTATCATGTCATCAAAGATATCTTTAAGATATTTTGAGTATTATATTAAATTTCAATTTCATAACAATAATTTGGTCATGTATTGTAATTTTTTTCCTATGGCAAAATAGACAGCCCATTATCAGCCTGTTTAACAATGAGCTTTTTATCCCATGTAAGTTGAGATATAACAAATTTTTTGAAAGTACAAAAATTAAAAAATAACATTGAAATAATTATTGTGTAATTATATATTGCAAAAGATGATATCATTACAATAATTACAATGTCATTTTTACTATATTTTTAATGTTTTGAAAAAAAATATATATTTCGAATATACCATAAATGTTTTGCCATGTAAGTATATTTTTTTCTTGATCTTTTAGTTGAGGAAAATAATTACATTACATGACCAAATTATTTTAATAAAATTGAAATTCAACACAATTTTCTAAGCATTTTAAAAATAACCATAATTACATAAAAATTATCATAATTATCACTTTTACTATATAATTATATAATAATTCTTTTAATAATATTATTTTAATATTAGAATATTTACTACTTGGAGTCATATTTTAACTCTACAAATATAATCGTGCAATTTATCTCCTCGACCCTTGAAAAGATGATCCAAGCACATTACCCTAAAGTCATGATAAAAATGACAAAAAAAAAAAGGTCAGGACAGAGAAGTGACTTGATCATTCTAGAGGACCAACTAGATAGATGTCTTCAAAAAGAAAGAGGTCAAAAGAACGAGGCAAATAGTTTTTTTCCTTTTCTGTGGGGAATAAAAATCAGCCATAAATTTTTTTAATAAATTAGCAAATAAAAGTAAATTCAAGATTTAACATGAGTAAAATTTTAGTAAATTTGAGATATACTGAGTTTGTCATTACCAATATAGTTATAAAATTTTATAAATTCAAAATTTGCAGGATCTATCCAATAAAATCCAAAATATATACACTTTTGATTTCAATAATATTTGTTAATTTTCTAATTGATAAATCCATTTTTATCAAAATAATTTTCTTTCTAAAATGGAAAATACTATTATCGTCAAATTATGTTAAGCAAACAATATACAACTACACCTATTCAAAATTAGGTTAGTAATTACATTAAAAAAGAAGAATTATTTTCTTCTTTCCTTTCGGTAGATTAGACAAGTGTCAAGTCTCTTTCTCTGCCAAATACTATATTTTGCTTAATAAAAATGTGTGGGAATTCTTTGATTACAAAGTCTGGTGTTAATAGATTAAAAACCATTTTTATTCTTATAGGTTGAAATTTCACTACTTATAAATTATAAAATTATGAGTCTTAATATCTTTTAAATTGAGACCCATTGTTTTGTAATAGGGTCGTAATCTAAGAGGTTATATAGGATTTTTTATTTTAGGAGCATTTGCTTGTTGTACACTTGGACCTTCCCACAGGACGGGCTGTGACGAACCATATCCGTGGTGCGACTCTTCCCTCAGGCCAGAATTCCCAGGTCATATGGTTTTGAACTTATCCTTGTAGTTTAGTACTGTCGTTGGAAAACATTGTAACAAGTGTTGTCTGACTAGGTCACACGATCTATTAATTCATGTTGTTATGGGATAAAATCCGTCCCCACAACCTCGAAACAGAAGATTAGGGCCTTAAAAAACAAGCAAACTCCAATGATCGCTAAAGCTTGATTACACACGAACCTTCCAAATTATTACAAGACTAAATTGTAAACCCAAAGACAATGCATATAAGATAGGTCTGACAGTAACATAATTAGAATGATGACCCATAACATTGCTAGTAGAGTATTTGGCACGTTAGTGAGAATCATTGGTTAAAACTATAAACATTGTAGTATGTGAAGGCTTTATATTATAGTAATTTTTTTTTACTTTTATTACAGCATGTGAGAGTTTTATACTGTTTTAATTAAAAAAATTGGTTAGAACTAACTAATGTCAAGCAGACTGATGTTATCACGCTTTTATATCGAGGGAAAAAAAAAAGTTTTTTTTTTTTTTTATGTGATATATACTTGAGGCAAAAAATAATGTTAAAACATGTATACTTGCTTTGTCTTTACGTTGTTGTATTGGATTGGGTCCACAAGTGAAGTTTTGTGAAGGTCTCAACCCAAAACCTTTTAGAAGTCTAAAAAAAAGAAGGCTTATAATGAAAGGCCGGTGGGAAAGTTATTGGAAGATGCATTTCAATTTAAATAGTGCTTAGCACATGCAGGATGCAAGGCCAACTTAATTAACATATTAAACGATAATCAATGCTATAAATACTTGCATTGTTTTTTTTTTAAATAAGGTTTTTTAAGCTTATACTTGTATTATTTCTATATTATCACAAACAATAAATGACTATCCTCATTTCTCTCAATGCCAAAGCCATACATTCCAAGATGGTCAAAGGAAGTCTGTTTCCTTCAAACTTTCTTGGTTCTTTTCACTTCCTCCGTTACTAATTTCGGAGCTCTAAAACCTGCAAAAATCCGAATGGAAGTTCGTAGAGTGATTAATGTAAAATTTGACTTAGATCAAGTGGCCTATTTTTTCTCTTTTTACTTGTTTCTCTCGAACAATACAATAAGACACCAATGACATTAAACACTGTACATTAATAAAAAAAAGATCACACAACAAGTCGTAATACTTAACACCAATAATGTCCCGAGTATTTTTTTTCTTTTTTTTACATGAATCTTTGCCGATCTTGCTTTTTCAAATTTCAAAAGTTTCAAAACCCCACAAAGCTCTAGAAAGTAGATAAAATATAAAATATAAAAATCGGAACTAATCCTAGATTTGTATCAACTGATTTGATTTGCGGACAGATTAATATATTATTATTTGATACTAATGCTCTTTCTTAATCATAGGGACTCTTTTTAAATTTAGGAAGACGCAAAAGAGGATAATGAAAGCGTAAGGCTCTCAACCGAACACATTAGCCTCCACGTTCTTCGAGCAAAGCACCTTCTGAAAAAAGAAAAAATAATGTTTCTATTAATATTATTTTTTTGTCCCCCAGTAGTGTTTGAATCAGAAGAGACATACTGATAATTAGGGAGAAATTAGTTGTTTAATCTTTGATTTAGCCGTTCTCAAACGTCTCTTTCTTGGGTTCAAACCTATACCAACTGGGATTCTGACAAGCCGGAAAAAAAATAATAGTAATAATATTTTTTTAAAAGGCCCTTTGTATGAAGGGCATCAATGTCATTTTGATAAGAGCTGAATTTCGCGCTCAACTTAACGTGTTCATAAATATGATTTTTTTAAGAAAGTGTTTGGTTAAAAATGATTAAACTTAGTTATAAATAATGTAAAGTTTTTATATGTTATAGTAAAAAAAAGTTTTTATAGTGTAAAGCTCCTACATGTTACAATAAAAATATTTTTATTAATAGTTTTTACCACTAATCAAACACCCAATAAGATTTTTTTTTTTTTTCAGATTTTCAGTAATTGGTCTGTATCAAATCTAAGGGGGTGTTTGGAAGGTGGTGGGAACCGATGGTGGGAACCATTTTTACTGTAGCATGTGAAAGCTTTACACTGTAGCAATTTTTTAAATTATTACTATAGCATGTGAGAGCTTTATACTGTTTATAACTGAGTTTGTGGTGGGAACCGTGGTTCCTACCACAATGCTAAACAGGGGTAATTATTACAACAACCAATGGTTTGGATACTTTGGGTCTGCACAGTGGAGTAAAGCGTAATTCAAGGAACAGCACAAGGACAGAAATGGAACGAAGAATAATTTTTGTCGACGACAATACTGTAGAAGACCTTATCCACACGCTAAACGAAAATGTCCTTGTGGATATGCATGGCTTTGAGCAAAAGGCATAATGATTCAGTCAAGGACTCGCCCAATTACCGAAATTGCCCCTCATAATGAGGCTTTTTACTCCCAATGATGATGCAAGCAAAGCCAGCAAAATCGAGTAGATTAGCAGGAGGACTTGGCATAACTTACACAATTCCCAAGAGAAGTAAACCCAGAAAACCCATCAATCAAATCAAAGGCCTAATCATTGTTGGATATAAAATTTAAGATCCACACTACTCACCGACCGCTAACTAGAAATTGGAAAATTAAACAAAATAATTTGTCACAATTTTTTTCTGGTTCATATTTTTGTTTTGTTGATTTTTGATTGACTCATGTCTGATACAAATAAATAGCACTAATATTTGAAAATTGCACGATTCTCAAAATTTTTCTAAAAAGTTTTTTTTTTAAAAAAAAGCTCTTTTGGTTCCTTAATTTGAACCTAGTGGTTCGATCTTTTTTGGTCCTATATATGTAGTTTGAAACATTAGTTCAACATGTAAAAACAAGAGGTATTTTTAAATTTAGCTTGCCTTCTTTAGGTTTAAATTGTCAAATCAATGATTCAGATTTAGACTCAAACTTTATTGCCAATCATTAATTTAAAGCCAAATTTTTGGTTCAAATCATATAAACTATCTAATCAAAAGCACCCTTGTAATAAGAGTGAGGAGTCCAATCTTTTATTATTGTTATAAAAGTTCGAACCCAGACCTTTCCTTCTTTCTCAAAATCCACATGCACCCTAATTATGATGTTAATATTATAGGATATTTGATAAAATCAATTATAACTAAAACTATTACTATTATAGTGTAAAGCTCTCGTATACTGCAGTGATAAAAATAAAATAAACTACAATATAAAGTCCTCACATACTATAAATCCTCGCATGTTATAAGTTTTAGTTTAAAAATTTTAGTTCTAACTATATTTTTCAAATACTCTTTTAGAATTATACATTATTCTATTAAACAAAAAAAAGAAATAAAATAACATCAGTGCTGCATGAACCCCTTGAATGAGTTGCATTGTTAAGATGAAAAACTATTTATAACCTCCATACTAATAAAATAGTAGATCCTAATTTAAAATGTAGTATTTTTTTTAAACCAAAACCTATAATTTTATTAATGGTAAGGTTGTAACCGAATAGGCCAAATAGGATTATTCTATTAAGAAATATGAATATGAGATTTGAAACCACCAGTGGGTGGCAGTACTCAAAAGTTTGAAAATTTTAAATAAAGCAATATCAACTCGTATTAGCTATTGTGGGGAAGATTCCTTTACAGATTCTTATCCGAGTCCAGCTCAGCATTTCAAACCGTAAATAGTAAAAACGTATATATGGTGGAAATTTTTTTTGGGTAAATTATATATGCTAGAATTTATTGAGCCTTTTCATTGGAAGGTACACGGAAAGCTACCTGCCTTGCCCTTGCCTGCCTCAACTCTCTTGGAAAAGCGGGAATTTGGGCATTTCAAAATTATGCCTAACCTAATCCTTTTTTTTTTTTTTTTTTCATTTCTTTTTCTACAAACGACCAAAATAGATAGGCGTCTTGTTACTTGCTAACCGTCACACAATCACGTACGACGCCACGTTTCCATACGGCCTCCATATATGCTAAACCGCCTGACAACACTTATTTGGCTGTGTAGCTAAATGTTCTCTATATTTTAGCATGTGCGGACAAATTTCAAAGTCTAAACCAAAAGACTTTTGGCAATTCCATATGATACCAAGAAAAAGAAGAGGCTCCATTGTCATATTTAAAGGCAACATATATAAATATATATATATATATTTTAAATAAAACACATGAAAGTAGAAAGGCACAAAAACTATAGGGAGAAAAATCATTTAATGGGTATTTAAAAAAGTAGTTTAAATTATTAATTTGACTTTAAAATTATAGCATATGTGAGCTTTATATTGTAACTTCATAGAGTCTAAACCAACGACTACTAGCAATTCCACATGTTACCAACAAAAAGAAAAGGCTCCATTGTCATATTCAAAGTCAAAATATACATATGTACATTAAATAAAACACATGAAAGTATAAATGCACAAAATCATAGAGGCAAAATCATTTAATGGGTGTTTGAAATAGTAGTTTTAACTTTAAACTTTAAGGCTATAACACTTGAGAGTTTTAAATTGTAACTTATTATTGTTGTATGTGAGAGCTTTATATTGTTTTTAGTTTAAACCAATCTTCCAAACACCTTATAAATGTAGTCCGCCAACTCTGTCCTAGTTTAGTTTTTGAGTGTTTGTTTTTGTTTTGCAAATCCGTGTAAGGTAAGGGAAATAAACAAATTGAAAAGATTCATTCGTTTCATTGCTCACAAGAGACTTTAAAGGAAAAAAAGAAAACTGTAATTTACAGAAAGCACTCTGTGTTCTACCCTATTCATTGTTGAGCCCAAAGTGGGAACAAGACATAGCTAGGGAACTGTATTATCTTCTCTAGACCACATATTTTAGCCATCTAGTATGCAAATCCTCCCTCATTTTAGACCAACCAAACACACAGGATATTCCTTCCAATGCAAACTTTCTCAATAGTTGAAAGCCTCTTCTTGGAATTGACCATACGACCGGTGCATTCTGACACTGCTTATGCTGTTTCTTGCAGCCATTATTTCATTCAGTGAAAGCCTCTTCTTAGCCCCGGGTTCCGGCCTTTGCTTCGGGGCACTGTGAGATCTTAATTTAGCGTTGAAAGACCGAGTGTTCGCCATGTAGTTGGGGAAGTTTGAGTAAGGCCTAATAAAGCCGTCCCCACAGACGCTCTTTGCCGGCGTAGCGGGCGCATTGGACCACGAGGGGTTAGCGAAACGGGGTGTGCTATGTGCTGTTGAGAACTTGCAGTCGTTCCCGCTGATGTACCATTCGAAATCCTGAAGGTGCTGGCAATCGGGGATGGAGATTCGAGCAGGAACAGGACAAGGCAGGGGCGATGAAATCGTTTGGTAAGGCAGATCCTCACTGCATTCTGATAAAACTGTGCTAAATCTTCGAGATCTCGATCTGGGCTTGTAAGTGTCGATCTCGACAACTTTTGGGCTCTCATCGAATGCGTTGATCGACGCTTCATAGGTTGTATATAGCCTCTTGCTATGGAATTCACTTCTTGGTTCATCAAATCTTTCCTGAAAAGTCGAAGCAAACAAACGTTTCAATGAGCAAGACGTCGAAAACAACAGAATCACTTTCTTCGAGCAAGTGAAATTCGATGGATCTTACCATGGACTTTCGGGGATGGAATTCAGGACCGAATCTGTTCTCTTTGTTGAACGAACGGCGAGCGCATTGAGTTCGAACAGCAGTTTGTGCTCTGATGAGAGCCTGCATACTATGAAGAGTAGCAGCAGCCCTTTTTCGAACTAGATAACCTCTAACAAGAGCTTGTATCTTAACAAGTCCTTTTAGAGCGCGCAGAGCCCTTCGAGCCTACAATTAGAAAGGCAAACTTTTTGTATTCAATACAGCAGTAAAGACCAATTAAATTTGATAATTATGGGGAATCCCAAATTTGCAAAAGTATCGTACAACATTTTTATCAAAAAGCCAAATTTGGCATATGAAAAGAAAAAGTGCCGTTGAAATAGTAACATCTTTAGTAGCACTGATAGATCTCAACAAAAGAGAAAGGATAGTAAATCTGAAATCTGATAAATGATTACCCACCCACTAAGGAAAATGCTTGGGTTTGAAATTTCAATTTTTTAAATTCGTAATAACTTAGAAGAAAAAGGAAAAGAAATGAAAAGGAACGCTTGGTCAACAAGTGAAGCAAACCAATATACTGTTTCATTGACCTAGGAACCCTTTTGTACTTGCTGTTCCATACAAATTTGAAAACAAAATTTCAGACACAAAAGTGAAAACCAAGCAATGTACTTCCACCCAAAAAGAAAAAAGAAAAAAAACCTCTACATAGATTTTCTGCTTTACAAACAGTAACATTTTCATAATCCAAAACCATTCCGAACACAAAACACTCCAATAGAAAAAATAAATATATTAATTAATTAATAAACAAAACTCTAATGAACTAATCAGAATAACGGTAACAGAACACAAACAAACATACCAAGTAGCCCCTAAAAACGGTTTGAATCTTGACGGCAGCCCACCTCTCCCTCTTCCCATTGAGCATCCCACTTCCCTGGCTGGTCAGCCTGACGACAGCCACCGCAGCCTTAGCGGCTGCCACGGCAGCGTCTGCGGCTGCGGCGGTGGCGGCCGCCACGGCGATTGCGTGCTTGCTCTGCTCTGCGCCGGACTCGGCTAGATAGGATCTGAGCCGAGCTGCATCAGAAGCAGATATACTTGCTGGAATAAGATTATTATTATTCTCAATCCCATTTGACGTTCCTCTGGCAGATTTGCCTCCAAAGCTCCATCTTTTCTTCTCTCTCCTGTCAGACGCGCTTGGACTTGGGCTCTGGAGATTTTGATCCTTGTCTGATCTCTTCATTCCCAGCAAGCCCTTCAACCATCTCGTAGCTTTTCCCATGGAAGACTCTTTCTCTCTGTAGAATTTGGAGTTGTGATTGAGTCCTAGAGAGAGACAAATAGAGATTTGAGACTTGCCCACCAAGGGAACGAGCCAAATATTGGAGATTTTATTTTAGAAGAGACACCAAGAAAGGAAAACCAGTACTCTCTCCATCGTATGTGGGGTGTGTGATAAAGAGAGGGAGAGAGAGACAGACGACGACACAAAATGCGTTAAGGAAAGAAGTGAAACTCTCAGGAAAACAACCAAAGTGGAGTGATTAATGCACATTGAACCAAAAACGACACGTTAGCTATTTCTTCATACATATGTTTTTGTTGGCACTTTATATAGTGGAAAAACCGTAGAACTTAAAATTAAAAAAAATAATAATAAGAAAAAGAAGTTTGAAAAATATATCTATTACGAATCCAAAGACTCAGGTGGGGTTGGGGGCCTATTGAGCAGAAATGTTCAGAGAGGTCTTTTGGAATCTTTGCAGGTTGCGAGCAGAGAAGTGTGGAGCAAAAGATTAACAAACAAAAAGCATCAAGAACCTTAAAATAAAAAAGAAAAACTCGGAATAAGTCTGGGGGGGGGTTTATCTTTGTTGTTTTTTTTTTTTTTGAAAATAAAATTCTGACAAGACCTCGTGAAGAACTGCGTTACAAGACAAAAAGGGGTCTCAGAAAGATACAGGGCAGGGGTTCAACTTCAAAAACCCAATTGAAAAATAATATTATATTAAAAAAAAACTTTAAATCTCACACCAAGCAAACAAACAAGAATTTACAGACAAGCAAACAAAATGAGAGTTTTTGAGGAAAACGGACTAACAAATATTTGCATGAAATAAAAGCTTCACTCACTCACCTTTCTCAAATTCAAAAAATAGCGCCGAATTTGCACTCCCACGAACAAAAAAAGCACTAAAAATCTCTTACTTTTATTTTGCTTTTCTTCTCTAGAAAAGAAAAATGGATGGCTTTCTCTCTCTCTGGAGCAACGTGTACTAAAATTTAAAAAGATGCCCTTAACTGACAATCAAGAATCAATCCCGTGAATCTCTTTCAATCTTTAAGCTCAAAAATCTTCTCTTTTAATTTCTTTTTCTTTTTGGGAGTGATTATTACACTTGACTTGAATTTGATCTCTTAAAAGCAAAAGCAGAGTGTTGTGACAAAACCCAAAGCCCCTTTCAAAGCCAAAACTTTCTCTCATTACCTCTTTCTCAATCTCAGTCTCTCTCCGTACTACAAAAATGAGAGTCTACAAGTTCGCTGACCAGGGCAGTAACGCCCATGCCCAACAAAAAGGATGCCTTTTATAGCCTCACTTTGTCCCAAACACAAGCCTGACACATCGCTTTCTTTTTGGGTTAGAGAAAAAAAGTAAAAAAAAAAAATCAGTTTCCGTATTAGTTTCTCTATCAAAGGGGGAAAGGTTTTACAAGGAAGATTTTTTTTTTTTTTTTCTCAGTGACTCTCTATCATTTCTAGCTCAGTTTCTCTGCCTCTTTCTTTTCTCTGCAGAAAATCTCTGAAACAATGTGCTTATGGTGGAAAAGTGGTCTTTTCCCCAATTGAGTGCAGTCAAGCAGCTCTGACAATAGATTTGGAGCAACATTATAATATTTTTGCTTATTTAGAGGCTAGACTACGGAGAAAGGGAGAGAGAAAAGGGGTTTGGATAGATTTTGAAGGCGATCTTGGGATTTTAAAATATCTTCATAAATTTGTGGCTTTTCTAAAAATTTTCCAAACGTTGAACAAATGCTATTATAAAAATACATGTTCACAGGATTCAAGTATGAAGAGTTTTTTTAATGCAGATCTTGCAATTTTGTTTAGAATTTATACATTGGACCAATTGTTTGGTTTTATTGATGAATAGTAACTTGGAAAGTGTTTTTTTTTTTAGAGAAAGCATAAGAGTTTGTTTGCTATAGCAGTTCAAACACAAAAATTATAACTGTTATAATACGTGCATTATAAAACAAAATTATACTACAATATAAAGTTTTTATATATTGTAATATTTTAGTTCTAGCTCAAAGTTTAAACTACAGTCTCAAACATACTTCAAATTCATTTTTTTAACTTGGTTCTTCTTTTCCTAAAATCATTTTCTCTTCAAAATTTGGACCCATTTTTGGGTACCACAATCAGAGCATGTGTAATGAAAATGTTTATGAAATATTTGTCTAAAAATAAAAGTAGGTGGTCCATCAATATTATAAACATCTTAACTTGGTAATCTCAATTTTTTATCATAATACAGGATAACTAGCTACCCGGACTAAGTTTTTGTCGGAATTCACCGTTTTTAAAGAAAAAACATACACTATAACAACACAAAAATTGCATCCTCGAATAGCTTTCCTTCATCATGAATATGTAGGGAAGTAAAATAAATGTGTAGATTATTAAACAAATGTTGAATAGGAAGTATTCAAATTCTCTGCTAATAAACTGTATGTCCAAATTAAGATGTTTGAGATTGTGATTGCATCAGCAGATAATATAAAACTCTCACCTCTTACAATATAAAGCAAAATTTTGTTATAATACAAAACTCTTATATATTATAATACATGGATGAGACTTTATAATTCCTACTTTCTCCCAAACACTACAACTATATTAACGGCAAAGCTGATTGTAAAAGTGGACCACACTTTTGTGCAGTTGAACTTGAAGATGGCAGTTAGTTAGCCAGAATTTACCCAAAATGTAGAATTAATCTGCCGGACCACACCCCCAAGAAGTTCATAAATTTTCTTGCGGGGTACAGAGCTTCCGCTTAATACATTGCTTCTTAGGGTCCACCAATGGCATCAATTAAATCTGTAGACACATAATAGGTTATTTGGTTAGTAATAGGTATTATTTTTAATATAACATATAAAAATTTTATATTGTAATAATTTTTTTTATTTTAGTATAATATGTAAAAATTTTATCTGAGTTTGTAGTAAAAACTACTCTCTACGACGTAAAAGTCGTGTATATCTCGGGACCATTATTTGGCAACTTTTGGGTGACCAAGCGCACAAATCTAGGAGGCCCAATCTAAGATTAGGCTAGGCTAGCAGCTACCTCTATAGACCCAAATTAAAGGCCCAAAAAAAAGCGTTTGACTTGATGATTTGGGGCAGAAACGAGCTTAAGAGTTTGTGATAGGTCTAGGTGGCGAAGAATCAACCACAAGTGGCAGTTTGTTGGCGAAAGTCAACACCGTTACCACAAGTAGCAGTTTTTGGTTTTATTTGTTTTTATTTTCGTAGTGCGAAAACTCTTGATTTTCTTTTCTTTTAAGGAAACTAAGAATTTGCCTTTTAAATCCAACGTTAAAGAATGAGAGACTATAGGAGTTTCGTCTAACCAAATACTAGACTTGAAACCAAACTTAGCGCTAATAAATGAATTACGTTATTAGCAGATCTCCTAATATGAGACAGATGGGCTATGAAAAGCCGATGCTTTTTGGCATAGTCCAACACTAAGCCAATAATATGAAACCAGGCTAAGCTTTTATGATGATGAGTCGGAGATTCAGCAAGAGCCCTGCAAGTTAGCTGTGCATAGTTTCTAAGACCACACCCACCCTATATGATTGACGGATCTCAATGCCGCAGCGTCAATATTCAGCTGGAAAAATTCACGTTGGAGAGGGTACCACGGGTTTGGCATAGGCGAGATCATATGGTCCACTTATTTAGCATGGTACAACGATCTCTGTTCCTTTAAAGCCACAACACTAAGTTAAAAAAAAAAACTTAGGTTTAGAGAGGAGGTTTCCTGTTGTGAACTATCTCATTGCGTTCGTACCAGTAAGATGTTTGGGAAGTATAATTAAAGCTGAAAACTGTAGTATGTGAGAACTTTACACTGTAGCTCATTTTTTTAACTGATTACTGTAGCATGTAAAAGGTCTACACTATAATAACTAATGGTTCATTCGTTTGATGTGCGGGTTCGAAATAGTATGATTTATAACTTTATAGTTTAAACTATGAGTTCTAAATTATATGGTTTAAATAGTGATTTTAAACTATCATCTAAAACTCAAATGTTTAAAACAAGAATAAAACATCACAAAATAAGAACTCGTGTTTGAAAAATTATGGTTTTTGAAAGAAAAATAATAATGAGAATGATTTTCACTGTTGAAAATAATTTAAATTGTGTGAACTTGAGGGGAGACAAAGTTTAAATTTTGAAGGTTTTGGTTAGTTTTAAAACAACCTCTATGGTTTGAATTGGTTTTAGTTATTATTCTACCAAATGTTGTTTGAACCATCTTTATGGTTTCAACAGCCGCAATAGTTTTGAACTTACATAACATGCGGCCTATAAAAGTCTTAATTAGAATTAATTTTGTCAAACATCTTATAGATCTCAAGTCGAACCAACAAAAAAAAAGGCCCAAATCTTCAAGTTGTTCCACAAATTACTGTCTTGATAAATTTGCGGCGGGAATTTTGCACCACTTCTACTACCAAAGCGAGATGACAACCAAATGTCCATAAGATACAGGCAAGTAGCCAAAGCATGAGTTATTGTTTGAGGATTCTTGACATATAGGACATTAGGATAAGCACTTTATACGTAGACGATTTAGGGTCCTTACAATGGGAATTATATCATTGAAACGCCTTCAAATGAAGATATAAACCTTGCTTGGTAACGGAAGTTTCCACAAGATTTTCTTGATTTTAGTCTGAATAACTTGTTTAATTTTCTGAGAGAATTCGCTTTGAGTTTCGACAACATTCTAAGAATTCTTTTATTGATTTTACGAGTAAGACATGTAGAAAACTCCGACATAAGCAAGTGTGTATGAGAACAAAAAGAGGTAAGGCATGAGGATGTGCAAAGCGTATCTACCTCCGTTGCAATGCCATATTTAGTAACACACCCGTCTGTTTTAAGAGGCATTTCGGTTTAAAAATATCACAGAGCTATCCAAATGAAAGGAACCCAAAAAAAAAATAAAAATTGAGAATAAAGATAAAAGCTTCAACCATGCATACATCATGTCGTTGTCTATGCTTTTGTTGTCGTTTTAGGCTCAGCCACCGACTTAATGGAAGCGCAGCACCGCGCCGACCAATTTGATTACTCGCTCTTATTATATTTCAACCAAAAAAGAATCACTAACAAAATTACACAAAATTACTTGTTGTCCGTTTGGTGAAGATATTTAAATTATGGTGATTTTTAGACTTTTTTGAATAGTATTATGATTTGAGTTATAATTTGAGTTATTGTTTGGTCGTTAGGGTTTAAAAATTCAAGTTGATTAAAAGATTCGAGTATGTATTTGAAGAGTATTTGGATATTTTCTTACAAAGGACTTTTCTTTTTCTCTCTTTCAATCACTCTCCCCAAAATCTCTCAGACCTACCTCTCTCTCTCTATCTCCCCATTTCTCTCAGCGTGTAAATCTTTGTTAGAGATTCCCATGCATTTGTTACTGTAGCTAAAGAATTGGAATTCCCAAAAAACTCCAAATCTTACATCAAGAGAACCCAAAAAGGGATTGAAAAACTTTTTAAATTTCAGCCATCAAACAAGTTTTTGAATAACTGGTGATATCCAAGTTATGTTTTCAGTGATTTGAGTCAAATTAATGCTCAAACCAAACGAGCACTTGCTTTATTTATCCTTACCAAGTGGGTTTTTTAAAAAATAAAAAGAAAAAGAAAGAGAAAATGGGACATTGATTAATCTCCAAATTAGGATTACAAATTAGGGAAGAATTTGAAAAAAAGGCCGGCTAACAATTTTAATTGGGGAAATGAAAAAAAAAATTAAGCTTCTTAGGTAGGAAAACTATTTCAGTTTCTTTTTAAAAAAATAAAAAAAAAAACTATAAGCAAATAAAGAAACCTCAACAAAATAAAAAAATAAAACTTAAAACAATTTTTTTCTCTAAAAAATTTAATTTTTGATAAAAAAAGAGGTCATTTATTATTTTTTTTTCTTAAAGCCATATATCCAAAGGCCATATGCTATTAGCAGCCCAAAAAAAAAAAAATCCATTAAGAAAGAAATGTATATTTTGCCCAAAAAAAGAAATACATATTAAAAACGAAAATATAAATATAAGTTCCTCTAAAAAAAAAAAAAGAAAATATAAATATAAGAATAAAAAAATCCAACCCCCCAAAAATCTAAGATCCTGATTGATCCCAACGCTAAACGAAACGCTATCTTTCCCTCGGAGTCCGCCGTCACGACAGGCGCTCCCTCCTTCCTCCTTCTTCCACACGCCCTCATCTTCCTTCTAGGGCTTTCTTTCTCTCCATAAATTTTTGCTAGGTTTTCCTTTTTTTTTTTTTTGGTTCCCTTTGTTCTTTGCAATTCTTGATTTATTATCGCAAAACTTGCCTTATTTTTCTCTAGGGTTTTCGATAACCTCCGATATCTTCGATTTTCCTACACTTTCCCGGAAACTTGTCCCATTTTCCTTTCGTCACGTCAAGGCCTCAGCTAATATCGTACCGGGCGTCAACCGATTTCGCCTTTTTTTTTTTTGGGGGGGAGAGGAGAGGGCTTGTCATCCATATTTGATTTCTTGGTTACGATTTTTTTATTTCAATTTGTGTTTCAGCGTGCGTTTTTTTTTTCAACTTCTTTTATCACAATTATCTAGGGTTTCCTAACTCTTGTTTTGGGGCCTTCTGATTCTTGTTCTCTTCTTTCTCTTCTTCATTTTTTTTAAATTTGTTTGGAGATGAGATGGTGCAGTCAGAGGGATTGGGTTCTACACCGCTGCCTCCGCAAGCGGCGGCAAAGCAGTACGGCGTGACAAAGCCGATATCTATAGTGGGCGCTATGGACACCGATACTTAGAGGACTTTGGAGTTGGAGAAGTTTTGACTCGACATTGTTCTTGTTCTCTTTTTTTTTTTTTTTTCCCTAATGGGATGAATTTGTTTACGTTTCTGAGGCTTCATTTTGAATTTTTTGTATTGGTGTTGATAGGAACGAAGTTTTTGGTTGACGTTGGGCTACATGAGAGCAAGGAGGAAGCTGCCAAAAGAGAGGATGTTCTTCATCGTATTGGACAGGTGATTAAATAATGATTCGGGCAAATTATTTGTTAGCGAGATAGTAGTTTATGCTTATTTCTAAAACTGATGGGCTAATCTGGAATATTTCAATTGCAGTTATGATACTTTTACTTTGAAATTGTATTCAGTAAAAGTTGTAAAGCATGAGATCGATGTAAGGTAGCAAATTGTAGGTTAGATGTCATTTTACTTTGAAATTGTATTTAGTAAAAGTTGTAAAGCATGAGATCGATATCAGGTAGCAAATTGTCGGTTAGACGTCAAGGCAGATTTTTCCGCCTTGATTGATGTAGAAGAAGAACATGGCACTCATGTGAACTGTAGTTGTTACTGAATTGTAATCGGTATCAATGTTGTTTCAATATTTGGACGTCGGAATTGAAAGTTTTGAACTTCTTTGTGCTTTGACTTACTACAGAGTTCTTTTGATTTGCCATGTGTTTTTGGTAGTATGATTGAAAACGTAGAAGATATTTTTGTTCTTTACTATGCCTTTTGTAAATTTATTGTGCTAACTATTCATATCTTTCTATCTGTTAGATTGTCAAAGATTGGGTGAAACAACTTACTAGAGCAAGAGGTTACACGGATCAAATGGTTGAGGATGCAAATGCTGTCATTTTTACCTTTGGTTCTTATCGGCTTGGGGTGAATATATTCTCTCTATGTTAAATGACGAATCTTGCCTTGTGGTTTTTGATGAGTTGAAAATTTAAAACGCAATGTTACATATTGTAAGTTTCCTTTGTTTTTAACCATCTCCCCTCACTGGTTATGAATATTCGAAAGCTCTATTAATTATTGGGTCTGCCAGTGTTTCTTTTTTCCAACCATTTCTTCCATATTGGTGGTGGCAACTTGGTTGTTGCTTTGAGCGCTAAGTTGCAAAGGAAGTTCTGATTTGCACTTGAACCTTTCTGTTTCATCGTTGATATTAGCAGGGCAGTAGGCTATTTGGATACTTGTGCAGTTTGCTTGCTTGATTTAAATTCCTGTGTTATACTTGGTGGGTTTGCCAGAATTTTTCAACCTTTTCCTCCTCCTCCTCCTTCTTTGTTGTTGTTGTTGTTGTTGTTCATGGCAACTTGGTTGTTGGTTTTGGGTGCTAAGTTGCAAAGGCAGCAACTGAGTTCTAGTTTGCCATTGAACCTTTACCATTGATATTTGTAGGGCAGTAGACTATTTAGATACTTGTGCAGTTTTCTCTTCTTAAGTAGGTGCCTGGATTATACTCGTATATATTTTATAGGTACATGGTCCTGGAGCTGATATAGACACATTATGCGTTGGGCCATCCTATGTAAATCGTGAGGTAAATAGTGCATGCAGGAGATTTGTCTTAAATGATGTGAATATGTTCTCTTTTTCTGTGTAACACTTAATTTTTTTTATTACTGCTACAGGAGGATTTCTTCTATATATTGCATGACATTTTGGCAGACATGGAACAAGTGTCGGAATTACAGCCAGTGCCAGATGCTCATGTCCCAGTAATGAAATTTAAGTTTGATGGCATATCTGTTGATCTTCTTTATGCGAGCATTTCTCTCTTAGTTGTACCAGAAGTAAGATCTCGTGTATAATTATTATTTTTTTAATTCTTTCTTGACTCTCATCTCAAAGCCAAATATCCTGCAACACTCTCTTGACCGTACAGTTAACTTATTTTTGGATGATGAAGTTTTTTGCTTAGATTTTTTATTTAAGATTCCTTATATGGATGAGATACTCAGTATAAAATCCTTATGATTGTGTGCCAATGTTGGATTTTTTTTGGGGTCGTTTATGTTACTGCTTTAGAAGGGAATTATTTGGTGAATTTTACTTTAGCTGTTTAAGATTTTTTTTCGAGGTGTTCTGGTACTTTTTAATGTCGATCATGAATCGTATGGTGTCCATCACTCATTTCTTGTATGATTTTCCGCAAGAATGAAGTACTTAACTACTAATATTTTTATAGTCAAAGGCTTTTAATGGCATATTACCCTTTTTAGTTTCATCATCGTTGTTAGGGTGCCCTTTTTTTAGTTTCATCATCGTTGTCAGGGAGATGGTGAGATGCTACCGCAGCATTCTATTGTTTATGAAGATCTTCATGTATTTTGTCCGTTGATCTGCTTCTGTATATGTTGAACTCTTGTGTTGTACTCTGTTAGATATGCCAGTCTTGAGTCAGTTCTCTATCGGTGAAAACGTTTTGATTTACCTTATTGTTTGCTTGGAGGTTCATATTTTACAATATCAGTGATGAGTGCTATAATTTTTTTATGGGTGGTTTGTTGCATTTTAGTATTGATGTCTTCCCTGATTCCATTGTTAATTATTGAGGTGCGTTAATGGTTGGAAATTGTAATTCTTGCATGAACTTTCATTTGCCGTGGTTTGGGAAATTTTTCGAAGTTATGTTGATGATGAATTCACAACAGAACTTGGACATCTCGGATTTGTCTGTTTTGTACAATGTCGATGAGCCTACTGTTCGAAGTCTTAATGGCTGCAGGGTTGCAGATCAAATTCTTAAGCTTGTTCCAAATGTTGAGGTGAAATGTTTCCTATGTAGTTCATTATTCTTCATCAGGAGGTAATTTAAACATGCTTGTTTGTAATTGATTCCATACTTATTTTGGTCGATTATTATTTGTAGCATTTTCGCACAACATTGAGGTGTATGAAGTTTTGGGCCAAAAGGCGCGGTGTGTATTCCAATGTGAGTTCTTCTCGCCTTCCCTCCCAAAAAGATCTTACACTTCAATTTGTAATGTTGGTTTCCACCTTTGGTTGTCCTAATCCATTCAGGTGACTGGTTTTCTTGGGGGTGTGAATTGGGCCCTTCTTGTTGCTCGAGTGTGCCAGCTTTATCCTAATGCAGTTCCAAGTATGTTGGTTTCTCGATTTTTTAGGGTCTATACACAGTGGCGATGGCCAAATCCTGTTATGCTATGTGCGATTGAAGAGGATGAGCTTGGTTTTTCTGTTTGGGATCCTCGTAAAAATCCTCGTGACCGAACTCACCATATGCCAATTATAACTCCCGCCTATCCTTGTATGAATTCTAGCTATAATGTTTCCACAAGTACACTCCGTGTTATGATGGAACAGTTTCAATGTGGTAACCTGATTTGTCAGGTGGGTGGTTGAGTTTGTTTATTGTTTTGAGTAGATATTTATCTGTTTTTCTTTCAATGACTATTGTTTCCCCTCTCTTTTCCATTGACCAACTCCAGGAGATAGAGCTGAATAAAGCCCAGTGGAGTTCTTTATTTGAGCCGTACCTGTTCTTTGAGAGCTATAAAAACTATCTCCAAGTTGACATTGTTGCAGCTGATGTTGATGATTTGCGTGCTTGGAAGGGCTGGGTGGAATCTCGGCTGAGGCAACTGACTTTAATGGTATTTTCTCAAAATTTTCTAATGGCTTTCTATGCAATATAATGGGTCGAGACTCTTAATATTTTTACTACAAAACAGATTTGGGAAAAAAAAAATAATTTCTCCCACTTTTTTTTATTTTTTTTTTAAAACGCTTGCAGATTGAGTGGGACACTCTAGGAAAGCTGCAGTGTCATCCTTATCCACATGAGTACGTTGATACGACCAAGCAGTGTGCCCATTGTGCTTTCTTTATGGGTTTGCAGAGGAAACAGGGGGAAACTGTCAAGGAGGGTCAGCAGTTTGATATACGTGGTTCCGTGGATGAGTTCAGGCATTCTATAAATATGTATATGTTTTGGAAGCCAGGTATGGAGATCCATGTATCTCATGTTCGCAGAAGGCAGGTTCCGTCTTATGTGTTTCCAGATGGTTATAGACGGCCTCATCCATCAAGGCCCATGTCGCAGAAGACTGATAAGCCATCTACTGAAGATGAACGTTGTCACAATGGGTCTGGCATACGTCATCTTAAGCAGAAAAAGTGTACTAAGGCTTTGGATGATAAAGTAGTTTCCCCAGAGAAACATCAGAGTATTGGTCCTCAACGGAACAGTTCAATTTCTCCTGTAATTGTTGATAGCAAGATAAGTAGTGTATCTCCTGGCCTCAAGAGGAAAAGGGATTCTGACGCACTGAATGATAAGCTGGGTACTCCTGGGAAACAAAAATGTACTGGTCCTCAACACGACAGTTCAATCTCTCCTGAAATCATTGCTCACAACTTAGGCAGTGCATCTTCTCACCTTAGAAGAAGTCCAGATGTACTCGATGATGGTGAATCAGGTTCTCAACAGCTCAATACACTTTCGACCGATATTGTATCTACAGAGCATGTGCCTTCTATAGTGGAAATTGCTGTTGAAAACAGGAATACACCCCATGCTGACGCTATGCTTGGGGAAGATCCAGTGTTCAATGCCGCAAGTAATGGGACTGACTTTATTAAGGGAGTGTCAAGATTGGTGGAGACAGATAAAAGCTCTAATCTGGAAGTTGTATCATCAGAGACTGACCCTGGATGTACCTCAATTTCCAGTGTTATCACAAATGTCACAAATGAGGGCAGTTCTTGTGAGAATGTCGAATTTGAAACTGTGACCGGCAGTGGGAGTTCTGAAGGCAGTATTCAAGACAGTAATGACCCTGGATTCTTGCTGGGTGATTCATGTGAGGCAGACTCTGAACAGCTCTTGCAGAATGGATTTGTAAATGGCATCGTGGTATCTGAAGATGGATCACAGGAAACGTTAGAGGTTTTGGATTATGTTCATTGCCTATTTTTATTCTCAAATTTCGGTTCTATTTTCATTGTGTTTGGTTTCTACCGCCTCACTTTTCATGCTAGTGCCTCTTATTTCTTCACGTCCAACTGATGGGTTCTCCATAACCAGATGAACCGATGGGATATGACTGCATTTCTTTTAAAACAAAATACTGGATTTTTTTCTTGGTCCTCACTGCTGTCTTCGTGATGGACATTTTGAACGCTTCTGATGCAGGATCCCATGGAAAATATGTTTACGCCCTGCCCCTGTCATGTTTGCATTTTTGTTTTAACCTTTTATATGTCTTAAGCTTCGGATATGTACCGTGCACTACAGGTCTACCTGATTTCTTGTATTTGTTTTCTTTGATTTATATTTTGAAGACAAATGATACGCATGGGATGTCACTTGACTCCACCAGTGGTGTTGTTGACTCAAAGGCTGCGCGGGAGGCAGTAAAAAGGCACGTGTTATGAACTTCTAGATGTTATTTCTTTGATGTATAACGTAATTGATTATCTTTTTGTTACTTTTTCGTTTTGGTGGTTTCTTTGGTTATTTTATCAGCAGGTTTGGTCTAACATCTACGGCGTAATCAAAGAAGGCGGACTCAATCTCAATAGCTTAGAAGAAACGAGAAAGAAAGCCAGCAGGTCGGGTAAGTGATTTTTATGGCTGGCGTTCATTTCTTTCCTTTTTTTCAGGCATGATTTGCGCTTTCAAATTTGTCTGGACTGAAGTGGATCCAATGAAGGGTGATCCGAGGATGCAAGTTGGCAATGTTTCTGAAGGACCAAAAAGAGCGTAGAAGCTTGACCCAATTTCTGTACAGTGCTTGTTATTTATTTGCTCGGAAACTTGGACTTGGCAGTGCATTTTTTTTTTTTTTTTTTTGAGTGTGTGAGGGGAGTGGTGTAGTGACAACTGTGTAGGCTTTGGGATCTTGTTTGTTGAAGATTGATTCGATGTGGGTATGACCACGGTGTACGTGTGCACCTCATGCAACGATTGTATACTTTGTCCCGTCCATAAACAACGTTAAACTCTCTCTCTCTCTCTCTCGCCATGCATTTTACTTGAGCAAAAATTACATAGTGGAAGCTAGATACCTGACAAGATTATGGTAATGAATAACAGAGCGTTGAATCCATATGTGGCAAACCTAACCAACGCAAATAAGCAATAAGATGGTTTCATCGACAAATACTGATATTTTAGTACATTTTTGTTGGCATCTTCAAGTAGATAGCCAATGACGAGCTTCCGAATTTCCAATAACCAGAAATTAAATGTCCTATTTTCTATGTGGCAACTGACAATGATAAGTGAAGAAAAAGAGAATTCGAGAATTGAACTACAAAATTCTAAAGTTCTTACTACGTGATTACACGGACTTCTTTAGAAGAGGAGAGAAGTTCAAACTTTACTGGCAAATACGATTATGAGTGGTGCAAGGTTTGATGTGGAGAGATTTGTTGGTGTTCATAATTTTGATATGTGGCAGTGTGAGGTGTTGGACGTCCTGTGTCGTTAAGATTTGAATCATGCTTTGGAAGAAAAACTAGAAAATGGATGACAAAGGATGAGCGAGGATTAACCATAGGGAATGTGGTACAATTTGACAATTTCTCTCGAAAGATAAAAAATATCTATACATGTGGAAACAAATGGGAACTATTTACCATTTATGAACGGCAATATTAATGCTTTAAATATATTTTTGACTGATTTGTTGAATTTGGAAAAGAAATTTAAAGATGAAAATATAACTATGTTATTGTTGGGTTCTCTTCTTGATGAATATGAACATCTCACGACCACTTTGGTTTATAGAAAGGACTAAATAACCTATGATAAGGTTTGCAGTGTTTATAGGTTGTTTGGCAACATTGGTTAAAACTATGATTGTAGTAACCAAATAGTGTAAAACTCTCACATATTATAGTAAAAAGAAAAAAGTTACTATAGTGTAAAGCTCTAACATGCTACAGTGTGTTAAACTACAACTATGGTTCTAACCACACCTCCTAAACACCCTATTAATCTACTACCGAAATTTGAAAAGAAGATAGGAAAGCTCGCAGGGATGGAGCAGGAGAAGCTTATATAGCAGGAGGTCGTTCACAAAGCCAGAAACCGGGAAATAGAGGAAAGTCAAAAAGAAACTTGAAAAAGATGAATGTGAAGGGGCACTGGAAGAAAGGCTGTCTAAAGTTAGAAGAAAAGCAAAGGCAAGGGTAAAGCTGAGCTAGATGCAAATGTAGCCGAATGTGAAGATTTGGACTCAAATTTTGCATTGGTTGGTCCATCATAAACATCCCACTTTTATGAGTGGATTTTGGATTCAGGATGCACCTATCATATGTGTCACAAAGAGGATTAGTTCTTTAATTTTGAAGCGCTAATAGAGGAGTTGTTTACATGGGCAACAACAACGCATGAAAAATTATTGGGACGGGTTCAATCTGTTTGAAGAGTCATGATAGGACAACCAAAGTTCTGAAAGAAGTTCGGTATATGCTAGGTTTGAAGAAGAACTTTATCTCTTTAGGAGCTTTGGAATCCAAAGGCTTCACGGTAACTATGCTAGATGGAATTCTAAAAGTCATATCTGGTGCACTCGTTGCAATGGAAGGTACTAGAAAAAGTAACTTGTATTATTTTCACGAAGACAATGATTGGTACAACAACTACAATCTCAGAAGGAGGTGTGGATCCGACAACCATGTTATGGCACATGAGGTTGAGACATCCAGGTGAAAAAGCTTTGCAAGGATTGATAAAACAAGGCTAGTTGAATAGGTGAGAAATCTTGGAAATTGGGTTTTTGCAAACATTAAGTTATGGGAAAGCAAATGAGAGTCAAGTTCAACACTGCAATCCATTCCCATGAAGGTATTTTGGATTATGTTCACTCTGACATGTGAGGACCTACCTGGACAGCTTCATTAGGAGGTAAGCACTATTTTGTGACTTTTGTTGGACTTTTCTAGACAAGTTTGGGTGTATTTATGAGAACTAAAAATATTGAAAACCAAACTGGTAGAAAGATCAAGCCGATTGAAACAAATAATGATGGTGAGTGCAGTGATCCACTTTTCAAGTACGTCAAGATGACTGTGTTGTTTAAAACTTCACAATGAGAGATACACCATAACAGAATAAGGCAGCAGAACGCATGAACCGAACTTTGCAAGAGAAAGTTTGGTGTATATTGTCCAATGCTAGGTCAGACAAAGCATTTTGTGCTGAGGCAAATTTGAATGCACGCCATCTTGTAAATCATCGATGGTCGACTGTGATTGGACGAAAAAGTCCGCAAATCCTGCAGCTGATTATGATTTTTTACATGTTATTAGTTCTATTACCTATTAGCATGTTAAGGAATAGATATTATATCTGAGAGCTAAGAAGGCTTTGTTCGTGGGAGTCGGCTCAGAGGCGAAATGGTGTCATAATTCCAAGAAGATAATTTTAAGCAGAAATGTTACTTTTGATGAGCCTGCTATGTTGAGACAGTTAACAAAAAAGGCTTCCTAAGAGACAAACGAGAATGATAGTACTTTGCAGCTGGTCCATTAGAGATTGTGTAGACAGAATGTGATACTCCAGTGAGAAGAGGACACAAATGATGAAGAGGAGATTTCAACCTAACAACAAGACTCAATAATAGCAAATAGGCCGAGAAGAGAAATTCTCAAACCTGCTCGATTTGAAAATATAGTGGCTTATGCACTTCCAGTTGTAGATGATGTTCCTTCCACTTACAAAGAAGCAGGAAGAAATTCAGAAGCTGAAGAGTGCAAGCGAGTAATGGATGACGAAATGAAGTCCTTTCAGAAAAACCTAACTTGGAAGTTTGCAGGAAAGCTATTGGGTGCACATGGGTATTTGTAAAGCATGCTTCTATTCAGATTTTGTTGGCCTTAGTAGCACAATTCGATCTTTAAGTAGTTCAACTTGACGTAAAAATTGTGTTTCTACATGGTGATTCAAAAGAGTAAATCTATATGTCCCGGTAAGAAGGATTCAAGGTTGTTAGATAAGAAGATTAGTAGGCCGTTTGAAACTTTAGTTGTAACTAATGTTTTATATTTAAGAACCGTAGCATATGAGAAATTTACACTGTAGTAATAATTTTTTTTTTTTCTATAGCTGTTAAGAGCTTTATACTCCTTAAAGTTATAACTGATGTATTGGAACTAAAATTTCCAACACTTTATAGGTTTGCAAATTGAAAAAAGCATTGTATAGGTTGCAGCAGTCTCTAAGGCAGTGATATAAACGATTTGATTTGTTTATGATTAGGCAAAAGTACACAAGAAGCAAGTTTGATCACTGTATGTATTTTTGTAAGCTACTAGATAGGTCCTTTTATTGAGTTACTGTTGTATTGGTTAGACGCTTATAGCTTCAAAGAACAAGGAAGAAATTGAGGTTCTAAAGGCTCAATTGGATAAAGAATTTGAAATGAAGGATCTTGGTAAAGTCAAAAAGATTCTCGACATGGATATTTATAAAGCCAAAGCAAGAGGCAAGCTTTGTTTGACACCAAAGCAATATTTGAAGAAGGAGCTGAAAACTGAATAGTCGAAACCTGTGAGTACTTGTCTTGCTCCTCATTTAAGATTAGTGCATCTTTATCGCTTTGCATTGATCTGGAGTGCGAGTCTATGTTGCAAGTTCTATATTCTAACATTGTGGGTAACTTGATGAATGTGATAGTGTATACGAGGCCAAACATTTCACAAGCAATAAGGGTTGTGAGCAGGCACATGCATGATCCTGGTAAAGGACATTAACAAGTTGTGAAATGGATTCTACAGTATCTGTTGAATACTTTGGATGTAGGTTTGATTTTTGAGCGGGATAAAAAACTTGGTCAGAATATAGCTAGATATATTGATTCTGATTTTGCTAGTCATCTCGATACGCTTTGATCAACTACTAGATATGTATTTATTCGTGCCAAATTTTCAGTAAGTTGAAAGTCTACCTTACAGTCTACTGTGGCTTTGTATATACAGCGACAAAGTATATGATAATTATAGATTTTGTTAAGGAAGCTTTCTGACTTAACGGATTGTTGGAAGACTTGAGAGCTATTCAGAGTTACTATAGTATCTATTGATCACTGTGAATACAGGTTTAGTTTTTGAGCAAGATGAAAGATTTCTTCAGAATATGGTTAGATATGGTGATTCCATTTTGCTAACAATCTTGATAGTATCGATAAACTACTGAATATATATTTATTCTCACTTGATTTTTGGTAAGTTGGAAGCCTACCTTGCAGTCTACAATGGCTTTGGCTGCAGAGTATATGGCAGTTATAGAGGCTGTTAAGTAAGCTATTTGAGTTAATGCTATTTGACTTAATGGATTGTTGGATGACTTGGGAGTTGATCAGAGTCACATCAGTCTGTATTGTGACATTCAGAGTGTAAAGCATTTAGCGAAACGGACGAAGAACATCCACGTGAGATATCACTTTGTGTGAGAGATTTTTGAAGAATGGGAGATGCTGCTTCAGAGACAAGCTTGGACTTGATCAATGTCTTGCAAGCTCAAACACCTTCGACCTGCCGGCGCATTTGGAGGTACAAGTGAAGATAACTTCGTTTGCTTAAGGAATCAAAAAGCTGAGCAGGACCAACGGATGCACCAAGGATCAGTTATGAATGAGTTGTAGTTGGTCTCTAGATCTAAATCACATGGGTTAAAAAGGAACCAACATATCTCCAACCGAGAGGAGAAGAGAGAGAGAAATAAAGGGATTTTTTAAGTTAAAAAAAAAAGAAGAAAAAGAGACGGAAAGTTTGTACCCAAAAAAAAATCAATTATAATAAATAACTTGCTAGAATGTTAATCCTTGGACTAAGTTTACGCAGAGGATTTGACTTTTTTTTTTAATCCTTTCTCCTCTCCTGGATTAATTTCTATTGGCTTACTTGTTATTTTTCTTAGAAGCGGCTTAAGAAAATTCCTTCTTTGTTCTTTCCATTTCCGTTACGGTTGTTTTCCTTCTATAATACCCGTTTCCTGATTTCCAAACCAAAAAAAGTCCTTGTTGGTTATACTTTCTATACAAAAGATGTCCATTAAGACATTTCTAGTTTGTGTCACAAACAACTAGGGTCTCTTTCATAAATGATTTCAAATTATGTTAATGAATTATTTTAATTTAAATTGTTATTTAAATTGATATTTAGATATATATTTAAAGTGTTAATTTAAATAAAGAATATTTAGAATTTATTTTTGGATAGATAGTAAAAATTTTTTATTTATTAATAAATCTAACAAAATTTATGCTCATGATTTAAAAAAAATAAAATATGAATTTTTTTTTATTTTTCTTTTCATTAGGAACGCAATAACACAAGAATCGTCTAAATTAAATATCAAATGAAGAAGTTATAATTTTTTTTCTCAAACATAAAAAGAGAATTTTAACTTTTATTATAGTAAATATATCTAAATTTAAAGAGTTCAAGAAAATAAAACTTAAAAACTTGAATTTAAAAAATTTATTTATTTAAATTTTTTTAAAAAAAAGGTATTAAAAATTTTTAAAAATTTAAATTCAAATAGTTGATCGTATAGGAGAAACAGACACCCTTACAGATCCTCACCAACTCGTAGTAGTAATAATAATCGTAAATAAACCAAAAAATGATAATAATAATAATAATAATAATTCCTAATAATAACAGGACTACAATAATAATAATAATAATAATATTATTATTATTATTATTATTAATATTTGGAAACGCCTTTTATTGTGTTCCCAGAAATCGAGGGATCTCTTTATTCGGACTGTGAAGTTTTTGCCTTTTTGCGCCTCTTTTTTTTCTTCTTCTTCGAAAAGTGAGTCAGCCGCAGCGGGAAAATGGGTAAGGCGACGGTGGGAGTGGCAGTCATATGCGCGGCGACGGTGTGCGCTGCGGCGGCTCTGGTGGTGCGCTACCGCATGCGGAGGTCGGCCAGGTGGGCCCGGGCGATGGTGATCGTCTCGGATCTCGAGGAGCGATGTGGGACCCCCGTATCCAAGCTGAGGCAGGTCGCCGAAGCCATGACCGTCGAGATGCACGCCGGCCTCGCCTCCGAGGGTGGCAGCAAGCTCAAGATGCTCATCAGCTACGTCGACAATCTTCCCACCGGGTATAAATTCTGTTTTGATTTGTATCTTATCGTAATTTGATAATGGCTTCGGAAAAGAATTTTAGTTATTTCGATCCGTTTCAAAGTTCGAGTTTTTATGCGTCAATATTTCCGATTATCGTAATTCGATCCGGTTGTTGACTGAACTCATCTGTTTTTTTTTTTTTTGGATACCGATCAAAGACTAATGCTTTATTATCAGTGTTTGTTCATTCATAAACAATCTCAAAATTCAAAGGCTTTAGGTAGCGTGAAGGCCTCTTTTTGATGCTAAATTTTCGGCATGTAGTTATCAATTATCCAATTTATAGTCACTGTGTTTAAGCTTGGTCGTTATTACGACTCAAACGCTGCTTATCGACAGGCCTGAGACACCTGAATGTGGCCAAACAGAGCTTAAAATCCTAAAGAGAGAATTGGAATATCAAGCTGTTAGTCATGTTTACATGAATGTGTTGTTTATTGTGATTTGTTGTATAATTGCTAACCGTAAGTCGAAATTTGATTCTTCTGTTATAAAGTTTAATGGGTCAGTTAGTTTATTTCTGCTAATGAAGGTATGTTTCAACAATTGGTTAGTTAGGTCCCATTTGTCATTTGAAAAGTAATGATCTTGTGAGAGTAAAAGAAACTAGGAGTGTGATTGGGAATATAGTTGGAACTTGAAGTTAGAATTTAAACATTGTAACATGTGAGAGCTTTACACTGTAGGACATAATTTTTTTTCCCATATTTTTTTGTTTCAAATTGCTATCTATATGCTTACGTTTATAGTTTGAAAGACGCTCATGTTGAATTATTTGCCCTATTTATTGTTTCTCCCTATTTAGGAATGAAAAAGGGCTATTCTACGCATTAGACCTTGGAGGAACAAACTTCCGGGTGTTGCGGGTGCAGCTCGGGGGAAATGATGGTGGAATTGTCAATCAAGAATTTGCTGAGGTGTCAATCCCACAGGATCTGATGGTTGGAACTTCAGATGTAAGTACTTTATAATTACAAGTATTATAATATTTCAAGCTGATTTTTTTTTTTTAAGTCTCAATATTTATTATCATTTCAGGCACTGTTTGACTATATTGCGGCAGAACTTGCAAAATTTGTTGCCCAAGAAGGTGAAGATTTCCAGCTTCCTCCTGGCAGACAGAGGGAATTAGGTTTTACTTTCTCATTCCCCGTGATGCAGACATCAATTGATTCTGGGACCCTTATTAAGTGGACAAAAGGCTTCAACATTGACGATGTGGTGAGTATTAACAACTTTGCTTCATTTTCTCGTCTTTTTTATATTTACCTTTAGTAGATGTCAAATCTTTATCAAACTAGTCTATTAGAAAGGAAAAGCAATTGTTTCAATTAGCATTTTTAAAGTCATGAGTCAAGATGGAATACCTTACGGTTTCAAGCATGAAGAGCATCATGCTTAGAAGAAAAATACAATTCAATAGCATGTGAAGTTTGTAGGAAATACCGTGGCTTGCTATGTGACTGATGACTCCACTGTGTTTTTTCCTTTATTACCCTTGTTTAACCTGTTTTATTTTCTGCATTAATAGGTTGGGCAAGATGTTGTGGCCGAATTGACAAGAGCCTTGGAAAGACAAGGCCTTGATATGCGTGTATCAGCTCTGGTAGGCTCAACTTGCTAGCTTCTTAGGAATGCATTTACTGTTCCTTGTTTTAGATATGTCTTTGTTTGTGAAATCTTCCTTCAAGTATATATCATCATTAACTTTTCGAAAATAATCTTACTAGGTGAATGATACAGTTGGGACACTAGCTGGAGGTAGATACAACAACAAGGATGTTGTTGCTGCTGTGATTTTAGGCACTGGCACAAATGCAGCTTACGTGGAACGTGCGCATGCAATACCAAAATGGCATGGCCTTCTACCTAAATCTGGAGAGATGGTCAGTGGCAACTCTTTGGCTGTTTTCGCTCTCTCACAATTCAATAGTAAAAATAACTTCCTTTTTCTCCTTTAATTTACTAGTAGACATGCAGAACTTCCAAAGGTTGACTGTTGAACTTTAAAGTAATGTCAAATTTTAATACAGGTTATCAACATGGAATGGGGTAATTTTAGGTCATCACACCTTCCACTGACAAAGTATGATCACTTTCTGGATGCTGAGAGTCTCAACCCTGGTGAACAGGTGTTCTATTTGACATAGCTATTGCTTTCTTTTCTTTGTTAAGACTGCCATACGCTAAAACCTTTCCACTGTTTACCTCAGATTTTTGAGAAGTTAATCTCTGGAATGTATTTGGGGGAGATTGTCCGCAAGGTTTTGTGTAGGATTGCTGAAGAAGCTTCCATTTTTGGTGATACAGTTCCACCAAAACTTAAAGTTCCGTTTATATTGAGGTTTGTTTCTCAACTTATGTAGTGCATAGCGTTTGTTATGAATGTTATTCCCTGGCCGTTGTTGGTTCAACGTAGAGGTTGCATTCTATTCCTTAATGATAATCAATTTCCCCATGATCAGAAAGTGCCTTTAGTCTTTTATTTTTAATACAATGTTCTGGCTTAAGCCCATGACTTTCAGTCTTGGAAATTCGAAACTTTAGCCTTTTGTCCAGGTTATGACGTTTTTATGATCACCTTTGCCCTAGCTTTTAAAATTTCTACTCTAAATCGTTCAAATTTGAGATGCTATTAGAAATATAATTTGATCGGTCCCACCGGATATTTATATCGTTGGCCATGAAATATGCAGGACGCCTCACATGTCTGCAATACATCATGACACATCCTCTGATCTTAAAGTTGTAGCGGATAAATTGAGGGATATCCTGGAGGTATTTCTCATCATTGGCCTGGATTTTAATTTGGTCGAACTATTCTTTTTTTTTTTTTTTTCCATCTTAGTTGCTCTCTATTGGCTAAAATATGGGCAACGTAACTCTCTGCATTTTTTAAAAAATTTTAGGCAGACCTTCTGATGGAGGAGATATAAAATATAATAATAATAATAATACTTTATAGCTCTCTTACATAATGACAACTAAATACTTGCAAAGACAAATGAACGATAAACTAATAAAATAAAGATAAAATATAAAATATGATGATAATAATAATAATATTTATTATTATTATTATATTTTATCGTTATTTGTCTATTATGTCGTTTGTCTTTGCAAGTATTTAGTTGTCATTATGTAAGAGAGCTATAAATACTCTTATTAGCTATTATAATGAAGACTAGAATATTGAGTGTTGAATACAAAGTTTGTGTTTTTTTTTTTAATTTGGGGAATTTTTGGTGTGGGATTTTTTTTGGTGGATTTTAGAATTCTCCATCCAGGTTAGGTCTGTAACTTCTATCTTTCCCAATTCCACTGCATCACCTTCACAATTCTCACATTTTGCTCTGCTGAATGCCTTTTACATACTGTCTGATAATCTGTATTTTCCTTGAGAGGCACCAATGTGGTGATAAAACTCTTGTCCATTGTCAGTGAAACTGCTTTAAAATTTTTATTGTTGTTTTGTTTTTTGCATATATTGATTTCTAATGGATGCTTTATTTATAATTCAGATAACTAATACTTCCTTAAAAGTAAGGAAACTAGTTGTTCAGCTCTGCGACATTGTCGCCAGACGTGGAGCCCGCCTTGCTGCTGCTGGGATTTTGGGCATTCTGAAAAAATTGGGAAGAGACACGTTCAAGGATGGGGAGGATCAAAGGACTGTTATAGCAATGGATGGTGGGCTCTATGAGCATTACACCGAATACAGCAAGTGTCTGGAGACAACCCTAACAGAACTGATTGGAGAGAAAGTCTCAGAAAGCATCATTATTGAGCACTCCAATGATGGATCAGGAATTGGAGCTGCCCTTCTTGCTGCTTCTCACTCCCAGTACCTTGAAGCTGAGGAGTCCTTTTGAAGTCCATCAATAGTTGAGTTTCTTTCGCCCACAGAGATTTTCATGTTCCTTGCATTCTCATCCTTTTTCCTGTTTATGTCCTACATGCGCTCTTTTAACCATTTTTTTTCACATTGTTGTTATTTTCTCTCTTTTCAGTGTAGGAAATCGTTCTCGTGAGTTTTTAAATTATGGCTGTAAGAAAAGGCGGAGCGAATGTATAAAAGCAGGACCTGTAAGCAGCAATGGTGGTCTGCTTCGGCCTGCATTTTTTTTTAAAAAAAAATTTAAGTTAAAAAAGGCTAATAAAAATAATGAATGTTGGTCCTTTGTCAAGTAACATCCGTTCTTGTGTTTTAAAATAAAAATAATGAATGATGGTCCTTTGTCAAGTAACATCCGTTCTTGTGTTTTAAATATTCTATCGAGTTAATTGTGTGGAGTAGATGCCTCATGGTATGCTATTCTTCTCCTTGGACGTATTTCTTAATGGCTAAGTTTTTTAGTCATTATTGATGTACATTAATCAAACCCTTTTTTATTTGTGACTGCTTAAAGTTATTTAGACATGAAATCAAACATTAAACCGTTGTAATTTATAAATATCTAGCGACGTTGTTTGAACAAAATAGGTTAAATGGAAAAGGCAAAATTTAAAACATGTATAAAAACATCCATTGAAGTTTGGCCAAACAGAGACTTGTCCATCAGGACCTATATAAATTTGAGCGGAGGTTCTCCAAATCTTTGGCATTCAGCCTTCCATATATTTTAAGATGGATTTGTTCAAAAGGGGAATGAGTTCCCGCGTTGAATTTTGTGAGAAAGAGCTTCTTCATCACCTCCACTTGCAGCAGAAGAAACATCGTGAAAACTGATGGAATCACATATTTTTATCAAAATTAAAAGTCCCCCAAGTTTTCTGTAATTAAAAATACTACCATTTCCCCATTATTGTGTTGATATATAGGTCCCTCAGTTTTTTATATGCCGTCGGTTTTGAGTTCTTTTCCTTGTTCTCCCTCCTAATCATTATTAATTGAATTTCATGCAAGAGAATCTATCACCATCACGACTATTCTCGATCCAAAAATGTCTTTTCACCCTCACGAAGATCATTATTGAAGTTCATGAAAACTCGTTTGTTTGTTTTGTTTGGGACCATAAGGTTTGTAAAAATCAGATTATTGTTATATGTGCCTCAAAATTTGCTAAAGGGACTCCCTTCAAACCCTTTTTTTTTTCTTCTTTTTTTCTTTCTTCCTTTAAACAGCTTCCTTCATCGACTATTTATGGCATTCACACGTGAGTAAATTAGGGCTTTTTTAAGATTAATATTTATAAGTGAGTTATACATATATGTAGGATTTTAGAATTAGAAAAACTGCCATTAGGTAGAAGGTTGTGATCAATAGATGAATCTTTTGTCCAATGAGTGGCAGCTAATAATCAAAATCCATTTTGGTGGTATTGGAAATTGGAATAATAATAATAATAATAATAATAAAAGAAACCCACCAGCTAGAAAAATTCATTTGCATGTTGACTTGCTGATCAATCTCTCTTTCTAGCATGTGGAGTCAACTTCTTTGTCATTATAACCTGTCATTTAGCCACTACAACTTCTGTACGCTAAAAATTTTATAAATACTTCCATCTTGAGGCATGATTTCTTAAGCAAGTCTAATTACTGATCCATAGACCTAATTTACAAAGATAATACAATATATCCATGTTGTTAATTACACGCAAAACAAGCACACATGCACCCCAACTACTAGAGACAATGATGAAACCTTGCTGTAATTTTCTTGTCCTTGTACATATGTGTGCGTGTATGTGTGTATATATATATTGAGAGAGAGAGAGAGAGGGAAAGACGTATAAGTGACGTGGATATTAAGAATATAAACGGCCAGATCTAGATATAGGAAGGAAAGTGGGGAAAACACGATCAAATTGATAAATATATATATATAGTGACTTATATGTATATATGTCCTTGCTATGCAGTATAGGACGTATTATATGTATGTCATAAAATGGCACACAGGGAAAAGCCAGGCAGAGCAAAAAAGAGAACTAGGGTTCATCAAAACAGAAGGAGATTCAAACACCACATGATCATAAGCAGCTTGCAGAGCTCATCTGTGTATAATAAGGCTCATGAGAAAGCCGCCGTCACGACCGCCGTCGGTCGTGATCATCATCCGGATTAAGTTAGAAAGAAAAAACTACTGCCCTCCTCTCTCTCTCTCTCTCTCTCTACTTTTTGTGGCTACTGAAGAAATTAGAAGAAGTAAAGACGACTGAATTTTCAAGATCTAGGTTACTCATAATTTTGGTTGAGTAGATAGAGTTATGATGGCAAAAACTGCTGGCAAATTTAGGGAAAAGTGAAGGCCATCTGATCATGAAGAGTTGCCCAAGTAAGAAGCTGATCTCAAGATTTAGATTATGTTTTTATATGGCTAATTAAATTTAATTAGATCTCCTTTCGTGTAGTCCAAAATATATATCAATTAAGTAAGTAATTATTGGATCCTTTATATGCAGCAAAAAAAAAAATTGTTATATATATTTCTTAATATTGTTCCTAAAGATCCGCGCATTCTTATCTCACAATTTCCGGGTCGTGAAGAGATAACAGTTTATATTTTAATGTACGAATTCCATAACTTTTAATTCGTAATGCTTTTGTGGGTACAATTCGAAAAGTATTTAGCTATGTTAATGCAAAAAAAAAGAAAAAAAGATCTGTTCAGCTTCAGCAGAATATTATTTACTTTGTGAATTATTTGACCTAATTGATCTCTGAATGTGAACGGTTTGTATATCAATTCAATTTGTTTGGAACGCCTTTGACACCGGCCTATTTCTATCTATATTGAGTATCTCATCATTTTTAGTAATGTTTTCTTCTTCAACATTTTGTTATCCTTTCATACAGGATATAAATGGAAAACCAATAGAAATCCTAGGAGAAAAAAAGAAAAAAAAAAAATATATATATATATATATGTATATATATGTAAAACCAGAGCACCATGTTTCCTAATTTGGTTGACATTCAAAAAAAAGAACTAAAAAAACTTGTAAAACATATATATGAAAAACTAAAATGCCCGATTATAATTTCGTACAACATCAGATAAAATAGGATGTATATGGCAGTTTTTGAAAATGGTTATCACTCATTAGTTGTAAAAAACAGGTGATTCTTACGTGGCTGGATGTGGTTGCTTCGATCGAAGGTTTACCGAGAATATTATGAGGTTTTCTTTGGACGCAACGTGCGTCATTAACATCTTTACCTAAAGAAATGTAAAGGAAAAGTTAACAAGATTGGAAAAGAAAAATAAAATAAAGAGAGTGAACATCATTTATTTTCTTTTTAATGTGTAGTTATTTAATTCTGTAATGAGAAATAACCATATTCTATTTTTATTAGTTATTTACTTAAAAATGAAGATCTTATTTAATATAATTACTAAAATATCATTTTTATATGACTAATAGTTATTAAATAATAACATTTGAATTTAGAGATCTAAATAAATATGATATTCATTCCCCACAATAGGGAATCAATACTAAAAGGCATGGGAGGAGTGATATTCCCTTTTCTCATTTTTTATATTATGAGGAGCCCATAAAATTCTGATTATTAATTTTGTAAGTAAACACATTATTTAAAGAAAAAGAGAACCACTCCTTACTTTTCCTTTCTCTTTGATGCAAATTAACATACTCTAATTGGATTAGCAGCAAATTATCAAAAACATTAATTAATATCTCTCATGCATGACATGACTAAGTGGTTTCAAAGCACAAAGTCTGTCTGTGTGTGTGAGAGAGAGACAGAGAGAGTTGGGAGGGTTGAAGCTGAAGCTACATAGAAAAGGAACATCAGATGATAATTTTGATGAATCATCGTGGCTATGGTGCAAGACACGACGACGTTTGCCTTCTGACCCTTCCCTTTTAAACCCATATATTTTTAATATAACAGATACACACACACACACACACACACATATATATATATATATATATGCATATATAAACACACACACAGAAGAAGAGTAACGTGTAGAAACTTGGCATGGGAGTTCGGATTCCAGAAGTTTTCCAACACAACAGTAGAGGGAGGCAACAGGATTAGGGTTTCCTTAGGCCGAGGCTGAAGTAAGAAAACGTGTTTCGCAGGGTGGTTAGAAATGCTAGTTAGAATTGTTTTTATTGTAGTATATGAGAGTTTTATAATTTTTTTATTGTTACTGTAACTTGTGAGAACTTTACAGTATTTGTAAAGTGGTTTAGACCACTTTTGTCAAACAACTTCAAAAGGACGAACAACAAAGGCAATAACCTCAATTCAAAACAATAATATTTAAAAAGGATATATTGCAAACATTACCCTAAATTTTTTATCATTTGTATGGTAAGTCTCCAACTTCTTAGTTTTAACATTTACGGACCTAAATTCTTACAATTTTTCGCAATGCGGTCCAATTAATTAATAGCCGTAGTTAACTGATGGACAGCAATTGGGGTTGAAAATATCAAATAAAAAGCCTAGTGTACAAGTTGCTAATGATTGAAAAGTTTGGAGTATTTAAAAAGAATAGGGCTCTTTTCATTTGGACCATGATTTACAACAAATTTTATATTCATCAAGGTCTTATTTATCAAAATTGTAAGTTTGGAGTCTAAATTGTCAAATACTAATAGGATCAGGCTTTCAAAAAATATATTGGTATAAGCAACAACATTATTATTAAACACAATGTATATATTATAAACGGCCATAACAAATAAATGGCAATTTTACACTTAGTTTAGAAAGTAAGTTGAATTTGAAACTAGAATTTAAACATTGTAATGTATGGGAGCTTTACATTATAACAAACTACTATAGCATATAAAAGCTTACACTGTAACAAGTTAGAACTTAAAGTTCCAACTTAAAAGAATTGACATCTTTCACTTACAAATAACTTATTAAGGAAAAATTATATAAACATCCTTGTGTTTCAATGAAATGTTAATTTAGACCATGTTTTTCTAGAAAAGACAAAATGTACTCATGTGTTTAACAAATAATGTGACAAATATCTATTGTTGCTAGAAAGGATAAAAATTTAGGGGTACATTCACACATTTACCCTTATTAAATGTAATGGTGCTTTTATGCTTGAACCTATATCTACAAGTATTGATTTTTTTTTTTTTTTTGAATTTGCATGTATAAAGTGATGCATATCAATGCATACTTACATGGCATGTTAACACTAGGCACTGTACACAAATGCATTAATAATTCTGATCAAGTCACACGATGCATAGTGTCAAAATTGACATGAAATCAGAATCTCCTACTCTACACACATGCCTCTCAATTTTTGAAACTCACTTTTCATGCCTTACCATTTATAGAAATGTCTCTAACTTTATCCCATCCTTAAAATTTATCTATTTTTTGGATGACAAGTGAGATGCACCAACCAGGGGCAAAATTTCTTAAATTTACCTCTACGTTTTAGATTAAGCCAAACAAATTAGGGCTTTCTATTTTGAATAATCTATCATGCTTTGTAGAAAAAAAATGAGGGTTTCATGTGTTTTTTTTAATTAGTCAAAATCATCCATGTGTTTTTCTAATTACACCCATGATGTCAAATTCGGAAAAAATTAACTAGGTGTGTGAAAAAACACAATTACGTTCGTAAAAGGAATAATGGTTCTTTGAGAGAGAAATATCAAAAACAATAACTTTGATCATCATTTAAGAATAAACTACTTTGGTTTTTTAGGAACATTTATTTTTGTTGATTTTTGACGGTGTTGTTGTACTTAGAAATACAAAATTTATATATATATAAGAATATACAAACTATATATATATATATATAATGGAGAAAACAATTTTTATGTGTTAAAAGAAAAAGGAAAAATTTATTTTTGTTAAAAGAAAAAGAAAAATTTTATATTTGTTGATATTCGACAATATTGTTGTACTTAGAATATACAAACTTTATATATATATATATATATATATATATATATATTTATTGAAGGAAACATTTTTTTATGTGTTAAAAAAAAGGTCTTTTTCTCATAGATTATTTTGACCAAGTGGATTTTATATGATTAGCAAAACTTAAAAATGAAACCCACAAGATCAATTATATATTTCGATTAAATAAAAGAAAGTTTTTTTGTCGTCATTCCTCTTTAATTGAGACATTACCAAATAGATAGGAAAAAACAAGCATGAACCAGTAAAAATTATAATTCCTAGAATCGATACATCTTTTGTTAGCGATAATAGTCAGTGAAATCGATAATGCCGGAAAAAACAAAATTGAACGACCAAAAGTCTAAAATGACGTTAACGAATGAGAACAGTCTAGTTGGTTATAAGTTTCTCTACTTCAGTTATAAGTTGAGGGTTCGAGTCACGCTGAATCTCACTCAATAATAGTAGTAATAAATCCAAATTCGATACAAACGACAACATTTGTAAAAGGAACGACGACAAAATTTGTAAACGACAACGAGTTAAAAGAAAACAACTCTTGTAAAAACGAGAATAATTCTGACAAACGACATAGCAGCATCTCTTGGAAACGATATGTAGTATGAAATTTTATCAGCAAATTGCCAGAAAACCCAGTGAATTCACATCCCAAAGTAAACAAATATTTGAAATGAGCGGTGTTAGAAGGTAATAAAGTGATTCAAGTCAACAAGAGGCATTAAGATTCGCTTACTTTTTTTTTTTTTTTTTTTTTTCTGTGATCTTATAATTTGCTTTTCTTTCGTTGGAAAGATTGTTTGTAAGTCGTAATCCATAGAGACACATGGCCTCGAGGCTGGGGACTAAAATGCAAAAGGCAAAAGTTTGAAAAGAGCTTCACTATGAACTCCAAACCAGAGAATCACACGCAGAATTTGCTTTTGGAATCAAAGACCAGTCTGATATTTCGTCCCAAAGTTAGGCAGCTCTCAACGACAATGACCCTTCAATCCTCCCCAAAACCTCCTCTTTTATTCCTTTCAACCCTTGTTTAGGCCATAATTTTTATACTCCTAAACCTAAATTAGAACATCCCCAACAAAACCAATACTTACGTTGCTATAAATCACTTATCTTTGACATCGCACTAACAGAAAGTGGGTCCCATGCCAACGATGCTCTGGTTTGAGCGCGGTGGTCATAATATTCTAGCTCGTGAGAAAGTCATTTGTTTACAAATTAACATAAAAAAAAAATAGACATACACCGCGTCTATTTTTATGGTTAGAGATCTCTTCTCTGTTTTTTAGTTCCTTTACACAAGTGTGGTAAAAATAGCGACCACACATTACCAATAATGATAAGTAAGTACATTATTTTTAACAAAGTTTTTGGCACTAAAAAAAGTTTGAAATGTTTTAAAGAAAACAAGGGCCTTAATGAAAAAGAATTTTAGTAAGCACCTAAATTATGGAGGTTCAAGGCACAGGAAAGATCATTATCAGAGGCCAGTGAGGTGTTGTAGAGGATTTTGGGTTGGGTCTACTCTTTTTGAGCAAAAGGGAAAGGGAACATATATCTACTTTTACCCACCCAAAGCTTAAAAAGGACACCTTTGAATACTGTACTTTGAAGAGCTGGCTTGTATGGAATCACAAAAGAGAAAAAGCGTAGGAGCTTTACAGCTGATCATTCCTTCAATATATTATTATTATTTTTTTTGGAAATTTTTTTTGTAAATAATGCAATTTTGCTTCACCCGTAAACAGTTTGATCTGCGGCTGTCTTTTAAAATTTACAGCATGTGACACTAAACTGCTCCTAATTACAGATCAAAACGTCAAAAAAAAAATAAAACTAACGGTTAAAACACCCATGCCCGTTCCACCGACGGAGTGAAATTGCTTCTCCACTGTAAAAATTGGACTTTTTAGGGGTTCAGAGAGTTTTGTTAAGCATAGATGAAGAGTTCAAGCTATGAACGCTGTTTGTCTAGCACTTGAAAAAATAAATCAATTTTAAGTCCTCACTTGGTACAAATCCCTGTTTGGATTCCCTTGTACATATCAAAAGGAAGGTCCAGCAAGAATTAGGTAAATGGCTAACATCATGTTGAAGACTGTCTGATAATAAGCACAAAGATCGGGCTTGTTTTTGTGTCCCATTAAAAGAACGCACAAAAGTCCAAACTCCCCACTAAATGCCCCTTTTGCCTTCTTTTAAATTCCGGCCGTAACCAAAATTTCAACTCAGTGCAATAAAAAAATAAATAAATGAAGCAAATTTTCTTGGACCAACTTGGGTGTGTTCTTTTTTTTTTTTTTTTTTTTTACACATTATTTGCATTCTATAACACATTATTTTCAAGGTTACAGAAAGCCCAGTTTCACATTAAATTTAAATCACTCCTTGGACGAGCCAAAAACACACTGGAAGGCAAGCAGCATAATAAGAGACAAATTCCGGCTTTTTTTTTTTTGGGTTTCTTTTCTACAAGGGCAGAGAGAAATTAACAGCATTTTCAACAACAACAACAACAACAACAAAAAGAGCAGAAATCCGCCAACATTACATGCGTTCAAAAGCCAACATTTCTTTGTTACTCAAGAAAAACATTAAACAAAATGTGACATAGGAATACAAACAAGTCTCTTCCAAACTTTTGGAGCTGTTTGGTGGGCATTCTTAGGGTTAAAATGCCCACTTTCTTCACTTCAATGAAGAGTCAAGAGGCATCCTGTCTTGCTTTCCGCTAACTACTGAAAACATAAAACAGAAAATGAACGTCTAGTTAGAAGTTAAAACCAATCAACAAATAAACCAAGAATTATATATATACACATATACATATACATATTTATATAATTATAAGTAGGATTATCAAAACTCACGGCGAATAGCAGAGAGTTCAGAACTCTTGAGCACTCGCAGCCTCTTCACTGTTGAGACAAACATACTGCCAACCAAAGCATAACAAAACTCAATTAAAAAAACAACAATATATGTGTGTGTATATATATACACACACTATGAAATATGCACGCAAAGAAGGAAATATATAATGAACAGAGCCAAGATTGTGAGACTTAAAAAACTCGGCTAATACTTTTTTTTTTTTTTTTTGCCTTAGGGAATGACTAAACAAAATAAACCACACAGATTGATGGTATAGAAAACAAGGAATAAATATAAACAAAATTGAGAGGATGCTTACTGCCACGGGACATCCCCAACAAGCATTCTGTCTCCTTCATTATCTTCATAAACAAGAGTATATTCCCCAGTTCCGTCCAGTAATCCTGTAATTGCTTTTGCTTCCTCCTGCTTGATTTGGATTCCACCTCCACACGAATCTCTTTGAGCTACAAAACAAAATAATAGCAAATGACAAAACTAGAAAAAAAAAAAAGAATAAAATTAAAAAAATGGTTCGGTAAAATGTGGATTGACCATTTGTCACAGATATGCCAATACCAATAAAAAATAAAGTACGTGTGTAAATAAAATTTTTTATTTTTTATTTTAATTTTTTTTACCAGCAAGTAGGCCTCGGAAGAGCTGATCAACGGCGGAGGAGAGCTTTTGATAGGTGTCGTAAGCTTTGAGGTCGACTTTTCTTCCAATAGGGACGCCATCCATGTTGATCTTCACGAACAGGGTAGTTTTCCCACTGGTTTCAACCGGTTTGTCCCTTGGAATAATCTTGTCGTTTTGAGATTCTGTTGTCGTTATGATGGGTTTTGATCCTGTACTCGTGCTGGCGAGGTTCTTCCTAAACGACCGGATTGGAGGCCAACCCACCACTGGTGCTGGGGCAGTTCTGTTGAGAGAGAGAGAGAGGAAATAAAATTTCACAGTTTTCATTAGAGAAGATGCTGATAGAAAACTAGATTATTACATGGAAATGGGAGGTTATGGGGATAAAAGGGTGAATTTGCCAAAACAAGCTAAGATAACGTGAGAAATTATGAATGGACCACCGAACAATGAGAAACAAACGTGAACCTCTCAGAGTGAATATGCTCTGCGAAAAGAAGACGAAAATAGAAACAAAGAAAAGAAAAGAAAGGAAGAAAGTTTACCTTTTCTGCGAGGTGGAGGTGTTGGGCACTGCTGTATTAACTGCAGGAGAAAATGCCTTCTTCTCTGCATTTTTAACCTGCAAGTTCTGTGACGCGTCTTTTGCCACAACGGGCAACTGATGAAGAAACGACACCGCTTTCCCAGAAGAAGAACGCCATGGGGCTTGGAATTGGGTTTGGTTTTGGTTTCCATAGCTGAGAGAGAGATCATCACCAACTCTTTCTCTGTTGTTGTTGTCGTTTTTGAGAGGCCAGTTTTCACCAGGTGGACCAAGACCAAGCCTCAGCTCAAGCTTTTTCTCATCTGAACAGCACCCATGGCTGCTTTTCTCTTCATTCTTAGCATTAGTTGAAATACTATTGTCTCCACTCATAAGCCATTCTCTGTTTTTGGGAATCAAGTCTAGCAGCTGCGGACAGATTTCTTCTCTTCTTGTGTTTCCTTCCATGTGTAAATAATCTCAAACGAACAGATTTTAACAAACCCAGATGGAAAAATCACCGCTTGTTTATCTTTATCGCAACAAAGGAGCAAATAGGATAAATTCACTGGGAGATTTTTCAAAAAAAAAAAAAAGTTAGAGGCTATATATCAGAATCAAAAAAACTTGCCCAAAACACATTACACATGGAAAGGGACACAACAAGCAAAACTAAAATATGGTAAGGTCATGTACCTTTTCTATGTCCTCAACCAAAGCTTAACATTTTGAAAACCCAACTTCCTAATATTGTTTAACATATGGTTGAGCAAGTAAAAGAAAGAGCTGGAATAGAGAGAGGAAGTTTTTTTAAGAAACAGCCTCAAGGCAACCTCAACCCACGAAAATTCTTAAAACTGAGAATACAACTCCCAGAAATGAAACTCACAACATGACCATATGATTATAAGAACCCACAAAAGAAACCCCACCAAGAGAAAAGAATAGAGAGAAGAAAGGAAAAAAAGAAAAAAAAAAGACCCCGTATAGAATAACAATCCAAAAAGCAAAAGAAAGAGAAGGGGGAAGCTATAATAGAGGTGGTATTGATGTCTTGGCTTTTCTCTATTAAAATTTTTAGCACGCTTAGTGGGCTTCTTTCTTTCTTCTCCTTTTGGGATTATATGAATGAGCAAATCCACACACACAGCGTTTCGCACAAAGCAAGAAGGAATGTCAAAAACCACGGGGAGAGAGAGAGAGAGAGAGAGAGAGAGAGATTCCCCTTTCACTCAAAGAAGCGGAAAACAGGAAGGAAATTGGAACAAAAAGCACGCAAGCAGAGCAGAGGTTTTTTTTTTTTTTTCCTTCTTGGAAAAACGACTTTGGGTGGTTTTTGTTGAGCTGGGGAAGCAAAGCGTGCGTTGCTGATGTCCTCCCCAAAAGATACTACTCTACGCCTCCCTGATTTGTTGATGTGTCTACCACACTCGCCAACGCATCGCACATTTAGCCCCTTTCTTGGCGGACACTATCGCAAACATCCCCCTTTATTAGAGTCTTGTCCAAGAGAGAGATGAGAGAGAGAGGAAAAAAAAATTTTTTTTCTTTCTTTTTTTTTTCTTTTTGCTGTGAAACTAACTAATAATATGCTTAAGGATGATATTAATAGTAGAGTCCTTGCGTAGTACATCACCCTCAAAACATATTTACTTCCTTTCTTTAAAGTGTCATTAAAGTCATCGGCTTAGGTAGTGGCTTAATTAAATTGTCTTGTGATAAGAAACACTTTATTAGTTTAATCAAGTTTTATTTTTGATTAGGGTTTTTCACTTGGATTGCCTTTTTAGTATGTCAAGAAAGAGGAAATTGACCTTTCACAAAAAAAAAAAAAACCAAAAAAAAACCAAAAAAAAGGAAACAGGAAATTGATGGATGGATGGGATGCCATCTGCCATTTGCCACTGATTAAGCTTATTTTCAATTATTTTATTATTATTACTACTTCTAGAGAGAGAGAGAAAGGTGAGAAAGGATTTGCGTGATCATCTTTGCAGTGGCAAGTATATGTGCGATAAAAACATGCGGATTCCATGATCTTGTCTGCACTCTCCCTCAATTGCAGTACACCACGAGGGTAAAATTAATCGCCTATCAAAAAAAACAAAAAAAAGAGAAACGAAATAAAAAAGAAAAAAGAAAAACAGATCCTAGTCGTTTGATCAAAAATACCGTTTGGGTCTTGGGATGCGAACTGAAAATGCTTAATCTGACACAAAGCTCAAGAAAACACTCTGACCCAACAGCTTAAAGGATAGCTGCTTTTGTTGCTTTCCTGTTTGTGTTGTGGTCGAGGGGGAAGTTTAAGCTCTGTCCGTACACTAATTTTACAGTTTTAAAATTACTCGGCACAGTAATTGTCCAAATTTATATACATCATAAAAAAAAAATTACATATATATATAAACCCTCAAAGCTACGATCTCGTTCCCATTAATCTTCAAAGTTCAAATTCTCTTGTATGACTATTCTGCCCCTTTGCTTCTTTAGATAAAACACTGCTTTTTTAATTATTTTTTTATTTGTGCCTTCAAACTTTACACATATTCTCATTTTGTTCCCTAATATTTAAAAACTCTCACTTTACTACTTCAAACATTGTTAGTCCCCTTTAACCTCAATTTTAAAATTCTCATTAAAAAACAAACACTATAAATTTGAGTTTTTAATGGAAAATTTGAAATTTTAATTTTTTTGAAATTGAAGAATTTCGACATCTATAGAACTTGCAACTTCGCCTTATAACCAAGTGGACAACCCTGTTTACTTAATCTACGTTATGAATCCTTGGTTTTTTTTATTTCAATTTGCCTTTATTAAATATAGATTAAGGATGGTATATGGTGAGATTGTTATTAAAGATGCGTTTAACAACCCCGTTATAATACATGATTGTAACTGTTATAGTATAAAATTCTCACATATTACAATATAAAATAAAAAATGCTATAATAAAGTTGTTTTAACTTAGTTTTGACTACGTTGTCAAACGCACTATAAGTCTTTTTTTTAGCCTCTATGATCACTTATGTTTTATATGTTTAACATAAATCATGTCAAAGAGTTAATACTAATTCAAAGTTTAGAGCAATGAAGTGAAAGTTTTTGAAGAACATGGGGCAAGTGAAAATAGATGAAAAGTTGAACACAAGTAGAACTAGTAGAGTGTTAGGAGAATTGTTAGAACTACTGGTTAGAACTGTTTTTACTGTAGCATATGAGAGCTTTGTACTGTAATGATTTTGTTATTGTTACTATAACATGTAAAAGCTTTACACTATTTATAACTAAAAAAATAGTTTAGAACACTCATTCTTCAATTTCAACAGCAGCTACGATTGATTTGTTTTTGTCTTGTTTTGTCTTTTCTTGAGCATCAACATGGATAACCAATATTTCTATTACCTTTTCCATTAGCTTAAGCTTTTTTCTTACCAATTAGTTATATATAGAGGACTTCAACATATTTAGCAACGAAAATTAGTTTTCGAACCCATGTTTGGTAAGAACTGGAGAGGATAATATCTTCAACAAATACCAAAACGTCATGAGAAATGAAAGGACATTTCCTATGTTTATCAAATGAAAACGTGTACAAGGGATGTCAATGTGCGATTAAAAACATGTTTGTTTTAGGTATTTTTTAGATTTTATGGACTTAAATTTAAATTCAAGTATTAAAAATCTTTTAAATATGTGTTTGTTTTCTTCAAAATCTAAATTAAATAAGTATCAAGAATATAAGTTTTTAGAGTTCTAACTCCCCTAAACTTCTGATACTTGAATATCTTTACTACAATAAAAGTTAAAATTCTCTCTCCTATATTTGAGAAAAAATCATAACTTCTTCATTTGATATCCAATTAAGATGACTTTTTTTTCATCATGTTCCTAATAAAGAGAGGAATAAATTAATATCATATTGCTTACTTTTTAAGATCATCAACATTAATATTTTACTAGATTTTTTTAATAAATCAAAAGCTATTTTCACTATCTTTTTAAACATAAATTTTAATTTTATTCTATATTCAGATTAAAACTTAAATGCGCATCCAAAAATTAATTCAGACAATAATTTAAATTAGTAATTCAAATCACATAACTCAAATCAAATCACTAATTTAAATTTATTTATTAAACGGACCTTAAACTAACAAAGCATCCCAAAAATAAAATAAAATAAAAATCGACAAGAAGACTATTCCTAGTCTAATATTTAGTTGGGAAATCCTTGTTACATTTCTGTTATATTTCAGACCCTTTTTAGTCCTACTTTGAAAATTTTAAACAGACTGACCCCACATCCCCACGTGCAATTTCGGCAAAGCATTAACTTCATGAGAATGATATCAAGGAATTTTGACCATTCCCAAGTTATGTAGAATTTTGAGCATCGCATTTCGCTGTTTACCAAACATTTGTCCATGGTCATAAAGAAGCATATTTTCTAGCAAATTGACAATCACTCGCAAATAAGAAAACCACATGAAAATGAAAACGATTCTGATGTATATATATGCCCTTTTGTGCATGGGGTCCCGGAAAACTATATCATTCAAATATACTATTTTTGGGTGCAGATTTTCTTCCCTTTCATAGATGGGGTACAATATTTCTATTTGTATGTTTGGGAAGACAACCAAAAAAAAAAAAAAAAGTTTTGTAGATTTGTGTAAATCGGTGGAGTGGGTCGGTGAAAATGTTACCAAACTCTAAAAAGCTAGGGAGAAACCATTCTCCAAAATCCAGATTCATGTTTATCTAAAATGGCACAAGCGTAATATTGCCATTCTAATTGAAGCTATTACGCCATTTAAACGAGGGATTTTGATAAAGGCCTTCCGGCTAAAATTTTTTTGGTAAATATACCCTTTTTTTTTAGACAGATTTTGATATAAAAAAAAGGTTTTTTAGACTTCAAAACTGTTTCAGTTTTTTTTTTCCTGTTGAGGTTTCTTATTCTACTACAGTCATTTTTCTTATTTTTTTGAAAAAAACTGAGACAACTTATCTGCATAGAAAAACATGTTTTTTGGTTTAAAAAAAAGAGACCATTTACTCAATTAAGATTTTCTTTTGGCCCGTTCATCAAAATCTTCCCATTTAAACCATCACTTTATTAAAAAGAAAAAAAAAAGACTTTTTGAAGCTTTTTTAGGAACGCAATTGATTAAGGCAAATTCCTTAGTAGGAAGTGAAAATATGCTTATTAGTAGATATTTATTTTTTAACAGTTAGATGTATATATAAAAAAGAATAAAAATATTTTGTACGATAGAAAAAGAAAATTTACTCCATCGATAAAACTTGATGTATTAGCCATTAAATTAAGATTTTAATAGTTGATATGTGGCTGTCTATGTTAATTATTTAAAACGCGTAATACAAAATTGTTTTTATCACAAATTAAATCATTAAAAAGTTAGTCTAACAATTAAATACTCATATTTTACTAATAAAATAAAATTATTTTTTATCATAAAATTTTCAATAAAAAAAGTTAGATTTTAATATTAAATTTTCTAAGACGTATATTGCCAATAAAAGTTTCTGTCCAAAAAGTCTCCTATTAATTAATTTAATGGAAAGGACATTTAAGAGAAAGGCTAAACAAAAGATTACGAAAGCATGTTTTCAAATTTAGTAGAAGAAACAAAGAAAAATTAAAAGGAAAAAAATAGTTGGATTTTTAATCAAGGTGGGTTTGATACCCTGGCCGAGAGAGAAGCGGTCGGCTGGTCTGGGATTGGATACTGAGAAATGCATCCCAACAGAGACCTCCTAAAGTAGACTACCATGTGGCTCTATGTTAACAGTGACTGTCACGTGTCACTCGGTTAAATATCCTACTTCTTTTGTGGTCCCCACATGCATTGAACTCTTTTATCTAGCGTGGAGTGCACGTGACCCTTTGGGCCTCCGACCACCCAACAACAACATGCTCGATCTTTAACGCCCCAATAGTCCTTTTTGATTTCTCTCTGAGCGAATCGGCGGAATCATACGTATGTAGGTCCGATAATAATTTAACAATTTTATCTATAAATTGCACTGCACTAATAATTATAATCAATAATTTAATAAAGTAGTTTAAAAATTTATAAATATATCAATTCTATTATTCCCTTTGATGGACATAATTGCGATGTTTTATTATCAATTTGTTGCCACACTATTTAACGTTTTGTAGTGACAAGTTTTTTCTTTTTAAATGGTAATAGTATTCTATATTAGAAAGTTACAAACATCAATTCAAAATCAATATCAATTACTAATATTTTGATAACTAGTTTAATAAATGTAGCGGATACAAGTATAGATTCCCACTGAACTCAGTAACATTTTATTATTGGAATAGAAAATATTTTATGTAAACCATTTGATTTAATTTTTAGAAGTATTTAATGGTGATAATGAAATATTTTTTGCGTCTACATTTATAAATTAAGCGGTTGAAATTTAATCAAAATGAGGATAAATATTTATTCCGCCAATACTACAAAATAAGAAAAGAAATTATTGTGCCCGCCGTACTAAGCTTTCAACCAAATACACTAACAAAAACGTGGCTTTTGATTGAACTTACTGTGCACATGACGTGAAACATTTATGGTTAAACAATTTGAAAGAAATATAATAGGCTATAATTGCTTTTAAAAATTCCTAAAAGTATTTCTTTCTTACCATGAATAGAAATTGTTTCCTAGTTTTGCAAACACAATTATAAAAAGAAGGGTCTAATCTAAAAGTTCATACAAAATCAGGATATTTATCTCTTTATATCTTACTATTTTAGGTCAATTTAAAACTTAACGGCTGTTTGATTGAGTGGTGAGAACCACAGTTTAAACTACAAACTCAGTTATAAACAGTATAAAGCTCTCACATGTTATAGTAACAATTAAAAAAAATTTGTTACAGTGTAAAACTCTCACATACTATAGTAAAAGTGGTTCTAACCAACTATTCTCACCACCCTTCCAAACATTCTCTTATATTTTTAACTTTTAGTCTTATTCAGATTAAATTTAATACATTAATTTATACTTTATCATAATTAATAGTTGATTTTGACATTTAAAATAATTAAATTATTCTTAAATAAAATAGGAAAAAATTAAAACTTAAAAAATAAAAATAAAACATACAAAACACCTATTTTTAAGATTTTTTAAATATATTTTTAAGTTCAAAACCTTAATATAAAGTTTTTTTTTAAGTTTTTCAAATTCTCTTATTTTTCAATTTAAAAATATTTTAGGTAACTTTTTAAGTCAAAATAAAAAATTAATCATAAAAATATATATATTTATATATTAAATTTAATTTTAAAAATATAATATTTAAATAAACTTAAAATAAAAATATAAAAAAACAAATAACCTCACAACATAAAAAGCACACGATTATTAGATTTAAACAGTGGGCGCTCCTACATGGTTACTGTATTAACGAGCAAGTGGAGTCTCGAATCTTTTACTAAAATGAAAAAGAAAAAAAAAACTTATTTCTTATTTTTATCAGGTACATCACGTACCACAACAGTAAATGTTCGCAAGAAAACACCACAAAATCCAACCAATTGCCGTGGTGGTCCATGCCAAACTGTCCGTATTGGAATCATCGAGCTGTGTGCACCAGAGCTGTGCAGAATTGGGCAAAGAGATTCTGGCCGTTGATCTTCCAGAAAAGAGCGATGAACAGCTCGTGATGTAGGTGTCAAATCGGTGTAAGTATTTTAGGAGATGGAAAGAGAAGGATAGAGAGAGAGGTCGTACTGGCAATGATCTTTTGTCCTCAGCGGAACATAGAATTTATTAGACGCATATCAGACAAAGGAGCACTAAAGGCTGCCTGTCATATCATGCGAGTCTTGTTGATGGGATAATCCCGACCGTCCGATTTATCCCTTGTCCTAATTTCTTTTCTTCCCTCTCCTTTTATTTTTACTTGGTGCCTTGTTTATCATGATGTATTTTTTCTTGCTTGATGATATTGGAATTCAATAACTGTTCCGAAGGTTGTGTTTGAATGCCTTTTAACTCGTCGTCCGATTAAAAGAAACACGTTTGGGGACTAGTTCGAATTTTGAAATTAAAATAACAAAAAATTTAAAACTAATAAGTTTTAACGATTTTCTCGAACAAAATCATCATAAACAAGAGCAAATTATGATATGATGTTTACGAAAGATATCTTTGCATGGTTGTGAAACAGAGTGTAATATATTTTTTATTTTTATTTAAAAAAAGATTATAAACATAAGGAGACGTGTGAATTATTCACAAAAGAGATTGCCTATATACCCTATTCATCAATAATAAGATTAATAGGGTTTTTGGGTTTGTAGTTCCAATTATAAGTAAATGGCTTTCATATAGTACAGTAGAAAACAAAAATTTATTATAATATAAAGCTCTTACATATTATAATATATGGTTTCATTCATACAATGTCAACTCTTCTTCCAAATACCATACAATTAGACAAAAAACCTTGTTGAGAAGAAAAAATATTCTTTAACACCCCACCAAAAAACCGGTGCTCCTGGAAATTTTATTTTTGTATTATATTGATAATAAAAGTGAAGACCTTTTGATTAGAGATTAGCTTGAAACTTTATCCTTTTAAAAAAAAATCCATAGCACGAAACTTAGAAATATGGTGAAGTATGAGCAGGTGCTCTCGGCTAACTTGGCCCAACCTGTTCCAATAGTTTCGATGCGAATTTTCCCAAGTATGCTCGACCAATCAAAGCTGCTGGTACAATGTACCTATAATTCTACAAACAATAATCATAGGCTTTGTTAGAGAAGCTGCTTACTTTCAACAGAAAACGACAAGATGATTGATTGGCTCCAAAGGCGTCATCTTATTCTTAGAAATCAGTTAACCATTAACCAAGTCAATAACATCATAGATTAAGCATGTAATAACTTCGAAAATTTACGAAGGAGCAATAAAGAGCCACGTTGGTTAAAACCTGGTTAAAATCCTGGTTAACCAAACCATTATAACTGTATATCCTTCCTCAAACTGCATTCATTAATGAAAATTCTTTTTTATCTTTATTAGTTAAAACCTTATCATTTATAAAACTATAGGCTCCAATCTAACGTATAATGTATTTTTTAAAATGAAACTCACTTTTTGGTTATTAGTGAAATTGTAACCAGATGAGATTAAATAAGATTGTTCTAGCTCAGCTAAAGTAGCCTTAACAAATTTGTAGCTTTCTTTCCAATCAATATTGTAAATGTGTTTTTAAAGTTTACAAACTTCAGGTGGCATTTAAATATTTTTCACTTGATGGGCATTCTTACTTAATGTCAAAAACGACGGCTTTCCATTTTATTTCAAGTGGGTTAATCCACAGAAAGTTATATTATTGAATGCTAAAATTTAAACTTTAATAGCTTTAAACAACTCATCAGTTTTTTTTTTTTTTTTTTTTTGTCAACACAAATGTTTGTGATTCCATGTCTCTAGAAGGAACAGCGTAGCTTCTTTCATGAGTGGCCGAAAAAAGAGCAATAACAACATGTGAATTATCCTTCCACAGCCAAACAAAACCTTCCCAAGGTGGCCTTATTAAGACAACGTTTGATGTCCCAATCTTATTGTGCTTTCCACATCAATTGTTCCCCCACCACCCTCTCTCTATATAATGCTTTAGGCACTTCTGAAAGCTGCGGGTTAAAATGAAAGGTCCTTCTGCGATAAAATCTTATGCTAATATTGCACGTTTTGACAATCAAATTTAATCAAAATTACTTCAAAGTTAAAAAACATATATATAATAAACATTTTTTATTACATACTTAACAGTTGAAAAAACAGAACCCCATCAAAAGTGCATCTTTTAAAGCCCTATCACATAAATCTCTTAAAATGAAATGAGAATTCTATGTTACCTATTTTGGTACTACCTTTGTTTTTTAATTTTTAAATTTTCTTTGCCACACATTTTGTTGAACATCAAAGTCCAACATCCACACACAACAGGCAGGCACCAACTATAAAACGACCACCACCACCATACAACATTGATGTATATCCTTTTGGTTTGTGGGAGACCCCACCAATAGTTTTCTTCATGTTAAAAATCCTTACACTCTACGATATGAAAGTATAACGTTTGATAAACATAGTTAAAACTAATTTTTTTAGTTTAAATTATTGTAATATGTAAGATCTTTACATTATAACAATTTTTTATTTTTTACTATAACATATAAAATTTTTATACTATTTATAAATAAAAAATTAGTTCTAACTATTTTTACTAAACGGTAATTAGTTTTGTCACCTACGTCTCATTACCTCCAATTGATATCTCTGTCTATCTATAATGCAATACATTCCCCCTTGCTCTTTTCTGGGTTCTTCTATTTTTCGTTTGTTTTTCTTTTTCTTCCTATCAATTCAATATTGATTGCAACCGTCACTCGTTTTTGCATAGTTTTTGTTGCCTTCTTTTTGTTTTTTTTTTTTTTTGGTCCTTTTCGCTCTTACGTTGTTTTCTGTCACGCGCCGCCTAGCTACTGTGCCAGCTCTTCTCATTGGGTAGGTCTATTTTTGGTCATTTTTCTGATATTTTTCTTTCCCTTGAAAAAAAAAAATTAATAAAATTAGAGATTGCCACTATGACTATGGGTCCTCGGTTCCTCGATCCTTCAAATTAAAAGACAATTTCAGTCGATACATTTGTCTATCTCTAAGGGAAAAAAAAAAAAAAAAAAGAAACAAAAATTTTAAAAACTCAATAGATTGTATTTTTTTTAAACAATATGTTACATTGCCTTGTATTTGTAATGAAGGTACCATATATTGTGAAAACAAATAAGTTGTTCTCTTATGGTAATACCAGACGATGGTGCATATTTTTCAACTATTAGATATAATAAAAATATATTTTTAAAAAATCTAATCGTTAAAAAATAGATAACTATCGATCTTTTTTTTTAGTGGGAGAAGAACACCTGGTAATTAATATGATTTTGAGCAAAAGGATATGGTTGGTGATTGTGATAATTATAAGCATGAGGTTGGTGGCTGGAAAAGTAGATATACTCATACCGACCACCATAAAGTACTCCAAATGTTCTATTAATTAATTATTGTTGTTGGGTTAAGGATATGGAATGTATTATGTGTACCTAATGATGCAATGCTTTCCTGTGATTCCCCACTGCAGCATGTTTTCCACATAAGTAGGCGACCAAAATCTAGTCCCCTATACATATATATATATATATATATATATATATGATTTTTTAACAATATTTGATTAAAGCACTCTCCATGCATGATTATGGTTTGCAATAATATAACCTAATAATCCACCATTCATTTTTGCTTTGAATATGAAGATAACTTTATTTTGGATCTTGATTCCGATAGCGAGTTTTGTAAAGATATGTCATGTGATAAAGATAGTTGTGACACGTACAGTAACTGTCAGATTTTTCTATAATGTTCATGAATGTGAATTTTACACAAAGAGTTTACTACAATGATGAGCGATAATTGAAACCTTAATAAAGCTTTTTCGTCGGCCAAATCACGACGTACCATAATAGGGGAATGATAAGACTAACAATTGGGCTAATCCTAATCTTAATCCAAATCAACCAAAATCAATCTTATAGATTATATAATAATTAACCATGTTCATATCTTCTCATTTTTTCCCCTACTTTCCACTTATTGAGCTTGCTCAGCATGCCAAATTCATGAGTTGCAAATTGCTGCCTTTCACATGAGACGAGATGTCTTGGTACTTGACACCATGAAAGAGAAGTTTTAAGATTGATGCTTGGTGAATTCCTTTCATAAAATGCTATATAGATAGCCTATTATTAGATAACTCATGAATATACACCTTTCTTATTAATTATTGAACATTAAATTGATAAAAACAACTTATGATTGGCTTATGAGTCTTTAGAGTATGCAACCAACTTCTCTTTGTGTGGAAAATATAACAGGTGTCTAGCATTTTTAGTTTCAACCAAAACTTTTAGTTGTTAAAAAATAAAGCTCTCGTATACTACAATGTACAGAAAAAGTGAGCTATAGTGTAAAGCTCTCACGTGCTACAGTGACAATAACCAAAATTTGTTTGAACCAATGATCTCAAGTACCCTATAAGATTCTAAAAAAATAAAATACCATAGTATGTGAAAGTTTTACACTGTGGATAGCACCTATTTGGTTTTTTTTCTTTTTTTTTTTTTTTGAAGGGGACCCTATTTGTTGTTTCATGTTCCTCTATTTTTTTTTTCTCTTGCTATTAGTGTATTACTCTATACACAATCTTAACACATGCAAGTATAATTAATGAGTGTAACATTCCTTTATAGATATGTATGCGTTAAATTTGAGAAGTGCTTCACCAACAAAGCATCTGTCCTCCTTTTCCCAAAGCCCATATGCTCGGAATGAGTAGCGAGAACGCACTATATGCCGTTATTTTATTCCTTGTAGAGAACCATATTGAATAGATATTATTCTATGATCAATAGAAAGAAGAGAAAAAAAATTATATATGATAATGATGATAATGATGTTGAAGTTGATTGAAGGGAAAAGGTGGGTGCCAATAGAGCATGCTTGCTTGCACAATGCTTGTTTTTTTCCCCTCTTTTCTTTGGTACAAATTTATGTCGTTTAACTTAATTGGGACTCAAAAAGAAGTGACTATTATCAACATATAATAAGCTAATAAACGGAATATTTTTAATGTGCCACGAGCTCTATAGATTAGGTTAAAGTTTTTAATTAATTTCCCTATTGCTGCTTTCCATTGAGTATATATTTTCCTCATGAAAATGATAACAGAAAAGAGAAATGGATGGGCCACTAAGAGGCTGCAAGATGATTGTTCTTCTAAAAACGTGGGCAATTTAATCTGGTCAGGGTACAGTTATTCAAGAGATCTTCTGAAGAATTCAACAAATGGGTTGGAGAGAAAGGAGAAATCCAAAAGAAAAGGGAAAAAAAAAATGCAATTATCTTCATCTCTATTGCAACTTCAGCGGCAGCGCCTCATCAACTACCCAATAACCTAAAGAGTAAAAGGGCAAAAAAAATAAAAGTAAAAATAAAAAGTTAGTTCTCAAAGTTTCTTTTTCTATAACAGCATTTGATCTTTACTGTTTTATCAGTTATGGTCAGTTTGAGTGGAGACCCCTAAAGCAAACCAAAGTTTCTCCAAAAGGGTGTCATAATTTTATGATTCTTGGGGTTACTGATAAGATTTACTAAAAAGGAAGAGGAAAAAGAAAAAGGAAAATTGAAAAGAAAATATTTGTTGGTTGCATAGGGAGCACTTGTTTATAAGGGTGTATATGGGAGTTTCATAGTCAATATTGGCGGTCCTTATGACAAATATCCTTGACTAAAATAATACTTACAAAGATTTTAGTGAACTAAATAGAGATTGAAAAACAGTTACTGTTTCGAACCATTAAATATAAAAATTATATTAATTGATTTGTACGTTTTTTATTTTGATGGAAATTTCAAAAACCATGAACTATCAAGGGGTAAATTATGTTTGAAAGCGAGCGAAACTTTGTCCTTATTAAGGTAGAAGATTTTTATCCATTTTTTCAACTTGCATAATTAAGAAATGATTAACAGGTGGCACGCGCCGCAAGCTTGATTCCTGGTCCGAGTACTTGTAACTGTTTGATTTGTCATGTATATCGTCTGTACACGCTTGAAGTTGAAGGTTTGAAAATCTGGTGTTTCTTTGGTTGACAAACAGAAAATTGGGAAAAGACACACATATCTTTAGCATTAATAATTTCTTCTGCATTTTTTTTTAAAATCTTCATCTTATATATGGCTTTAATGTAAGAAAGAGATTAAAGATTACGTCACGATTGAGAAAGCATATGTTGCTTACTTCAAATGGAGAACTAGACCTTTTACCTCCGGTAAGTTGACTATCTACATGAAATTATAAGTTCCTAGAGTAAGAGTTAAAAAGATGGGTCACTAGAACCTTGTTTAAAGATTTTTATTTGACTTTTTTAACAAAAGTACATATATACTGCTTTTCCCTTAAAGAAAAAAGTACATATACTCCTGTGTCTTTACATGAGGACCACAATTCTTGTGGATTGGACCTTTTCTTTTGGGCTTCTGTTGGGAACATGGCCCTGGGTATCGTTAAGGTGAGGATTGCTAACGCCTACCAAAAAAAAAAAAAAAAAAAAAAGCATAGATAAATATTGAAGATTACTAAGTGGGGGTGATTATCAAGTGGGTTGGATAGATTTTATGGATTTTTTAACCCATCTAATCAAAGTTTGAGTGAGTTGATTTTAAATCTAATCCACCTAATGAACCCAAACTTTAAAAGCAACCCACCCAATTAAAGTTCGAGTGGGTTAATCGGATTAAGCATCATAAAAAAGGAAAAAAATTCAAACTCATAATTTACTAAAATAAGAAATATATAAAGAAAAAAATAAAATTCATAACATATTTGATGTCTAACAAAGTTTAAATACATAAGTCATACCTAGCAGACATAATATAATAAAAACTAAAAAAAATACCCAAGGGCCGACGATGCCGGCGAGAAGAAAACCATGTGAAAGAGAGACATGACCGTGGAGGTTAGCAACGATCAACTAAAGAGGCTTTTTTTAGACTTTGAAGTAAAGAAATAGATACTTAGATAGGTTGGGTTGTGAACGGAATGCAAATGGGTCCAGGTTTGTATATTGGAGCTGAAAATGGTGAAGGCTTTTTTTTGTTCTTTTTTAAGAAATTATGTAGTGCGCATTAGAAACTAGAAACTAAAGAGTAAGAAATTAAAGTTTGGAACCAAATACACGAAGTCTTTATAAGCTTTGTTACTATTTTTTCAAGAGAATAATTTTTTTTAGTATAAAATTATATTAAAATTATGACATTAAATATATATAATAAATATTATATATATATACTTTTTTTTACATTGAGTGGTTTGGATTATTTTAGATTTTAAAAAAACTCAACCCAAACCCACCCAATGAAAAATTGGATTGGGTGGGTTCATGGAAATTCTTTTTCAGATTCATCGGACTTGGATTATCTCAGATTTAATTGAGTAAGATCCATCAGATTCGTTGGATTGTCGGATTTTTAGTTCACCCTTAGTGTTAGGCATTATCATTAATAAAAGGTAAGTTTCACAGCAATCTATTAATAAAAGGTGGGTCCCACAGTGTGAGACCTACAGGTAGGCCACCTTTTATCAATGATAGTGCTGAACACTAGTTGTGCCCTTAAGCATTTTTCTATGACCAAAATCGAAACCACAAAAAAGCTGTAACGTAAATTCTAAAAATATATAAAAACTATAACATGCCACTTAATTTTCTCTAAAATATATGTTGATCTTATCACACAATATTAAACGAGCTGGTTTTTCTGCACTTGAAAAAAATGTGCATCAATTCAAGATCAGCTCCTTTTTTTCTCTCTCTTGTGATAACAACTCTTTACTCTTCCGTCCTTCATTTGTATTTAGCTCAAGATGTTTTTTATAGGACTCCCTTTTTTTAAACTCTGTTTTGAGGTTGTTGCAGCTCTTCAGTCATGTTTATTTTAATAGAAAAAAAAATTGTAAATAAATATCATTTTTTAAAACTAATTGTAGTAAATATCTTGTTTTAATCTATCAAAAAAACCAGTTTTAAAAATATTTGTAGTAAATAGTAGATCTATGGTATAAATAATTTATTTATCTCTCTTTACAGTGTAAATAATTCTTATTTTATATCGTAAATAAATTATTTTCACCTTAAAGTTATTTACCCTCTTGATTATAGCGGACGTAATTATTAGTTACATAACTATAAATTATTTGTATTGTAAATCTATTATTCACTTTAACCATTTTTAAAACTTGCTATTTACTTTGAAAGTTTTAAAAGTATGTTATTTGTTGTGTTCTAAAAAAAATTGTTTCTTTGATTTCCGTCGATGGGCTGCAGCTAATTTGGGCTCATAATGGAAAACATCTGACCCATTAGAATCCGCATTATAAGTTTCACATGAACTCAAATCCTAACGGGCTGTAAGAGAGATCCATGGTTAAACTGCTTGTAAAAACACGGGTCGTTTTTGTGGTGGCTCGAGCAGTCACGCCTCGACATACCAATGTTGTGTTGTAAGCATATCATTTCATTTTACAATTCTAATGCTGGAAGTAAACAAGTATTATCTCGTTTTTAATCTAATCCAAAACATGAATGCTGAAAACTAAGCAGAATTTGATAAAATTACTATTCTGAAATGTGAAATTAACAAAATATAATCTCATTTATTTTTGTATTGAATGACAATTTGATCACGTGAATGTCGTTTCAAAATTGTATGGGATCGTTATATTTATATGTTGGGAATTCTTTTACATGTAACAAAGAAGAATTCAAAACACAAGTCCTCTTTGACAATCTTTAATGCATAAATTTAAATAAATTTGACTTTTTAAGAACTTAATATTTCATCTTTAAAAAAGTCGACCTATTAAATTAAAAGGTTTAATATGTTGATAAGTTGATGTTTATTGTTCTATTTTAACTATTAGGGACTTAAATTTTTCAACCTTTTCCATAAACAACGTCGATGTAAACAATTTTGTATTTTTCGCATTATTTGTTTTGACTTGGAATTTGCTTTCTTACTATGATGTGCCAAATGCCCAAAAAAAAAAAAAAAAGAGTGGAAGGAAGAAATAATAAAAACACTCCAGAAGTTACACATTTCAGGTTGCCCATGATGGTTGGGGGATAAAGTTTAGGCTCATGTCCAAATCGTTTTTGAGTTTGTAAAGGTCTCGAGCAGTTTCTTTGCAAATATATTTTCACAGGTTTCATGCCCAGTATTAATAATTGCGAAGCCAAATGAGTAAGAACCATGAGATATAGCACAGATATTTACTCAAAGTCAGATTTCTTATCCTACCTGGTAAGGTCTAGTCCGATCAAACCTACGAGAGAAAATAAGGCCTCGAAGTGAGGGGATATTGGTTTGGTTTCTGACAAGGAGTTTCCAATACTCAAGTCAACAAACCAAGCAAAGAAAACGAGAGGAACGACATAATGTGGGCAAAGTTAATTACCTTAATAGTGGAACTAATACTTCTATTTATAGAGTTTGATCTAGACCGTATGTGAACCAATTTTTGACCTACAAATTGGATGTATGGTACAACGACGTGAAGCTAGCTCTATTTTGAGAGCTGGTTGTATGATGTCCTTGGTAGGTTGTTTTCTCTAACAAGAAAAGTGTTGGTCTAATTAGACAATGTCTTAACTGGGGACTAGATAGGCTAACTAGTTAGGGCTATTGATTCGGGATGCAAAGCTAGCCTGGTCCATTGAAGACCCGTCGGTTCGGCGTGGTCGATGGTTAGCCTGATGAAATGGAAGATATGTTGCACCCACTGCCAGCCAGTTGTGAGCTGCTTGGCCGAAACAACGAGATTGTCTGATAGGGGTGGTTAGACGCTTTGTCTGGATACCCTCACAAAAGGCACAAGTTCCTTTTTCCTTGGAAAAAAAATAAAAATAAAAACATCAAATGTAATTTATTGTGATGTTCACCAAGTGGATGATTCTTCATTCCACTGTCTTCGGCTTCTAGTCTCAGAGGAAATTTGATTAAGAATCAAATGATCAACGGTCATTGTTTTGACAACCCTAAAAGTTTAAGTAAGGTTATCAAAATCATTATTATGCTTTATCATACCTCCAATTAAAAGTGAATAAGAAAAATGGCTCACCTTCAAAGCAAAATGGAAAAGTCCAAACACAAACAAAGATCCAAGTGTTGTGGGGCCTATTTCTATAATTTAGCATATTTTGTCCTGTAAAAGCCACTCTAGATAATTGATTACTTATAGGGTTTGACCAGTAGTGGGAACCATTGATAAGAACATTTTTTTACTATAGCATATGAGAGCTTTACATTGTAGCAACTTGTTTTTTCTTCATTTTATTGTAGTATGCGAGAGCTTTATATTATTCATAACTGAGTTTGTGATTCACATCACCCTTAACCAAACACCCCCTTAACATAAGAAAGATCTTTTTAGGAAAAAAATATATATTTAAAAGACCTAATCCATTTTTTTAATTCTCAAGATTGACGCCATATAGAATGTTTGATAATGTGGGACTCTATTCAACATGCTACTATAAAATGTCGATTAAATCGAAGCAACGTTACGTTTTTGTCTCATAATTAGAACATTAATCAAATCCCACGTGCTCTCTACGTGAGCATGGGTTCCACTGTCTCGTCAAATTTATATTACAGAAAATCAGTTTGGTTTCTAATCAAGGCAAGCTGATCTTTCTCCCAAATGCCCTTTTGAAAATGCTTTTGCCCTAGATTTCTTGAAGGGAAATAAGTGTTGTTATCCTTTGAGATTAAGAAGATATTAAACTAACCCATGATACAATATATGTGTTAGGTCGAACTCTAATTAGAATCTATTATTATGGTGAAACTGTAAACTGTAATCAAGTTATTTTTCCTTTTTTTAGCAAAAATGTTAATTTAGATATTTTCATATTTGTACTACATTGACGCGTCTCTTCACGTTTTTAGCAGAGGGACAAAATAAATTCCCCAATATTTCACCCGAATCTTGGATTTGATCGAAAAGAAACATAATAAAAACAAATATTTACCAATGTGGGCCTATTGAAAAAGATAACCAAATCTGGTTAATATGTTTGGTGAAGCTGGTTTTAACTAATTTTTTCAGTTAAGAATAATATAAAAATCTTACATGCTATAATAAAAAAAAAAATTGCTATAATAAAAAAAATTATTATAATATAAAGTTTTCACATATTATAATATTTATAGTTTTAATCACTATGTAAAAATCAATAAGAAAATTTCACATATCCAATTTTCACATGGCCTGCTGTTACAAGAAAATTCAATAAATTTTTAATGTAAAAATACAAACAAGGAAAAAAAAAACAGTGCAAATATAGAAAGAGAGAGAGTGGGTAATGGTGATGTTTTTCTCTTTAGGGGTTGTTTGGCTTAGTTGTCTTTTGGCGTATGCATCAGGTTTAGATCACTCTGTCCCCTCTTTGGACTTTGGCCCCTGAATATTATTATTATGTTTTTTTTTACAGTTGTCTCTTCTCACGTGCGGTCCTACATAGTCAATTCTCCGGTTATGTTTTTCCCGTGCTCTCTCAATAAATCGCCAAACTACTCGCCAAGTGTGGCGCTAATTCTGCTTCTCTGCTGTGATGACGAACCGCGTAAATTCATGACCAAACATACACGGCGTTGATTCTTTTCCTTTCTCCACCTCTCAGCAGATTTGCTTAAAATTCAAGACAACCATTTGTCTTAGCTGGCTCAGTGTGGAAGGAAAAACCATTTTTATTCTCGTAAGATTATAATCTTATTATTTATAAAATTATAGACTATAATTTAATATATAATGTATTTTTATATTAAGTTTTATTATTTTATTAATAGTGAAGTTGTAACCCAATGAAGTAAATAAGGTTGCTCTTAAAATAAAGTTTAATATAAACTTATTACTTCAAACTGTCCATAATACAAAACTTTTAATAGCTACAATATAAAAGCTCTCATATGTTATAGTGAGAGTACAATCTAATATGAACTGATTGATTTGTTTTAGTGATTAAAGAAGTATTTTAGGTGCTTAAAGTTTAGAGTACAAATGAATATTGGTCTATTTTCCAAAAAAAAAGAATATAGGCTCGAGGGTGTTTAGCAATTAGTCAAGACATCCTTTAAAATCCTTTACTTTTGGTAAATTATTCCTTGAGTAAAGTAAGATTGTAGAGGGATCTCATGTAAAAAATGTCTATTCAATTTAAATTTGGAGCATAACACCCTGTGCATGTTATAGTATTTTGAACAAAAAAATGATTTAAATTAATAGTTTGAATCACTCTTCCGAATATCTAAGATAAGTTACCAAACTTATTGAAATATTAATTATGTTGTTAATATATTAAAATTTAAAGTTGTGAATTTTGTTTAATTGAGATAAACAGATCCCTGTATGGTGACTAATAGCATAATTCTTCTTATAATGTATTTTATTTTTAACATTTAGTTTATATTAGAATCATACTAGATGTTAATGGCTCAAAAAATAAACGCTATCAATAGAACTTTTGAATTACACAACACACAAACAAGTTGTACCATTTCCTTCGTATTTTGACACCACAAGAGTAATTTTTTTTTTTTGGATAATGTATGTTTAGCTTATTGAAAATACATATTATACATTTTGAATGATTTTGAGTATGTTTGATAATATAGTTGGAATTAATAAGTTGAAATTAATTTACCGTGGTATGTGAGAACTTTATATTGTAGCAAATTTTTGTTTTTATTGTAACATGTGAGAGTTTATATTATAGTAGCTTGAATTAATAAGTTTTAACGACGTTACCAAACAAAGCCTTTAATGTTATATTTTTAGATTTTAAATTTATATATAATTTATACGTGCTTTCGTTCAAATATTGATTGGAATACTTAAATGACGGCTTTATTGCGAGATATTGAGTTGTCGAACAAGTTAATAATTTTAAAGAGTAAAGTTGTTATTTAAGCAATTGATGAAGAAAATGTAAAAATTTAACACGTGATTATGTTAAACCTAAAAATACTTATTAGTTGGTATCTATTTTTTAACCGTTGTATTTAGTTAAAAAAAAATATTTTAATTAGATTTTATGATTTCAAAACTTATACAATCAATGAGGATTTTTCCGTAAATAAAATCAAATGTACGAAATTGAGAGCATGATATATACCATTTTTATAAGCTCACGGCACAAGGATATAAGAGCAAAATATTTTTTTTTTTAAAAAACCGGTTATGCAATGTCAGTCCGGTGATGTATAAATGTTCTTTTTGGCGAATAAGATTGATCTCTTAGTTTCGTTACGATGGTGCTGGAGCAGGGAATCAGAGACTCATGTGTCACTGTCGGCACCGCTGGTCAACGAATTTTTTAACCTCGCTAAGTCAAGGTCCTTGTCAATCGTCAAGCACAAGACAATTGAATCGGCGAGTTTTTGAGATTTTGGCGCCACATTTTGTGGGGCCAACAAACTGTCGGTCTCATTGCCAGCTCTTCGCAACTTGTGCAATTCTTTCTCCCAAAACCTCAGTTTATAATGCCGCTTTTGGACTTTATTTCCGCTTTTGCCCTTGCTTATTAGGAAAGACAAGTATTTCCTTCTATTTTTTTTTTTTTTTCCGGGAAAATTTTCCTTGTATTTGAGTGGAGATTATTGTGTGCAAATCATTCTCCACAAAAAAAAGGTATGATTTTGAACATTTATCCCCTTTTTCAATATCTTTTGTATTTATATATTTGTATTTTTTTCCAAATATGTATTCATTAAATAAATAATTTGTCATTTCCTAGTGATGGAAAATAAAGGGTAAATTTGTTGAAGTTTATTTTAAAATGTGCAGTCTTTATTTCCTAAAGGTTTTTTCTTTTAATTTTTTACACAAATTGACATATAGTCAAGTCGTGCTCAAAAGTTTTAACATTTGACATATATATGGAAATAAATGTTAGTGGGGTTGTACAGTAGTTTCCATCAATGATTGTCGAAAGTTGTTAGAATTATTATTACAAGCTATGCTGGGTGGCTGGAAATTCTCTGACAAATGGGCTGAGTTGTATTTTGGTTCCCCACTTTCTTACCCTCTTTCTTGTTTTCCTTCATTTTTTTTTTTTTTTTGGTTTTGGTGAATTAATTTTGGTCCCCAAAGACGAAATTGGCATAGTTACGTAACAAAAAGAGAAACAACTTTGATTTTTTTTTTTGGTGAACCCCCGATATCCAAGCCTATCATGAATGTTACGAATCTTTAAGGGCCCTTGACGTTTGTGTGTTTTAACCCGATTAATTCGAAGTCGACTTATAAAGAACTCGAATACAACAAAAGTCTTTCAACACCGGCAGCTACTTTCACAACAATTCAACAACTTTGAGTTAATTATTCCCGCCAAATTTCCATTTCTAATGTGCCTCTCGTTACTCTTGAACTACTGTTTAGTGGCTTCATCAACGTTCTTTTATTGAAAATTTGGAATGCTAGTGATATCATTAATTACGAAGAAACTAACATATTAAATAATTCCCTTTTCTTTTACCTCATAGAAAAATTTCATCACATAAAATTAGCATCACCATTTTCTTTACAGCAACGAGGAAATATAAAAAGCATATTTGACCACATATAGGATGTTTGGCAAAGTAAATTAAAACCAATGTTTAAACCAATTTTGTTTAACAACACTGTAACATATACAAGCTTTATATTGTATCATTTTTTGCTTTTTATAGTAGTATGTAAGAGCTTTTCACTCTTTGAGTTAGAACTCATAAGTTCTAACTTATTTTGTCAAATACACTCTTAGTTGGAACTACAAATTTATAGTTCGAAATGATTTTGTTATAATATTTTCTCTTACAAAATTTAAATTATAAATTGTTGTAGTAAACATGATTTGAATTATTGGTTTGAATTATATTTTCAAAAGAACGAAAATAAACTACTAAAACTAATATCAATGCAGGTTTCCCCCAATTCACATCTTTGTTCTCTAATCATCAAAGAAGAAGGTGTGAAATAATAGAAGTTGGCATTTGATACCTCTCTTGGATATTTATCAACACAAAAAAGAAAGCGTTTGGTAACAGAGTTAAAACAAAAAATTAAAATAAATTATTGTAGCATGTAAGAGTTTTATATTGTGGCTTATTTTTTTTGCATTGTAGCATGTAAGAAGACGTTGCCAAACAAAACCAAAAGCAACTAAAAAAAAAAAAAAAAAAAGAGTAGAAAATTATAAACTTTGTGTGAAAAATAATTACATAACCAGTAAAGGGCAGTTTAGTCCATAAGAAGAATTGGGTCCCCATCAACAGCAATATCTCCGGGTGGGTGGTCATCTCTGCCTTTGCAAGTCGCTTTCCTTTGTTTTTTTCCCCTCTGTCTCTGTCTCTGCCAACGGCTTGAGCAGTGTTAACTCGTTGGGATCAGTAAACATCCACTGAGACAAACACAGTCACAAAAAAAGAAAAAAGAAACAATCTCGTATTATTATGCAAAAGAATAGGTACATACACAGAAAAAATGCTCTGTTTATCCCTTAATCCCTCCCTCCTTCTCTCCCTCAAACCCCCTTGAGCGATCTTCTCACTCCTCGTACTTCCTCTCTCCTCTCCTCTTCTTCTTCCCCAAAGCCCTCCTTTCTCCTCACCATTTTAGCTCAAATCAGATAAAGTTCTAACCATTAGATCAGAGTCCAAGACCATGAAAATCGACCCCAGAACTTCTGGGTTTCTTCTTGTTTTTCTCCTTCTTCTTCTACAAGTTCGGTCTATGTTTTCCTACCCAACGCCGCCCATGAAATGTACGGACACCTCCCGGCTCTGCACTTCCTTCCTGGCTTTCAGGCCAAAGGCGAACCAGACCCTGGCCGTGATCCAGAGCATGTTCGACGTTCTGCCCAGCGACGTCACCGTCGAGAACTCCGATGTCGGCGGAGGAGGACGGGGACACGTGTTCGTGAGGAAGAACTGCTCGTGCGCGGAGGGGATCAAGCAGTACGTGACGAACACGACGTTCACGGTCAGGTCCGGACAGGGTTTGGTGTATGACCTTGTCGTCGACGCCTATGACGGGCTGGCGCTCCTCCCCAACACCACCAGGTCCGCCAGGTACGGCGCCATCGTCTCGCTCAAGCTGTTCTGCGGCTGCTCCAGCGGGCTCTGGAATTACTTGATGACCTACGTCTTGGAGGATGGCGACACCGTCGAATCGCTCGCCAGCCGATTTGGGGTCAGCATGGATAGCATTGAGAAGGTCAATGGGATTGAAAATCCCGATAATGTCACTGTTGGTTCTCTCTATTACATCCCTCTCAATTCAGGTCAGTTTCTTTTCTTTTCTTTTTATTATGTTTTTGTTAACAGTCTTTATTTTGTTTAATTCAGTTATTTTTTCATCATTAATGTCAATTTCAGAGCTATGCGTCATAATTATTTGGAAATCTACTAAGATTGGCCTTGATTAAAAAAAAAAAAGTGTAATGGTTGCTTAATTGGGAAGGTAGTTGGACTGGCCTAACTTGTGTAATAAATTTATGAGCTGTGACAAGGATATGATCACGCTGAAAAAATTGGATGCATGAGATGTCAAATTGACTCCATCACATAATGCCTTGCTGTTGTATGAAGTTGATGTGTATTTATGTGAATATCTAAATTCTTTCCTTGTTATTAGTGTTCTCGTTTTTGGCGGATTGGAACTAAGAACAATTCCTTTCATGGCATTTGTTCAATGGAAAAACTCTGCAGAAATAGTTGGAATCTTGGCACTTTCTGCTAGTTTAGTTGTGGGCATTCCTTAGTTTTGTCCTAAACAATAGTTCTCAAAAGATCAGGTGAATTCAAAACGAAAAAGAAAAATTGGCATGTAGCTTTTTAACAAGAACTTGACTTTTTAGTTGTGAACTTAAGCTTTGACGTGGATGGGTTTCGTTAAACAAAATGATGAATTGCTTAAAAGAGTTAAGAAGAACTCGTTAATTTTTATTGGTTGAATAAATTTCTTAATGAATGAACTCAAAGTTAATTCAGTATAGCAGTGTTGAGCTCTTTAAATATTATCTTTATTCATTTGATGCTTAAATTTGGTGTATTGTCCTGGTCATTCTTGATAGGTGCTTAATTAATAACAAATTCTCTTATTCTAATAGGAATTTAAACATTTACTAATGGTTCGTCTCATAAATTATAGTTCCTGGTGACCCTTATCCTCTAAAGGCTGATGCTCCTCCCAGTACTCCTGTGCCAGCCCCATCAATTCATAATTTCTCAGGTATGGAATTACATGTCTCCATTAAAGGAAATCAAATGGGTGTAACTGCTTATTTTTTTTCTAATGAATGTAAAATCTTTAAAGTTGAGAACTAGTAAATTATGGTATATAGCCATCTTATTATCTGGCATCTAAGTTAATGTTTGACAATTAAATTTTAAACATAACAAACTGAAATCATGGTCAATGTTTATGTTTGTGTTACATATCTTGAGAAAAAGAAAAGGTAAGAAGTTGCTTGAGTCACAATGTAAAACAATCCTTGACAACCTTTATACAAGATGTCATGTGTCTGCTGTGAAGAAGAGACAAAAAGAGTTACCGGATATTGTAGTTGTTTTTGATTTTCAGTCTTACCTGAGAGACTCTTCTTTGTGCAATGCTTGATTGATCCATTTTGTGTCGTGGTTCTGCTTGTACAATTCTAATTTCTTTCAAGAAAACCTAACTTAAAAGTAGTGCTTATGGCGTTCACAATTCGTACTTTGAAGGAAGGATAAACATTGTCATAATTAAGAAGGATCTCTTCTGATTTTTCCTTGATTCTTCGAGGGGAAAACAAATTTTCTGCTGAATGATGAGTTATAATAACTTGTTTGCTACCTGTCTGCAGAAAATCAAGTAAAGCATAAAGCTCATGCACCATATATATGGATTGTTGGGAGTTTGGGGCTTGTTCTTGCACTTATTGTAATAAGTATAGTTTTATATCTTTCGATGAGGTCATCGCGCTGCTTTAATGAGGCACGAAGAGGTCATCCAAGAGATTCAGAGAGCCAGAATTCTTGTAAGTTTCAGATTCTTCGGAAGCCAAGTTTTTGTTGCGCTTCAGGAACATACATCTGCTGTAAGTCTGGATATTGCAAGCAAACTAACGGAGAACCAAAAAGCCACCAAGTAACCATCCCTAAAGGTTGACTTTCAGAACGATCTCTTTTCTTCTGCTTTTTTTTTTAAATTTTTTTAATATCAGAGTATGCTTTAGAAGGGAATGAGCAAATAAGATTGTCTCCTGATTACTCTATTGGTAGAAAAAGACTAGTCTCCTGGTTACGCTCTTGGTATAAGAAAAACCACAAAGTCATTAGTTATTTGGTTCTACGTACTTGTTGGGCTCTTTCTTTCTCTTGATAGGATAAAAGAATACCTGTTTGTTGTGGTTCTCAGATGAATGCCCTAACTTGTCTCTCAACTAGTTTCTTATTTTAAATGTCTCTCTAACCGAAAGGCTGAAATGTATTGACAGTGACATAGGAAGATTATATCCATAGTAGTCGTTCTTTTATACTTGCACTATCATTTGTATTAGCTTATTTACTTAGCTTTATTTGTTTTATATGTCGTATGCTTTAGTTGTTATTTTCGTTATTGTTTTGTAAGAGGGATATAAATACCCTTCTTAGCCAATTGTAAGGAGTCTTAGAATATTGAGTATTGAATACAAGTTTGAGTGTTTTTCACCTAGTTGGGGATTTCCCCCTTGAGGGGCTTTTTTTTTAGGTGGATTTTTGAATTCTTTGTCTATGTTAGGCCGGTAAAATTCTGTTTTCCAATTTCGCTGCGTCAATAAGCATTTGATAAGATGTTAGGCTGCTCTTTTCTTCCTCATTTATGTAATTATAAGACCCCTTTCTCCTCAAGTTTAAGTTGTTTGACTGGTCTTTATTTGTTGAAGTTCTTGGGACTGATGTATTTGAAATCGAGAAGCCTGTGGTCTTCATGTTCGAAGACATCTTTTCCTCAACAGATGGATTCTCAGATTCAAATGTTTTGGGGCATGGGACATATGGTTCTGTTTACTATGGGCTCCTTAATGACCAGGTTTGCAGCCGTATCTATTTTGCTTCTTGTAAGACACTTTGACGCATTTATATTTATATATTGGTTCATTGGCGTAATGGCAACTTGACTTGATGTTTCAGGAAGTTGCTATTAAAAGAATGACTGCTACAAAAACTAAAGAGTTTCTTGCAGAGATGAAAGTTCTATGCAAGGTTCATCATACCAATCTGGTAATACCCACTGTTGGTTGTTGAATAATGCCTTTTATTGGATTTAGAGCCTCTTAATTGGAGTTTTTTAAACCATTAACTTCTATTTGGCTCGTTATATTCAGGTAGAATTGATTGGATATGCAGCTACTGATGATGAGCTCTTTCTTATATATGAGTATGCACAAAAAGGTTCACTTGGAAGTCATTTACATGATCCTCAAAGCAAGGGTAAGACTAACTAGTTTTATGAGTCGCGTCTTTCTCCTTTTGATGAAATTCCTTTTTCCTCGTTTGCCGTCAAAATTTGATAGCCAATTTGGATGATGGAATTTGGGACTTTGGTATATGTCATGCCATGCATGATGTTGACTTTGTGAACCATCTTTATTGCAGGTCATACATCACTTTCCTGGATCATGAGGGTCCAGATTGCTCTTGATGCTGCTAGAGGTCTTGAGTACATTCATGAGCACACCAAAACTCATTATGTCCACCGAGATATTAAAACAAGCAACATCTTACTTGATAGCACCTTCAGGGCAAAGGTCAAATATAACGTTCTAAAACTTATTGAGATCATTTGTTTGTCCTTTTTACCATCTCACTGAATGTTTCTTTTTTCCTTCTCGTATTTAGATTTCAGATTTTGGCTTAGCAAAACTCATAGGAAAACCAAGCGACGGAGAATCTACTACAACAAAAGTTGTTGGTACCTTTGGTTATCTAGCTCCAGAGTGAGTAAATTAAATTCACTCATCGTTAGCTTAGCTAGTTTGTCAACAAGTTCTTCAAGGGCAACAAGTTGCTAGTGCTTAAATCACTGGTTCCTTGCAGATACTTGAGTGATGGCCGTGCAACAGCTAAAAGTGATGTTTATGCCTTTGGAGTCGTACTTTTCGAGATTATATCAGGAAAGGAGGCTACTATTCGAACTGAAGGCTTAAAAAATCCTGAAAGGCGTTCATTGGTGTCCCTTGTAAGCAAACATCTAATCTTTTTATCAAAATAGTTGGTCAGTCATTTGTATTAACACAAATTTTTTTTTTCGTACTTGTAACTATGTCTTCGTAAATGTCCCTTTTGTGAAAATTACAGATGCTAGCAGCTTTAAAGAACTCACCCGATTCCTTGAGTATGTCAAGCATTAAAGATTATATTGATCCAAACATGATGGATTTATATCCACATGATTGTCTGTTCAAGGTAACTTTTATGGTCCCTTTAATTATTTGACCTCACACGGTTATATGCCTTTGCCTTAAAGCTTTCATCCTTGAAATTGGTTTCGAAAGAGGACATATACCCTTGTTAAATGAACTATTTATGCATGACGAAATGAAGCACTTGATTGGTTCTGAAAACGCATTTTAAGTTGCATAGTGGTGAACCGCCTAATTGTTTTCATCATTATGTAGACTGCCATGCTAGCGAAATCATGCGTGGAAGACGATCCCATGCTAAGGCCTGACATGAAACAAGTCGTGATTTCGTTATCGCAAATCCTTCTCTCCTCTGTGGAGTGGGAAGCTACTCTTGCCGGAACCAGCCAAGTTTTCAGTGGTCTTGTACAAGGAAGATAGTTGATTCAGCCAACTTTCTTTCTAAACCCCACCACTTGAGAATCATGCCCCCCCGCCCCCCTTTTTTTTTTTAACTTTTTGACCACATTTTGCACCCTCTCATCATCTATCAGCCTGCGTGATTATGCGTGCATAGTAGCATCATAGGTAATATTGTAGCATGGTAGTGGTATCTATGGGCTACCGATTCTTTCATGCTTTTGTGTCTGTTTTCCCGATTTATTTTTCATATTCTTTGTTGTTCCATTTGTTGGAAAATTTTGATGTAATGTAGACTGTGACTTGATACAAAAGGCTACTTCAGTAGTAGCGTGATTCTGAAGCAAAAAATGAATGTCCAAAGGTTCACATGAAAGATCTTATCTTATTTATACACCTCTACGTGTGTGTATATCTAAACCATCTTCACAACATTAAGGGTGTGTTTACTTTTCAGTAAGGAAAAGGGATTATGAGGAGTGATTTCTCTTTTCCATCTAATCATGGATTTACTTACTAAATCAAGAAATCAAGAATAGGAGTTTAGTGGCTCCCTCACAGCATAAGGAAATGAGAGAACAAACACCATTCATTGCCCTCTTCATATCGATTTCCTGTTGAAAGGAATGAATGTTGTAGGAGACATTTTAGTAATTACATTGGTAGGATTACTCTTACTAAACTAGAAGGGGAGAAGTTGGGACTTTTTCTATTTATGCTGTCTAATATTAAACAAGTAAATACTAAAAAGGAAAACAATGATTCTTATTGTTGTTGCTTTCCTTTCTAATTCAGTTCTTTCTCCATTATATTCCTTTCGTTAATGCACCCTCAGAGTTGGACACATAACAATGGGTCAACAAACTCAATTGTACATTATTACTTGCAAAGGGACGCAAGTACTCGGCGAGGTGGAGTGAATGATCTCCTAGAGTGCAGGACAGCCAAGTTATCGATGAGCAAAACATCACCTTTCTTCCATGGAATGGCAACAGATTCCACTTCAAGTATTCGGAGACAGTCGTGGATAATATCACCTGGCAATGGCTTCCCATCACCAAATGTTACTGCCTTGATGGGATCATTCCTCCCGTCTTCCCATCCCGTGTATGCTGCAACCATGCTATTGAACCAAATCTTGCGCTGCCTAGTCTCGTCATTTTTTATGGCTGGGATTGGACCCATTATTGTCTTCACTCCATCTTCTAGCCATTCCAACTTCATCCCTAGCTTAGCAGCCCTGCCAAAGTCGCCCAAAGAATGTTAAAAGAATTCGACGCTCTAGTTTTATACTAAGGAGAACAACAAGTCACATAAGACATTAAAAAAGCACACAAGAGATATAATAGTTCACTCTCAATGTGAAAACTACGTCTATTTTAAATATGCATAAAAATTTATTACAGTGAAGAACAAGATTACAAGAGAAATCACAACTCCTGCCTCTCTCTGTTTTTTTTTTAACTTAAAGCTCTCTAACAGTTACCGTAAAAACAACGCTGACAGCTAAACTAACAAGTGTAAAAAATCCAAAATACCCTTTACAAGGTTTTTGCTCTAAGGGCTCCACTCCCAGCAACCTTTTAAGGAAGGGGGGGTTCTCGCCCCTTCCTTGATCCACAATGCATCAAGGTAACAATTATGGTCTACAACTTAACAAAGAACTCTGAAGAAGCCAATCTTAGTTTATTAATAATCACAAGTCCCTAAATCACCACAAAATTGCTTTTGTTCGTAAATTTTAAGTTCGACAAAAATTGTATAACAGAACATTATTTCTCTATTAAATATACGATATTAGGACTAAATACAGATTATTGTGACCACTTCGAGGTTATACGCTGTCTGTATCACAAACCTTTGCTCAGCGACGGCCTTGTCTTTGGTCAAGAATGTCGACTTCCATCCACGGCCAATCGGAGACGAAGGATCGTCGTCTTCCCCCAACACACGTGTGTATATCAGACCATGTTCCTCCAAACGACGTACGAAATCTGGATACTTGTCCTTGATTAACTCGTATACGACGTGACTAAGAACTATAGGAGTTTCTCCTCCACTTCCTGGCTCTGTTTCGCAGAAGAAGAACAACTTTGATGGAAACTCAGGCACCTATTGATCAACACACACAAAAAATCATAAACTTCATTAGGAACTAAACAAGCTTATTAAGAATGTTAAGTTGTGGACCGATGAATTATGGAACTATGATTTCTAATTCTCAACGAAAAGATGATTGAAAGGGGGATTAAGAGGAGAGACCTGAGCCATCTCGTGGTGAAAGGGGATCTTCTGGTCGGGAGGGGACTCGTTGGCGGTAAAGACCCGACCGATGACGTTGGTACGAGGGGCGGCGCCGCCGACATAAGGTAGCTCCTCGAAGCCGAAGGCCTCAACGACGTCGTTGAAGTCGGAGGCTGAATTTACGGGGAAGCCCCTGAAGAGTACGGCCCCTGATTTGTGGAGCAGGGGCCGGAGGGAGGATTTCTGGGCTTGTATGGTTTTGGTGAGGAGAGAGAGAGGGGAGAGAGATTGTGAAGTTGGAGATAATACCGAGGGGAAGTGGACTCCGTTGTAGAGCTTTTGTTGTGGGATTTGGATTTCTACCCAATTGATTTCTGCCGCCATGGTTAACGAACTTGCTTTCCTTGACAACTGGATTTTCGTTTTCTGCTTTTATGGCTTCGAATCAAACTTCTAGGTGGCGCGTGTGTACACGCGGCGGCGACCGTTTTAGATTTTTTCGAAATCTGGTTAATGTCGATTGGACACGTGGGAGATTTGTCTTGTTGCGGATGACCAGGTTCAATGAACATGGTATCTTCCTCGGTTTTCTTGAGCGGATGAAATGGGCTTTTTCTAATAAAGGCCGCGTGAACCCAAAGTTCAGTTTCTGATTGGGCTATCTAAAATCCTAACCCAACCCGCCTACCCAGCCCATCATGAAAACAAACGATAAAACGACCAACGAAAATGAAAAGAATGTTTTCTTACACAAAGTAGAGTTTTAAAGCGAGTATTTTTTGAATTTCCCACCGTGATCAGCCTGTCCCTGAGAAAACATCGTTTTGGACACGCAAGTTATGGATTTGGATAACAGATGTTCCCTCGGGGTCGACAAAATTGGTTTAAGCTAAATTTTTTGCCATTATATTTTGACGCTTTCCGTATATTATATAATATAAAACTTTTATATATTGATTTAAATTAACATTCTCAAATACATCATTTAATCGAATCTGATTTAACATGATTAACTCTTAATAATAGATTTATTTTTCTAAAAAAATATGGATAAATTGATTTAGTGTCAATTCATTAATGATTTATTATTGATAAATCTGTAAAATTGAATGAAATTAATTAAACACCAACCAATATTGATTAATCACGGATTAACTTGATTGCTAAAACACAAATAAATTACTAGCATATTTGGCATTAGTTGGTTCTAATAAACTTTTCAGTTAGCAACATGCAAAGCTCTAACATATTATGGTAAAAACAAAAAAAATTACTACAGTGTAAAGCTCTCATACATTATAGTGTTTACAGTTTTAACCATCGAACGAAACACTTTACATTATTAATCAATATCAGTAAATCAAACTTTGTTTTTAATTTTAAAAAAAATCGATCCTTTACTTAAAAAACCTTAAAAACAATCCGTTACCTCTAAATGATAGACACATATGTATTTAGAGTATGCTTGTTTCATGCATTCTTGGAACTTAATAGACTTAAATTTAGATTCGAGTATCAAGAATCTTTCGGATACGTGTTTGTTTTCCCCAAAAACTAAATCATTTGAGTATCAAGAATCCAAGTTTTTAAAGTTCTTATCCCCTTTAAATTTTTGATACTCGAAAATCTTTACTATAATAAAAACTAAAATTCTCCCTCGTATATTTAAGGAAAAAAAATCATAACTTCTTCATTTTGATATCCAATTGAGATGATTTTTTTTCACTGTGTTCCCAATGAAGAGGTGAATAAATTAAGTTCCATATTGCATATTTTTTAAGATAATTAATATTAAGATTTTATTTAATTTATTAATAAATCAAAAACTATCTTTACTATCTCTCCAAACACAAATTCTAATTTTATTCTATACTTTGATTAAAACTTAAATGCACATCTAAAAGTCAATTCAAATTACTAATTCAAATCTTAATTCAAATCACACTAACTCAAATTAAATTACAAATTTAAATTTATTTACCAAACAGATCTTTAATAGATTTGGACAATTCTATTCAACCCACCGGCTACAACCCAGGCTGGCTGGGACTGGGCCTGCCCAAGTAGGCCGGGGGTGTTTGGCTCGAGTGACTCAGCCCCGAGAAGGTTCCTAGGTTATGCACAAATTAACCCGCCCGCCCCACTAGACTCCAGAGAGTCCCGCCTTACATACTGCCCGTTGGAGAAGTTCAAAAAACAAAGAGAGAAGCCAAAGGGCAAAGTAAAATCAAAGTCAGTTCGAAATCAAGTATTAAATCTATTATTCACTTTAACCATTTTTAAAACTTGCTATTTACTTTGAAAGTTTTAAAAGTATGTTATTTGTTGTGTTCTAATAAAAATTGTTTCTTTGATTTCCGTCGATGGGCTGCAGCTAATTTGGGCTCATAATGGAAAACATCTGACCCATTAGAATCCGCATTATAAGTTTCACATGAACTCAAATCCTAACGGGCTGTAAGAGAGATCCATGGTTAAACTGCTTGTAAAAACACGGGTCGCTTTTGTGGTGGCTCGAGCAGTCACGCCTCGACATACCAATGTTGTGTTGTAAGCATATCATTTCATTTTACAATTCTAATGCTGGAAGTAAACAAGTATTATCTCGTTTTTAATCTAATCCAAAACATGAATGCTGAAAACTAAGCAGAATTTGATAAAATTACTATTCTGAAATGTGAAATTAACAAAATATAATCTCATTTATTTTTGTATTGAATGACAATTTGATCACGTGAATGTCGTTTCAAAATTGTATGGGATCGTTATATTTATATGTTGGGAATTCTTTTACATGTAACAAAGAAGAATTCAAAACACAAGTCCTCTTTGACAATCTTTAATGCATAAATTTAAATAAATTTGACTTTTTAAGAACTTAATATTTCATCTTTAAAAAAGTCGACCTATTAAATTAAAAGGTTTAATATGTTTATAAGTTGATGTTTATTGTTATATTTTAACAATTAGGGACTTAAATTTTTCAACCTTTTACATAAACAACGTCGATGTAAACAATTTTGTATTTTTCGCATTATTTGTTTTGACTTGGAATTTGCTTTGTTACTATGATGTGCCAAATGCCCAAAAAAAAAAAAACAAAAAAAAGAGTGGAAGGAAGAAATAATAAAAACACTCCAGAAGTTACACATTTCAGGTTGCCCATGATGGTTGGGGGATAAAGTTTAGGCTCATGTCCAAATCGTTTTTGAGTTTGTAAAGGTCTCGAGCAGTTTCTTTGCAAATATATTTTCACAGGTTTCATGCCCAGTATTAATAATTGCGAAGCCAAATGAGTAAGAACCATGAGATATAGCACAGATATTTACTCAAAGTCAGATTTCTTATCCTACCTGGTAAGGTCTAGTCCGATCAAACCTACGAGTGAAAATAAGGCCTCGAAGTGAGGGGATATTGGTTTGGTTTCTGACAAGGAGTTTCCAATACTCAAGTCAACATACCAAGCAAAGAAAAGGAGAGGAACGACATAATGTGGGCAAAGTTAATTACCTTAATGGTGGAACTAATACTTCTATTTATAGAGTTTGGTCTAGACCGAATGTGAACCAATTTTTGACCTACAAATTGGATGTATGGTACAACAACGTGAAGCTAGCTCTATTTTGAGAGCTGGTTGTATGATGTCCTTGGTAGGTTGTTTTCTCTAACAAGAAAAGTGTTGGTCTAATTAGACAATGTCTTAACTGGGGACTAGATAGGCTAACTAGTTAGGGCTATTGATTCGGGATGCCAAGCTAGCCTAGCCTGGTCCATTGAAGACCCGTCGGTTCGGCGTGGTCGATGGTTAGCCTGATGAAATGGAAGATATGTTGCACCCACTGCCAGCCAGTTGTGAGCTGCTTGGCCGAAACAACGAGATTGTCTGATAGGGGTGGTTAGACGCTTTGTCTGGATACCCTCACAAAAGGCACAAGTTCCTTTTTCCTTGGAAAAAAAATAAAAATAAAAACATCAAATGTAATTTATTGTGATGTTCACCAAGTGGATGATTCTTCATTCCACTGTCTTCGGCTTCTAGTCTCAGAGGAAATTTGATTAAGAATCAAATGATCAACGGTCATTGTTTTGACAACCCTAAAAGTTTAAGTAAGGTTATCAAAATCATTATTATGCTTTATCATACCTCCAATTAAAAGTGAATAAGAAAAATGGCTCACCTTCAAAGCAAAATGGAAAAGTCCAAACACAAACAAAGATCCAAGTGTTGTGGGGTTATTTCTATAATTTAGCATATTTTGTCCTGTAAAAGCCACTCTAGATAATTGATTACTTATAGGGTTTGACCAGTAGTGGGAACCATTGATAAGAACATTTTTTTACTATAGCATATGAGAGCTTTACATTGTAGCAACTTGTTTTTTCTTCATTTTATTGTAGTATGCGAGAGCTTTATATTATTCATAACTGAGTTTGTGATTCACATCACCCTTAACCAAACACCCCCTTAACATAAGAAAGATCTTTTTAGGAAAAAAATATATATTTAAAAGACCTAATCCATTTTTTTAATTCTCAAGATTGACGCCATATAGAATGTTTGATAATGTGGGACTCTATTCAACATGCTACTATAAAATGTCGATTAAATCGAAGCAACGTTACGTTTTTGTCTCATAATTAGAACATTAATCAAATCCCACGTGCTCTCTACGTGAGCATGGGTTCCACTGTCTCGTCAAATTTATATTACAGAAAATCAGTTTGGTTTCTAATCAAGGCAAGCTGATCTTTCTCCCAAATGCCCTTTTGAAAATGTTTTTGCCCTAGATTTCTTGAAGGCAAATAAGTGTTGTTATCCTTTGAGATTAAGAAGATATTAAACTAACCCATGATACAATATATGTGTTAGGTCGAACTCTAATTAGAATCTATTACTATGGTGAAACTGTAAACTGTAATCAAGTTATTTTTCCTTTTTTTAGCAAAAATGTTAATTTGGATATTTTCATATTCGTACAACATTGATGCGTCTCTTCATGTTTTTAGCAGAGGGACAAAATAAATTCCCCAATATTTAACCCGAATCTTGGATTTGATCGAAAAGAAACATAATAAAAACAAATATTTACCAATGTGGGCCTATTGAAAAAGATAACCAAATCTGGTTAATATGTTTGGTGAAGTTTGTTTTAACTAATTTTTTCAGTTAAGAATAATATAAAACTCTCACATGCTATAATAAAAAAGAAAAAATTGCTATAATAAAAAAAATTATTATAATATAAAGTTTTCACATATTATAATATTTATAGTTTTAATCACTATGTAAAAATCAATAAGAAAATTTCACATATCCAATTTTCACATGGCCTGCTGTTAAAAGAAAATTCAATAAATTTTTAATGTAAAAATACAAACAAAGAAAAAAAAAACAGTGCAAATATAGAAAGAGAGAGAGTGGGTAATGGTGATGTTTTTCTCTTTAGGGGTTGTTTGGCTTAGTTGTCTTTTGGCGTATGCATCAGGTTTAGATCACTCTGTCCCCTCTTTGGACTTTGGCCCCTGAATATTATTATTATGTTTTTTTTTTACAGTTGTCTCTTCTCACGTGCGGTCCTACATAGTCAATTCTCCGGTTATGTTTTTCCCGTGCTCTCTCAATAAATCGCCAAACTACTCGCCAAGTGTGGCGCTAATTCTGCTTCTCTGCTGTGATGACGAACCGCGTAAATTCATGACCAAACATACACGGCGTTTGATTCTTTTCCTTTCTCCACCTCTCAGCAGATTTGCTTAAAATTCAGGACAACCATTTGTCTCAGCTGGCTCAGTGTGGAAGGAAAAATCATTTTTATTCTCGTAAGATTATAATTTTATTATTTATAAAATTATAGACTATAATTTAATATATAATGTATTTTTATATTAAATTTTATTATGTTATTAATAGTGAAGTTGTAACCCAATGAAGTAAATAAGGTTGCTCTTAAAGTAAAGTTTAATATAAACTTATTACTTCAAACTGTCCATAATACAAAATTTTTAATAGCTACAATATAAAAGCTCTCATATGTTATAGTGAGAGTACAATCTAATATGAACTGATTGATTTGTTTTAGTGATTAAAGAAGTATTTTAGGTGCTTAAAGTTTAGAGTACAAATGAATATTGGTCTATTTTCCAAAAAAAAAAAGAATATAGGCTCGAGGGTGTTTAGCAATTAGTCAAGACGTCCTTTAAAATCCTTTACTTTTGGTAAATTATTCCTTGAGTAAAGTAAGATTGTAGAGTGATCTCATATAAAAAATGTCTATTCAATTTAAATTTGGAGCATAACACCCTGTGCATGTTATAGTATTTTGAACAAAAAAATGATTTAAATTAATAGTTTGAACCACTCTTCCGAATATCTAAGATAAGTTACCAAACTTATTGAAATATTAATTATGTTGTTAATATATTAAAATTTAAAGTTGTGAATTTTGTTTAATTGAGATAAACAGATCCCTGTATGGTGACTAATAGCATAATTTTTCTTATAGTGTATTTTATTTTTAACATTTAGTTTATATTAGAATCATACTAGATGTTAATGGCTCAAAAAATAAACGCTATCAATAGAACTTTTGAATTACACAACACACAAACAAGTTGTACCATTTCCTTCGTATTTTGACACCACAAGAGTAATTTTTTTTTTTTTGGATAATGTATGTTTAGCTTATTGAAAATACATATTATACATTTTGAATGATTTTGAGTATGTTTGATAATATAGTTGGAATTAATAAGTTGAAATTAATTTACAGTAGTATGTGAGAACTTTATATTGTAGCAAATTTTTGTTTTTATTGTAACATGTGAGAGTTTATATTATAGTAGCTTGAATTAATAAGTTTTAACGACGTTACCAAACAAAGCCTTTAATGTTATATTTTTAGATTTTAAATTTATATCTAATTTATACGTGCTTTCGTTCAAATATTGATTGGAATACTTAAATGACGGCTTTATTGCGAGATATTGAGTTGTCGAACAAGTTAATAATTTTAAAGAGTAAAGTTGTTATTTAAGCAATTGATGAAGAAAATGTAAAAATTTAACACGTGATTATGTTAAACCTAAAAATACTTATTAGTTGGTATCTATTTTTTAACCGTTGTATTTAGTTAAAAAAAAATATTTTAATCAGATTTTATGATTTCAAAACTTATACAATCAATGAGGATTTTTCCGTAAATAAAATCAAATGTACGAAATTGAGGGCATGATATATACCATATTTATAAGCTCACAGTACAAGGATATAAGAGCAAAATTTTTTATTTTTTTTTTAACCGGTTAGGCAATGTCAGTCTGGTTGATGTATAAATGTTCTTTTTGGCGAATAAGATTGATCTGTTGGTTTCGTTACGATGGTGCTGGAGCAGGGAATCAGAGACTCATGTGTCACTGTCGGCACCGCTGGTCAACGAATTTTTTAACCTCGCTAAGTCAAGGTCCTTGTCAATCGTCAAGCACAAGACAATTGAATCGGCGAGTTTTTGAGATTTTGGCGCCACATTTTGTGGGGCCAACAAACTGTCGGTCTCATTGCCAGCTCTTCGCAACTTGTGCTATCCTTTCTCCCAAAACCTCAGTTTATAATACCGCTTTTGGACTTTATTTCCGCTTTTGCCCTTGCTTATTGGTGAAAGACAAGTATTTCCTTCTATTTTGTTTTTTTTTTCCGGGAAAATTTTCCTTGTATTTGAGTGGAGATTATTGTGTGCAAATCATTCTCCACAAAAAAAGGGTATGATTTTGAACATTTATTCCCTTTTTCAATATCTTTTGTATTTATATATTTGTATTTTTTTCCAAATATGTATTCATTAAATAAATAATTTGTCATTTCCTAGTGATGGAAAATAAAGGGTAAATTTGTTGAAGTTTATTTTAAAATGTGCAGCCTTTATTTCCTAAAGGTTTTTTCTTTTAATTTTTTACACAAATTGACATTTGGTCAAGTCGTGCTCAAAAGTTTTAACATTTGACATATATATGGAAATAAATGTTAGTGGGGTTGTACAGTAGTTTCCATCAATGATTGTCGAAAGTAGTTAGAATTATTATTACAAGCTATGCTGGGTGGCTGGAAATTCTCTGACAAATGGGCTGAGTTGTATTTTGGTTCCCCACTTTCTTACCCTCTTTCTTGTTTTCCTTCATTTTTTTTTTTTTGGTTTTGGTGAATTAATTTTGGTCCCCAAAGACGAAATTGGCATAGTTACGTAACATAAAGAGAAACAACTTTGATTTTTTTTTTTGGTGAACCCCCGATATCCAAGCCTACCATGAATGTTATGAATCTTTAAGGGCCCTTGACGTTTGTGTGTTTTAACCTGATTAATTCGAAGTCGACTTATAGAGAACTCGAATACAACAAAAGTCTTTCAACACCGACAGCTACTTTCACAACAATTCAACAACTTTGAGTTAATTATTCCCGCCAAATTTCCATTTCTAATGTGCCTCTCGTTACTCTTGAACTACTGTTTAGTGGCTTCATGAACGTGCTTTTATTGGAAATTTGGAATGCTAGTGATATCATTAATTACGAAGAAACTAACATATTAAATAATTCCCTTTTCTTTTACCTCATAGAAAAATTTCATCACATAAAATTAGCATCACCATTTTCTTTACAGCAACGAGGAAATATAAAAAGCATATTTGACCACATATAGGATGTTTGGCAAAGTAAATTAAAACCAATGTTTAAACCAATTTTGTTTAACAATACTGTAACATATACAAGCTTTATATTGTTTCACTTTTTGCTTTTTATAGTAGCATGTAAGAGCTTTTCACTCTTTGAGTTAGAACTCATAAGTTCTAACTTATTTTGTCAAATACACTCTTAGTTGGAACTACAAATTTATAGTTCAAAATGATTTTGTTATAATATTTTCTCTTACAAAATTTAAATTATAAATTGTTGTAGTAAACATGATTTGAATTATTCGTTTGAATTATATTCTCAAAAGAACAAAAATAAACTACTAAAACTAATATCAATGCAGGTTTCCTCCAATTCACATCTTTTTTTTTTTTACTAATCATCAAAGAAAAGGGTGTGAAATAATAGAAGCTGGCATTTGATACCTCTTTTGGATATTTATCAACACAAAAAAGAGAGCGTTTGGTAACACAGTTAAAAAAAAAATTAAAATAGATTTATTGTAATATGTAAGAGTTTTATATTATAGTTTGTTTTTTTTTTACATTATAACATATGAGAAGACGTTGCCAAACAAAACCAAAACCAACTAAAATGAAAAAAAAAAGAGTAGAAAATTATAAACTTTGTGTGAAAAATAATTACATAACCAGTAAAGGGCAGTTTAGTCCATAAGAAGAATTGGGTCCCCATCAACAGCAATATCTCCGGGTGGGTGGTCATCTCTGCCTTTGCAAGTCGCTTTCCTTTGTTTTTTTCCCCTCTGTCTCTGTCTCTGCCAACGGCTTGAGCAGTGTTAACTCGTTGGGATCAGTAAACATCCACTGAGACAAACACAGTCACAAAAAAAGAAAAAAGAAACAATCTCGTATTATTATGCAAAAGAATAGGTACATACACAGAAAAAATGCTCTGTTTATCCCTTAATCCCTCCCTCCTTCTCTCCCTCAAACCCCCTTGAGCGATCTTCTCACTCCTCGTACTTCCTCTCTCCTCTCCTCTTCTTCTTCCCCAAAGCCCTCCTTTCTCCTCACCATTTTAGCTCAAATCAGATAAAGTTCTAACCATTAGATCAGAGTCCAAGACCATGAAAATCGACCCCAGAACTTCTGGGTTTCTTCTTGTTTTTCTCCTTCTTCTTCTACAAGTTCGGTCTATGTTTTCCTACCCAACGCCGCCCATGAAATGTACGGACACCTCCCGGCTCTGCACTTCCTTCCTGGCTTTCAGGCCAAAGGCGAACCAGACCCTGGCCGTGATCCAGAGCATGTTCGACGTTCTGCCCAGCGACGTCACCGTCGAGAACTCCGACGTCGGCGGAGGAGGACGGGGACACGTGTTCGTGAGGAAGAACTGCTCGTGCGCGGAGGGGATCAAGCAGTACGTGACGAACACGACGTTCACGGTCAGGTCCGGACAGGGTTTGGTGTATGACCTTGTCGTCGACGCCTATGACGGGCTGGCGCTCCTCCCCAACACCACCAGGTCCGCCAGGTACGGCGCCATCGTCTCGCTCAAGCTGTTCTGCGGCTGCTCCAGCGGGCTCTGGAATTACTTGATGACCTACGTCTTGGAGGATGGCGACACCGTCGAATCGCTCGCCAGCCGATTTGGGGTCAGCATGGATAGCATTGAGAAGGTCAATGGGATTGAAAATCCCGATAATGTCACTGTTGGTTCTCTCTATTACATCCCTCTCAATTCAGGTCAGTTTCTTTTCTTTTCTTTTTATTATGTTTTTGTTAACAGTCTTTATTTTGTTTAATTCAGTTATTTTTTCATCATTAATGTCAATTTCAGAGCTATGCGTCATAATTATTTGGAAATCTACTAAGATTGGCCTTGATTAAAAAAAAAAAAGTGTAATGGTTTCTTAATTGGGAAGGTAGTTGGACTGGCCTAACTTGTGTAATAAATTTATGAGCTGTGACAAGGATATGATCACGCTGAAAAAATTGGATGCATGAGATGTCAAATTGACTCCATCACATAATGCCTTGCTGTTGTATGAAGTTGATGTGTATTTATGTGAATATCTAAATTCTTTCCTTGTTATTAGTGTTCTCGTTTTTGGCGGATTGGAACTAAGAACAATTCCTTTCATGGCATTTGTTCAATGGAAAAACTCTGCAGAAATAGTTGGAATCTTGGCACTTTCTGCTAGTTTAGTTGTGGGCATTCCTTAGTTTTGTCCTAAACAATAGTTCTCAAAAGATCAGGTGAATTCAAAACGAAAAAGAAAAATTGGCATGTAGCTTTTTAACAAGAACTTGACTTTTTAGTTGTGAACTTAAGCTTTGACGTGGATGGGTTTCGTTAAACAAAATGATGAATTGCTTAAAAGAGTTAAGAAGAACTCGTTAATTTTTATTGGTTGAATAAATTTCTTAATGAATGAACTCAAAGTTAATTCAGTATAGCAGTGTTGAGCTCTTTAAATATTATCTTTATTCATTTGATGCTTAAATTTGGTGTATTGTCCTGGTCATTCTTGATAGGTGCTTTATTAATAACAAATTCTCTTATTCTAATAGGAATTTAAACATTTACTAATGGTTCGTCTCATAAATTATAGTTCCTGGTGACCCTTATCCTCTAAAGGCTGATGCTCCTCCCAGTACTCCTGTGCCAGCCCCATCAATTCATAATTTCTCAGGTATGGAATTACATGTCTCCATTAAAGGAAATCAAATGGGTGTAACTGCTTATTTTTTTTCTAATGAATGTAAAATTTTTAAAGTTGAGAACTAGTAAATTATGGTATATAGCCATCTTATTATCTGGCATCTAAGTTAATGTTTGACAATTAAATTTTAAACATAACAAACTGAAATCATGGTCAATGTTTATGTTTGTGTTACATATCTTGAGAAAAAGAAAAGGTAAGAAGTTGCTTGAGTCACAATGTAAAACAATCCTTGACAACCTTTATACAAGATGTCATGTGTCTGCTGTGAAGAAGAGACAAAAAGAGTTACCGGATATTGTAGTTGTTTTTGATTTTCAGTCTTACCTGAGAGACTCTTCTTTGTGCAATGCTTGATTGATCCATTTTGTGTCGTGGTTCTGCTTGTACAATTCTAATTTCTTTCAAGAAAACCTAACTTAAAAGTAGTGCTTATGGCGTTCACAATTCGTACTTTGAAGGAAGGATAAACATTGTCATAATTAAGAAGGATCTCTTCTGATTTTTCCTTGATTCTTCGAGGGGAAAACAAATTTTCTGCTGAATGATGAGTTATAATAACTTGTTTGCTACCTGTCTGCAGAAAATCAAGTAAAGCATAAAGCTCATGCACCATATATATGGATTGTTGGGAGTTTGGGGCTTGTTCTTGCACTTATTGTAATAAGTATAGTTTTATATCTTTCGATGAGGTCATCGCGCTGCTTTAATGAGGCACGAAGAGGTCATCCAAGAGATTCAGAGAGCCAGAATTCTTGTAAGTTTCAGATTCTTCGGAAGCCAAGTTTTTGTTGCGCTTCAGGGACATACATCTGCTGTAAGTCTGGATATTGCAAGCAAACTAACGGAGAACCAAAAAGCCACCAAGTAACCATCCCTAAAGGTTGACTTTCAGAACGATCTCTTTTCTTCTGCTTTTTTTTTTTAATTTTTTTAATATCAGAGTATGCTTTAGAAGGGAATGAGCAAATAAGATTGTCTCCTGATTACTCTATTGGTAGAAAAAGACTAGTCTCCTGGTTACGCTCTTGGTATAAGAAAAACCACAAAGTCATTAGTTATTTGGTTCTACGTACTTGTTGGGCTCTTTCTTTCTCTTGATAGGATAAAAGAATACCTGTTTGTTGTGGTTCTCAGATGAATGCCCTAACTTGTCTCTCAACTAGTTTCTTATTTTAAATGTCTCTCTAACCGAAAGGCTGAAATGTATTGACAGTGACATAGGAAGATTATATCCATAGTAGTCGTTCTTTTATACTTGCACTATCATTTGTATTAGCTTATTGACTTAGCTTTATTTGTTTTATATGTCGTATGCTTTAGTTGTTATTTTCGTTATTGTTTTGTAAGAGGGATATAAATACCCTTCTTAGCCAATTGTAAGGAGTCTTAGAATATTGAGTATTGAATACAAGTTTGAGTGTTTTTCACCTAGTTGGGGATTTCCCCCTTGAGGGGCTTTTTTTTTAGGTGGATTTTTGAATTCTTTGTCTATGTTAGGCCGGTAAAATTCTGTTTTCCAATTTCGCTGCGTCAATAAGCATTTGATAAGATGTTAGGCTGCTCTTTTCTTCCTCATTTATGTAATTATAAGACCCCTTTCTCCTCAAGTTTAAGTTGTTTGACTGGTCTTTATTTGTTGAAGTTCTTGGGACTGATGTATTTGAAATCGAGAAGCCTGTGGTCTTCACGTTCGAAGACATCTTTTCCTCAACGGATGGATTCTCAGATTCAAATGTTTTGGGGCATGGGACATATGGTTCTGTTTACTATGGGCTCCTTAATGACCAGGTTTGCAGCCGTATCTATTTTGCTTCTTGTAAGACACTTTGACGCATTTATATTTATATATTGATCATTGGCGTAATGGCAACTTGACTTGATGTTTCAGGAAGTTGCTATTAAAAGAATGACTGCTACAAAAACTAAAGAGTTTCTTGCAGAGATGAAAGTTCTATGCAAGGTTCATCATACCAATCTGGTAATACCCACTGTTGGTTGTTGAATAATGCCTTTTATTGGATTTAGAGCCTCTTAATTGGAGTTTTTTAAACCATTAACTTCTATTTGGCTCGTTATATTCAGGTAGAATTGATTGGATATGCAGCTACTGATGATGAGCTCTTTCTTATATATGAGTATGCACAAAAAGGTTCACTTGGAAGTCATTTACATGATCCTCAAAGCAAGGGTAAGACTAACTAGTTTTATGAGTCGCGTCTTTCTCCTTTTGATGAAATTCCTTTTTCCTCGTTTGCCGTCAAAATTTGATAGCCAATTTGGATGATGGAATTTGGGACTTTGGTATATGTCATGCCATGCATGATGTTGACTTTGTGAACCATCTTTATTGCAGGTCATACATCACTTTCCTGGATCATGAGGGTCCAGATTGCTCTTGATGCTGCTAGAGGTCTTGAGTACATTCATGAGCACACCAAAACTCATTATGTCCACCGAGATATTAAAACAAGCAACATCTTACTTGATAGCACCTTCAGGGCAAAGGTCAAATATAACGTTCTAAAACTTATTGAGATCATTTGTTTGTCCTTTTTACCATCTCACTGAATGTTTTCTTTTTTCCTTCTCGTATTTAGATTTCAGATTTTGGCTTAGCAAAACTCATAGGAAAACCAAGCGACGGAGAATCTACTACAACAAAAGTTGTCGGTACCTTTGGTTATCTAGCTCCAGAGTGAGTAAATTAAATTCACTCATCGTTAGCTTAGCTAGTTTGTCAACAAGTTCTTCAAGGGCAACAAGTTGCTAGTGCTTAAATCACTGGTTCCTTGCAGATACTTGAGTGATGGCCGTGCAACAGCTAAAAGTGATGTTTATGCCTTTGGAGTCGTACTTTTCGAGATTATATCAGGAAAGGAGGCTACTATTCGAACTGAAGGCTTAAAAAATCCTGAAAGGCGTTCATTGGTGTCCCTTGTAAGCAAACATCTAATCTTTTTATCAAAATAGTTGGTCAGTCGTTTGTATTAACACAATTTTTTTTTTTCGTACTTGTAACTATGTCTTCGTAAATGTCCCTTTTGTGAAAATTACAGATGCTAGCAGCTTTAAAGAACTCACCCGATTCCTTGAGTATGTCAAGCATTAAAGATTATATTGATCCAAACATGATGGATTTATATCCACATGATTGTCTGTTCAAGGTAACTTTTATGGTCCCTTTAATTATTTGACCTCACACGGTTATATGCCTTTGCCTTAAAGCTTTCATCCTTGAAATTGGTTTCGAAAGAGGACATATACCCTTGTTAAATGAACTATTTATGCATGACGAAATGAAGCACTTGATTGGTTCTGAAAACGCATTTTAAGTTGCATAGTGGTGAACCGCCTAATTGTTTTCATCATTATGTAGACTGCCATGCTAGCGAAATCATGCGTGGAAGACGATCCCATGCTAAGGCCTGACATGAAACAAGTCGTGATTTCGTTATCGCAAATCCTTCTCTCCTCTGTGGAGTGGGAAGCTACTCTTGCCGGAACCAGCCAAGTTTTCAGTGGTCTTGTACAAGGAAGATAGTTGATTCAGCCAACTTTCTTTCTAAACCCCACCACTTGAGAATCATGCCCCCCCGCCCCCCCTTTTTTTTTTTAACTTTTTGACCACATTTTGCACCCTCTCATCATCTATCAGCCTGCGTGATTATGCGTGCATAGTAGCATCATAGGTAATATTGTAGCATGGTAGTGGTATCTATGGGCTACCGATTCTTTCATGCTTTTGTGTCTGTTTTCCCGATTTATTTTTCATATTCTTTGTTGTTCCATTTGTTGGAAAATTTTGATGTAATGTAGACTGTGACTTGATACAAAAGGCTACTTCAGTAGTAGCGTGATTCTGAAGCAAAAAATGAATGTCCAAAGGTTCACATAAAAGATCTTATCTTATTTATACACCTCTACGTGTGTGTATATCTAAACCATCTTCACAACATTAAGGGTGTGTTTACTTTTCAGTAAGGAAAAGGGATTATGAGGAGTGATTTCTCTTTTCCATCTAATCATGGATTTACTTACTAAATCAAGAAATCAAGAATAGGAGTTTAGTGGCTCCCTCACAGCATAAGGAAATGAGAGAACAAACACCATTCATTGCCCTCTTCATATCGATTTCCTGTTGAAAGGAATGAATGTTGTAGGAGACATTTTAGTAATTACATTGGTAGGATTACTCTTACTAAACTAGAAGGGGAGAAGTTGGGACTTTTTCTATTTATGCTGTCTAATATTAAACAAGTAAATACTAAAAAGGAAAACAATGATTCTTATTGTTGTTGCTTTCCTTTCTAATTCAGTTCTTTCTGCATTATATTCCTTTCGTTAATGCACCCTCAGAGTTGGACACATAACAATGTGTCAACAAACTCAATTGTACATTATTACTTGCAAAGGGACGCAAGTACTCGGCGAGGTGGAGTGAATGATCTCCTAGAGTGCAGGACAGCCAAGTTATCGATGAGCAAAACATCACCTTTCTTCCATGGAATGGCAACAGATTCCACTTCAAGTATTCGGAGACAGTCGTGGATAATATCACCTGGCAATGGCTTCCCATCACCAAATGTTACTGCCTTGATGGGATCATTCCTCCCGTCTTCCCATCCCGTGTATGCTGCAACCATGCTATTGAACCAAATCTTGCGCTGCCTAGTCTCGTCATATTTTATGGCTGGGATTGGACCCATTATTGTCTTCACTCCATCTTCTAGCCATTCCAACTTCATCCCTAGCTTAGCAGCCCTGCCAAAGTCGCCCAAAGAATGTTAAAAGAATTCGACGCTCTAGTTTTATACTAAGGAGAACAACAAGTCACATAAGACATTAAAAAAAAGCACACAAGATATATAATAGTTCACTCTCAATGTGAAAACTACGTCTATTTTAAATATGCATAAAAATTTATTACAGTGAAGAACAAGATTACAAGAGAAATCACAACTCCTGCCTCTCTCTGTTTTTTTTTTAACTTAAAGCTCTCTAACAGTTACCGTAAAAACAACGCTGACAGCTAAACTAACAAGTGTAAAAAATCCAAAATACCCTTTACAAGGTTTTTGCTCTAAGGGCTCCACTCCCAGCAACCTTTTAAGGAAGGGGGGGTTCTCGCCCCTTCCTTGATCCACAATGCATCAAGGTAACAATTATGGTCTACAACTTAACAAAGAACTCTGAAGAAGCCAATCTTAGTTTATTAATAATCACAAGTCCCTAAATCACCACAAAATTGCTTTTGTTCGTAAATTTTAAGTTCGACAAAAATTGTATAACAGAACATTATTTCTCTATTAAATATACGATATTAGGACTAAATACAGATTATTGTGACCACTTCGAGGTTATACGCTGTCTGTATCACAAACCTTTGCTCAGCGACGGCCTTGTCTTTGGTCAAGAATGTCGACTTCCATCCACGGCCAATCGGAGACGAAGGATCGTCGTCTTCCCCCAACACACGTGTGTATATCAGACCATGTTCCTCCAAACGACGTACGAAATCTGGATACTTGTCCTTGATTAACTCGTATACGACGTGACTAAGAACTATAGGAGTTTCTCCTCCACTTCCTGGCTCTGTTTCGCAGAAGAAGAACAACTTTGATGGAAACTCAGGCACCTATTGATCAACACACACAAAAAATCATAAACTTCATTAGGAACTAAACAAGCTTATTAAGAATGTTAAGTTGTGGACCGATGAATTATGGAACTATGATTTCTAATTCTCAACGAAAAGATGATTGAAAGGGGGATTAAGAGGAGAGACCTGAGCCATCTCGTGGTGAAAGGGGATCTTCTGGTCGGGAGGGGACTCGTTGGCGGTAAAGACCCGACCGATGACGTTGGTACGAGGGGCGGCGCCGCCGACATAAGGTAGCTCCTCGAAGCCGAAGGCCTCAACGACGTCGTTGAAGTCGGAGGCTGAATTTACGGGGAAGCCCCTGAAGAGTACGGCCCCTGATTTGTGGAGCAGGGGCCGGAGGGAGGATTTCTGGGCTTGTATGGTTTTGGTGAGGAGAGAGAGAGGGGAGAGAGATTGTGAAGTTGGAGATAATACCGAGGGGAAGTGGACTCCGTTGTAGAGCTTTTGTTGTGGGATTTGGATTTCTACCCAATTGATTTCTGCCGCCATGGTTAACGAACTTGCTTTCCTTGACAACTGGATTTTCGTTTTCTGCTTTTATGGCTTCGAATCAAACTTCTAGGTGGCGCGTGTGTACACGCGGCGGCGACCGTTTTAGATTTTTTCGAAATCTGGTTAATGTCGATTGGACACGTGGGAGATTTGTCTTGTTGCGGATGACCAGGTTCAATGAACATGGTATCTTCCTCGGTTTTCTTGAGCGGATGAAATGGGCTTTTTCTAATAAAGGCCGCGTGAACCCAAAGTTCAGTTTCTGATTGGGCTATCTAAAATCCTAACCCAACCCGCCTACCCAGCCCATCATGAAAACAAACGATAAAACGACCAACGAAAATGAAAAGAATGTTTTCTTACACAAAGTAGAGTTTTAAAGCGAGTATTTTTTGAATTTCCCACCGTGATCAGCCTGTCCCTGAGAAAACATCGTTTTGGACACGCAAGTTATGGATTTGGATAACAGATGTTCCCTCGGGGTCGACAAAATTGGTTTAAGCTAAATTTTTTGCCATTATATTTTGACGCTTTCCGTATATTATATAATATAAAACTTTTATATATTGATTTAAATTAACATTCTCAAATACATCATTTAATCGAATCTGATTTAACATGATTAACTCTTAATAATAGATTTATTTTTCTAAAAAAATATGGATAAATTGATTTAGTGTCAATTCATTAATGATTTATTATTGATAAATCTGTAAAATTGAATGAAATTAATTAAACACCAACCAATATTGATTAATTACGGATTAACTTGATTGCTAAAACACAAATAAATTACTAGCATATTTGGCATTAGTTGGTTCTAACAAACTTTTCAGTTAGCAACATGCAAAGCTCTAACATATTATGATAAAAACAAAAAAAATTACTACAGTGTAAAGCTCTCATACATTATAGTGTTTACAGTTTTAACCATCGAACGAAACACTTTACATTATTAATCAATATCAGTAAATCAAACTTTGTTTTTAATTTTAAAAAAATCGATCCTTTACTTAAAAAACCTTAAAAACAATCCGTTACCTCTAAATGATAGACACATATTGTGACACCCGTTATTCTCCTAAGGGTATTAAGGTAATTAGATTAATTACCTAGTATATATATAAAAAAAATCAGAAAATCTCTCATAATTCGAAACTCTCTCTCTCTCTACTTTATCTCTCTAAAAATTCTCTCTCTCTCTCCTCAAAGATCGTCTGAGATTTCGGCATCCGTTTTCGACACCTCCCGCACCAATGGAAAGCTCTCGACGAGCTGAGTCCAACGAGCTGCCGCGCCGCCCAAAACGCCGCCGGAGGAGACCACACGCGCCGCCCAAAGTGGCGGCAAAACCCATTTCTTTCCGACGAGATATCTTCGCCGTCCGACGTCCGATCGACGTGATTCTTGTTCCTACACGACCACCGTGATGAGAGGAACAAAACCCACCCTTGGTGGCAGCTCAACAACCGCCGGATTGCTCCGCCCGCCTATTGCCGCCATGCACCGCCGCCCCCATGGTGGAACTCCGCCTTGCCGGAGGAGGTGACTGACACCACCCCTCCCAATGAGTTCAGAGGATCAAGGGGAGTAAAACCCCTCGATCAATTGCACGGAAGGAGCCGGTTTCGCCGGAGAACGGCCAACGCCGCCGTCAACCGCCGCGGGAGTCTCCGTTTTGGCTCTTCCCAGCCACGTTTCTTCAAATTGGATGAGGGGAAATGCTCATAGGAGGATGGGTAGCAAAAGCCCTCAGCCAATTTCAGGTTTCCATCGTCGGAGAATCAAGATCGGAGCTCATCCATTTCTACCGACGTTGTACTTCACGACCCGCTATGTTAGAGGCAGAATTGGGTGAAATTGACCCCGCCATTGGACTCAGAAGGGTCGATTTAGGGGGGGTAGGCCCGAGCCCAGCTGCCAACGGACCCCGATTGACGCCGGTCAACGACGGTCAAATTCGGTCAACGCCGGTCAACGGTGGTCAACGCCGGTCAACGGCCGGTCAAAGGCCAAAATGGGATTTTGTGATCCGGACCTCCGATCGAAGATCCGAGACCGCCTCCTGACTCGTTTCGATGCTATGGATGCAATGGTGACCTCCGTTTGAGCAAATTCTACTCCGATGAAAATCATCCGGTACCGATTGCACGCGAATCGAGGCGATTCAAACAGCAGTATCGGAGTCCAGAATGACGTTTTCAAGAATGTATGATCTCCAGGAAGCATTCCTAGCCATTCATAGTCGCTCGAGGAGCACTACAGAGGATGCTTCGTAGATACAGCGAGATACAACTGGATCTGTTTTGCTTGGAGTTCAAGATCAAGGGAGTATGGAGCTAACGTTAATTGATTCCAGGATTAAGAGACTGTTGATAAGCTTGAAAGGTAGGGATTCTATTACTCATCTTTTGTGAGGTTTTTATAGAATTAAAATTGATTGTTTTGCCGCAATATATATATATCTATGTTGAACTGATATTATAATGTGTTGATGGTTAAAATGATGATGACAACAGTTTATATTATTAAATTTAAGGTGCTACATTAAAACTGTGGTTTAATTGTCGTTTATATTTTTATTTTTGAGTTGAGAGTTTTCATTTAAGTCCCGGGCAAATTTTATTTTTAAGGTTTTACTTTTATTATTTATTTTTTATTTTATCTCATTAAAAACTGTTAACCCCCATATAGGGGCGTTACAGAATTTTTGGTATCAGAGCCTAGGTTCGGTTAACCTAGGGAGTGTAGCACCACTTTAAAAAAATATATTTTTTGAGATGGTTTTGAAGCTGAATTTTCATTGTCATCATCAAAATGAACCTTCACATTGATTTATACAGTCTAGAAGGATGTAACATGGAAAGGCCATAGAATGAAAATATTAATAGTTATATGAGTACAATAATTATATAGAAGGAAAGTATTAATAGTTATAAGAGAATGATAATTATATGGAATGAGTTTATAAGTAGATTGCTTATGAGAGATTCGTATAATATTTGGATCTATAAGCATATCTAATTCGTATAAACGATGAGAAATTCGTATAGATACGAGGATTTAAAAGCCTTTTGTCTCGTGAAAAACAATAAAAAAAAATATAAGGCTTGACTTATTGATTTTAAAGTTTGACATAGATATGCCAAATTTTTCGTAATTGATTCAAACCTAAGTAATGATTATGTGTGGATTCGATGGAGCACATAAGTGTCAATAACTTTTCTTAAAAGTTCTATTTATTTGAGGAATATGATATAAGTTGGGAATCATGGTATTGAATCTTGAGAGAGATAAATGTTAGACTTTTGGTCTGTTGAGACTGTGTAAAGTCTAAAATGCATGAATCTCAAAATTGGAATATTTCGTTACGTACATTGTATTTAAGTGTACCAGTGAATCTTTTGGTTACCTAAGGTTTTGTTATATGAGGAAATTATATATTGTATGAGTAGAATTGTGGGGATTGTAGATGTTCTTAAGTAGTAACATCAAGTGTCTTTGTTTGTTGATATGGTCTACGTTGAAAGACGTAAATTGTATTGATTTCAAGGTTAGTCGCATTCTAAACCCTTGGTAGTAATGATGATGAATCCATTGATAGATGTTAAGTATTATGAATAACATATGGGTGTATGCATTGTTCAATAAGGTTTTGATTAAAACAAAATTATTTGAGTTGCTGGAAGATTATGTTGTTATGAAATGATTTTAAATATCATTCAGGAAGATCCTTGTTGTCGTTAAATTAGATTTGTTGTTCATACGTAACTTATCTATAGTGGACTTTGAATTGGGTTTAAGATTCATACGAATTGGTTTTCAATTTTATGTTTGTTATTTAACTCGTTCCAAATGTGTTAAGGCCCGAAACAACCTGACCATTTTCAACTAAGAACATTTGGGCCTAGTTCAAATCCTAAATCAGTTTGATTCACACTGTCTCTCTCACGTGATCTCTATACGTGTCATATACAGTGGTTTAATTATTGTTTACAAATACGTTTACTGTGCATAGGAGCTTATTTCTCCGAGTTCACTTTTTCTCTCTTAGTTTGTTATTTTCTCTCTAAATCGCAAATCCTCTTCTTTTTCATTAAAAATTCTTCTTTTTCTCTAAAAGAAGAAGGAATTCTAGGATTCTGCAATTTACTATCTTAATTTTTCCTTTCTATTTACTCTTCTTTCATCTCATCATGGACCCAAAGTACCAACACCTGAGAAAGTATTTCCCATCACTCTCCCAAAAGATTCTCAGAAAGAAATACAAGGCTAGAATTACTCGGTTGTGGATTCTTATGCGTTTTGGTATCCCTTGTGATGTGAGAATGTTAATAGAGGGGAAAATCCGTCCGAGTGACTTTAGTCAAGATGTCGGTTTACCAGGAACAGGTACCAGTCGTAGTGCAATGAAAAGAAGAGCTCGTGCCATCGTGGTCACTTGTAACAAATGTGGAAGACAAAATTGTAACGGTAAATGTACTTCACCTGGTTATATGTCTACGAATAGAGAGGATAAAATAAGGTTTTGTAGGGATGGACTTTCAAAGGAGAACTTGGATAGCATCCATCCTCCTCTCCACGGTCACCCTAGTGGATATGTTCAAGGAGCTATTTTTAAACTCTGGCCTAAATTTTATACAGAAAGACAACGCCTCAGGAATATGGTATTTCTAGATCCTGTTTGCCAAGCCATAAGAAAACTGGATGGGGAATAAGTCATCACTCTATAAAGGTTATTTAGTCTTTACTTATTTGAAGCAGTTTTAGCTGATGTTCAACAGTTTGTGTTTTTCTTTTACTCAGAATATTTGCTTTTGTGTTTGAAATAATTGTGATTATTAGATTGATACAGTAAGTGTTAATATCTTATTTAATTTATGATTTTCTTAAATATATATATAATAAAATATATTATCTTATCATACATGTCACATACGGTACAGTAATATGTTTGAATTTTGAAAAGCTTATCCAGATATTTCAAGATTTGTGTCTCAAATTTCAAAAGTTCTACAGTATTTGTCGTTTATATTAAATTTCTAGACTTGGTGTATATTTGTCAAAAAGTCTACAGTTGTGTCATGAGGGTCTTTTGTCGAATTGTTCTCAATTGTCAAAAGTTATACAATTAGAGTCTAATCTTTTTCAAAAAGTGAATCAGATTTTCTGTAAACTATCAATCACCTTATCTTACTTTCTTATCCGCACAATATTTTGTTTAAATCTTTGGATTACCTTTTCATTACCTACTCGTCTATCTCTTTAGCCCTTTTTGTATATTTCTCATCTTTAAAAACTCATGTAGAACCCGAAGTCTAAGTGGAGCAGACATTAAGCAACCACTTCTATAAACCAAATATGTCTACCTCCCAGTCCACGAAGAAAATAAAGAATGTCTGTGTCTTTTGTGGTTCCAGCCTTGGAAAAGATAAAGCTTATTTAGAAGCTGCAAATCACTTAGGGCAAGTCCTAGCACGCAAGAAGATTAACATAATCTATGGGGGTGGTAGTATAAAAATGATGGTAAATATGGCACTAGCAGCTAGGTCTAGCGACGCTACTGATGTAAGAATTTGGCCTCATATTCCAGTTGAAGGAAACCTTTGTAAGGAAGCCATATGTAAGGGAGAAGGAGTCAGGAGTATCCCTAAAAATTTTAAAGACATAATCTATAATTCTGATGCTTTTATAGCATTACCTGGTGGTCTAGGTACTCTTGAGGAAATATTTATAGTTGCTTGTGGGCAATTGTTGGGCTTTTATTCCAAACCTTTGGGACTGCTGAACGTAAAGGGTTTTTATGACGGTCTTTTGAAATTTCTAGATTACGCTGTGGAAGAAAACATCACTACAGAATCGGAGAGACAAATCTTTGTCACTGCTTCAACAGCTGAGGAATTGATAGATAAAATGCAAATCATACATCCAGAATCCGACACTGCAACATCCAAGCTTGAATGGGAAAGGGAAAGCCGGGAGCAGCCAATTGATTTGAATCTCCATCTGTAATCTTTTTGTTTTATCTTTGGCATGTAGGCATGTATGTCCGTATTTCGTGTGTTACGAATAACCGTTTGCCTTGTATTCTGTGTTTCTTGTGGTACGTCGTTGTTAAATCTTTTAGATTCATTGAGCCTAATGCCGGGATGGCTGGATACGGAGTACTTGATGCTCTCGAAACGCATCCTTCTTAAGGTCCGATCTTTTGTTTATCGATGTTTTTGTATCCTCTAAGCATGCATGATATGGATAGCTGGTATACGGAGTGCCTTGTACTCTCGAAACGTATCCGTATTATGTTTGTAATGTGTAATATTCTGTTAATATTATGTGGAAGTACCAGAGTCAGTTATGGGGATATTCCATATGAAATATGAGTATATTATTTGGATTGAATGTTTGTGTCATGAGGATAGCTGTTTAATGAAAAATATGTCGGGTATGTTTGCCACTCTGAGATTCCGTTTAATATCTCTATGAGTAAGTTTAATGTATAGTTTTGAATAAAAGTGTTTGTGATATATGTTTTATGATTATATTCTAGTTTATTAGTTGAGGTATGAAATCAAATATATTTGACTTTTCCTTACTCAAAAAGGAAAAGGAACCTAAAGATGAAGTATATAAAATTTCTCTGGCAATCTCCTTAAATGTGATTGTAAATCACAGTCCATGGACAATGAAGGACTGGAATCATGATATGGTCAATATGTATGCCTGATCAGATTCTTAGACTATTATACGGTGTTATAAGTTGAAACTTGTCAGAAATACTCTTATTGAGGGATTTAGGAGTAAGATTTATTATGCAAGTAAATGAGTGGAGATACGATAACTTAAATTTGGAGGACAAACAGCATTAACGGTTTAGACTCAGAATTGGAATCATAATTTTTACTAGTATTACTAGAATTGAAATTTCGAGGACGAAATTTCTTTAAGGAGGGTAGAGCTGTGACACCCGTTATTCTCCTAAGGGTATTAAGGTAATTAGATTAATTACCTAGTATATATATAAAAAAAATCAGAAAATCTCTCATAATTCGAAACTCTCTCTCTCTCTACTTTATCTCTCTAAAAATTCTCTCTCTCTCTCCTCAAAGATCGTCTGAGATTTCGGCATCCGTTTTCGACACCTCCCGCACCAATGGAAAGCTCTCGACGAGCTGAGTCCAACGAGCTGCCGCGCCGCCCAAAACGCCGCCGGAGGAGACCACACGCGCCGCCCAAAGTGGCGGCAAAACCCATTTCTTTCCGACGAGATATCTTCGCCGTCCGACGTCCGATCGACGTGATTCTTGTTCCTACACGACCACCGTGATGAGAGGAACAAAACCCACCCTTGGTGGCAGCTCAACAACCGCCGGATTGCTCCGCCCGCCTATTGCCGCCATGCACCGCCGCCCCCATGGTGGAACTCCGCCTTGCCGGAGGAGGTGACTGACACCACCCCTCCCAATGAGTTCAGAGGATCAAGGGGAGTAAAACCCCTCGATCAATTGCACGGAAGGAGCCGGTTTCGCCGGAGAACGGCCAACGCCGCCGTCAACCGCCGCGGGAGTCTCCGTTTTGGCTCTTCCCAGCCACGTTTCTTCAAATTGGATGAGGGGAAATGCTCATAGGAGGATGGGTAGCAAAAGCCCTCAGCCAATTTCAGGTTTCCATCGTCGGAGAATCAAGATCGGAGCTCATCCATTTCTACCGACGTTGTACTTCACGACCCGCTATGTTAGAGGCAGAATTGGGTGAAATTGACCCCGCCATTGGACTCAGAAGGGTCGATTTAGGGGGGGTAGGCCCGAGCCCAGCTGCCAACGGACCCCGATTGACGCCGGTCAACGACGGTCAAATTCGGTCAACGCCGGTCAACGGTGGTCAACGCCGGTCAACGGCCGGTCAAAGGCCAAAATGGGATTTTGTGATCCGGACCTCCGATCGAAGATCCGAGACCGCCTCCTGACTCGTTTCGATGCTATGGATGCAATGGTGACCTCCGTTTGAGCAAATTCTACTCCGATGAAAATCATCCGGTACCGATTGCACGCGAATCGAGGCGATTCAAACAGCAGTATCGGAGTCCAGAATGACGTTTTCAAGAATGTATGATCTCCAGGAAGCATTCCTAGCCATTCATAGTCGCTCGAGGAGCACTACAGAGGATGCTTCGTAGATACAGCGAGATACAACTGGATCTGTTTTGCTTGGAGTTCAAGATCAAGGGAGTATGGAGCTAACGTTAATTGATTCCAGGATTAAGAGACTGTTGATAAGCTTGAAAGGTAGGGATTCTATTACTCATCTTTTGTGAGGTTTTTATAGAATTAAAATTGATTGTTTTGCCGCAATATATATATATCTATGTTGAACTGATATTATAATGTGTTGAGGGTTAAAATGATGATGACAACAGTTTATATTATTAAATTTAAGGTGCTACATTAAAACTGTGGTTTATTTGTCGTTTATATTTTTATTTTTGAGTTGAGAGTTTTCATTTAAGTCCCGGGCAAATTTTATTTTTAAGGTTTTACTTTTATTATTTATTTTTTTATTTTATCTCATTAAAAACTGTTAACCCCCATATAGGGGCGTTACACATATGTATTTAGAGTATGCTTGTTTCATGCATTCTTGGAACTTAATAGACTTAAATTTAGATTCGAGTATCAAGAATCCTTCGGATACGTGTTTGTTTTCCCCAAAAACTAAATCATTTGAGTATCAAGAATCCAAGTTTTTAAAGTTCTTATCCCCTTTAAATTTTTGATACTCGAAAATCTTTACTATAATAAAAACTAAAATTCTCCCTCGTATATTTAAGGAAAAAAAATCATAACTTCTTCATTTTGATATCCAATTGAGATGATTTTTTTTCACTGTGTTCCCAATGAAGAGGTGAATAAATTAAGTTCCATATTGCATATTTTTTAAGATAATTAATATTAAGATTTTATTTAATTTATTAATAAATCAAAAACTATCTTTACTATCTCTCCAAACACAAATTCTAATTTTATTCTATACTTTGATTAAAACTTAAATGCACATCTAAAAGTCAATTCAAATTACTAATTCAAATCTTAATTCAAATCACACTAACTCAAATTAAATTACAAATTTAAATTTATTTACCAAACAGATCTTTAATAGATTTGGACAATTCTATTCAACCCACCGGCTACAACCCAGGCTGGCTGGGACTGGGCCTGCCCAAGTAGGCCGGGGGTGTTTGGCTCGAGTGACTCAGCCCCGAGAAGGTTCCTAGGTTATGCACAAATTAACCCGCCCGCCCCACTAGACTCCAGAGAGTCCCGCCTTACATACTGCCCGTTGGAGAAGTTCAAAAAACAAAGAGAGAAGCCAAAGGGCAAAGTAAAATCAAAGTCAGTTCGGAGGCCGCTGAGGGACGTGGCGAACAACATCGGTGGCGGAAGATCCTCGAGAGCCATTGCCACCGCATCGAAGAAATTGACTCAGAAAGAGAAGCTTGACAGGCCTAGGGCTCAAGAGCAAGATGATGACGAAGAAGAATAAGAAGAAGAGCTTCTTGTCATTCAATCAGACCTTTCTTACATCATTCGCAAGGTGACTATTTCTTTGATCATAGGTCAATAAGATCCTTTACTAAAATCGTTGTGTATTGGATTGATTTGCATCATGTTCATTTAGAATTGAAGTCAAATGATCGTTGTACGCCTTTGGCTTTCGATTTTCACATCTATGAATAAAAAGGAACAATTTTTATTTCTTATGACAGAAAAACCCTAATGCACATGTTTATAGATCTTTGTTAGAGGAACTTAAATAATACTTTGAATACTGCAACACAATTTTTTTTTTCTCTTTTTATTTGTGGAGATTTTCTTAGACTCGGACATGAATTTGGGTTTTTGGATGCAAGTTTGATGAATCTGTTGTGAAAGCATCGAAATTGAAGTTACCGAGCAAAGCTGAGAGAAAAGAGCTTGAATCCTTCACTCATGATTTGTCTGAAATGAGTTCCTTTCTAAAGGTTAATTCTTAGTCATGTTACTTTAGTAAATTCCACATCCATACATTGTGTTTCAGAACTATTTTTTAACGCTAATGTTCTATATATTCAGCCGTGGGTTCCCAAATTAGGGAAGGCACTCTTCCATAGTTCTTTGGAGTATGAGAATCAGTCGAGAAAGTCTTCAGTAAGTCAGATTGTTTCTGCTAAAAATGAAGTTGACACTGAAGCCCCCAAGAGTCCAGAGAAAAAGAACATAGACTTGTTAATTTCTGCTTCACCTCTTGTGTCTTCAAGTAAGTGAAGTGGGATGATTTTGATGAAAGGGCCAAAATAAATTCTTAATTGGATAAATGGTCCTTTTTTTTTTGGAACCAAAAAACACGTTTTTCTATGCGGGTAAACTGTCTTAGTTTTTTTCAAAAAAATAAAGAAAATGACTATAGCAGGATAAGGAACCTCAACATGATAAAAAAAAAAGGGAACCATTTTGATGTTCAATTCAAAATTATGCAACTTATTTTTGTGGTGCAGTTTATGTATTTTTGCTTCTGGACAATGATAGTTAAGTCTGTTTAATGTGTGTGACCGCAGGCTGCTAGCTTGGACTATATCACTTCTCTTGTAAAGAATGACTTATTAACTATTGAAAAACTGGTATTGGTGATTTCCATTTTATTAGGTCCTCGACCATTTATTTTTGTTGCTTATATCTGTAATCCTATTTGTAGGTCAGAGAGATGGAAATGTATCTGACCACTCCAGATAATGTCATCCACGCAAGAGGTATCTTGAATTTATTATTCTCTGTATATATACTGTATACAGATTTAACTCTAATGGTCCCATTTCAACATTGCACGCATGGTAGCTTTTGGTGAAGTGTTTATTTTTACATAATTTTGGCTGATTGTTTAGTTTGTGCTTTTGAATCCCCTCCCCCTCCCCCGCCCCCTTCCCCTTCTCTTATATTTTCCCTCATACTAGAGTAGTACATTTGGGTGTTTATTTTTTTGTTCTTCATAGAAAATTAGAATTTAGAGAAGATGTTACTCTAAACTTGTGATAGTTGAATTTTTCTTTTTGCTTTGTTTTTTCCCTTATTCACTATAAGTGATATTAAAAAAGAATCTTGAAATCTCATGAAACATGGTATCCATCTTCAGGTACTCTTCTTCTTGCAGAATTGCTTGCAAATCTTGCATTAAAGCCACTCGACAATGTTACAATTCATAGCTTAATTGATTTCTTTGCAAATAGGTCGGTGAGTTGACGTTCTCTCTCTCACACACACACACACCTCTTACTGGTCTTTAGACGTGTTTTATGGTCCAGGGATTTTATAATCTTTGTCCTTTGGTTTTGATTCTATCTTTGGCAGATATCTTGTTCTCCTTATATTTTCTTATTTCTTTAATCAATGATGAACATATTTTTGTGATATCTATGTACGTGCAAGAACAAAAACAAAGCGTTCTGTTTTGTTGGTATATTCTGATCGAGTTAAGACAATAGGTTCATATATGCTAGCTATTTGAACTAGTTACAAGCTAAAAGATTTGTATCATAATGCTTAGGTTTCCCAGCACTAATACTTAGTAACTTTGCAAAGTATAATTGACAATTCTTTTGACATTTTTTCTCAAAGTATAATGGATAAATTTTCACTGATATTAGGCAGATTGGAGAGCCTTACGTGGGGCTCTTGTTGGCTGCTTGGCACTGCTGGGGAGAAAAAGCAATGCCGGTATAGTCTCTGCCAGTGATGCAAAAGCTTTTGCTCATTCTTTCTTAAGGAATCTACAGTTGCAGTCTTTAGGTCGGCATGATAGGAAGGTAGGATATTGTGCAACCATATTATCAAATTTGAAAAAAAAAAAAGTCCTAAATTGCTTTTGTTACAGCTGGTGCCTTTTTAGAAAAATTTTCTCCTTTAAGTTTAATGTCAAAATTAATTGCAGCTCTGCTTTGAACTTCTGGAGTGCCTTTTAGTAAGCTATCCCAACGAGGTTGTGTCACTGGTGCTACTTCCAAGCTTGTATCTCACATTGGTGCTGGTGTTTGGTAATTCCATAGCGTAATTACATGTCATTGCTACTCCCTAGGTTTAGATTGGGCACTATAATTTGCATATAATTGTTAATCATCATCATCATCATCATCATCATCATTATTATTGTATTTAAGTTACATGTTCTTCACTAATTTTATATCGCTGCTAAATGTGTTTCTGTTCCTGCATCATCATGACTTGTGTATAGAACTTAAGTCTCGTGCTCTTCTCTCTCTGATGAGGCATGCCAATGCTATAAAGGCTTCTCACAGAACAAGGAAGTCCTTATAGTTTTAGGTTCTTTTGGACTTGTATCCTTTCCTTTTTTCTCCTACTTTTGTTGCTAATGAGTTTCTTTTGGCATTGTCAAGGGTGAAGAATTTGTGTATTTAGTCTGTGAATCCATGGATGGAGAGAAGGATCCTCAGTGCTTGATACTAGTATTTCAGATCATTCCGGTTCTGGTTCAATTATTTCCAAATCCATGTGCATCACTTTCAAGTTTTTATGGAGTTCTTTTTGAAATTTTGGGTTGTTACTCTCCCATTCATTTTACTCATGTAAGGAAATTTTTATGTCAAATCCTGTTGCTGTATTATTTACAATATTTTTTTACTTTTTGCATACTTGTATAATTATTTTCATGCCCAAGCTTTTGTCAGTAAGATATCTAGGTTTTTTTTGTTTAGGAAAAAAAAAACTTGGCCACAGTATACAGCAAAAGCATATTCTGTTTGAGGTCTTTTCTTTCGGTTGCTTTCGTTCCTTGCTTAGCATTAACATACCTTGTCTGTTCCTTCATTAGGTTTCCATGTTTGTTCTTTGCTTTTTCTTATTTTAACATTGCTTCTATGTAATTTGATGTGGTTTTCAATCTTAACATTGTCAGCTCGCAGGAGAGGATGCTGATGTGAAAAGAGATGACCTCTCAAGGGCTCTAATGGTGTGCTATAACTGAAATTGGTGTACTTTTTACTGGAGTATATAGCTATATCTTTCTTGCACTGGGGAGTTTGGTAAAATGATCTTCCAACAACCAAGCCTTAATCATTCGAGCTGTAAACATAAATGATTTTATGAAATGCATAATTGTCATGGTCTCATAGAAGCATGAGAGGAACGTCTCAGGTGCAGCAGAAATATTAATGATATCCCATGATCCATTTGAAGGTGGAGAAGTTGCCGATCAATTCATCCTAAATTTAATATCAAGAACACATGTTTAAACAATTTTTTATGCCATTCCACTCCAAGAATACTTCTATGATCCTGATAACTAATGAGTGATTTCTTTTTATGCATAAATCATATTGCTTTTTTTTTTTTTTGTTCTGCAAAAAGCGCAAGGCAAGGTTTTCACTCTTGTCATTAATGTATTGTTAATTTTGCATGTGACTATGATAGTTTATTTTCGATATGTGATCTTTACATTTGCAAACAAATTGAACTGTATAATTTGTCTGCAGATAGCAATGTCATCAACGCCTCATCTGGAGCCAAATGTTATTCCCTTGCTTCTTGAAAAACTCTCTTCTTCTCTGCCATCCGCAAAGGTTGGTACCATTTGGATACTGAAGCTAATCAGAGTATTTCTGAGATTGAATGATAATTCTCATTGATATGGAATGAAACAAGTACAACCTATTTATGCTTGTAAGATAAAATAGAAAAATACTAAATTACCTCCTTAAAAACAGATAGGCCTAATCTTAAAAATAGAATTCCTACTAATCCTAATATAACTCTTATCCCTACAAATTTGGATATCAGTTGTTACCAACTAATATCCGCAATTCCACAGATACATTTCAAGATGGTTGTGAGAGAAAGGAAACTCATGATTTTGTAGGGCAAGCACCTGATATATTTAAATGCTGATTTTTTATTTTGGCAGGTTGATTCTTTGAAGTATCTAAGCTATTGCTCAATCAAATATGGAGCAGACAGGATGGCAAAACATGCAGGACCTCTTTGGAGTTCTTTAAAAAACACAATAAGTAGTTCATTAAAGGAGCCTTCTGAATCTTTTTTCTCAGGATCGACAGATGGTCTTAGCTTTCAGGAGAATGAAATTGCATCTGAAGCTCTAGTACCGTTGGAAAGAATTGTCATGCTAAATAACAATTTACTTTTAAATATGTTTGTGGATGAGGAACATATAAGTGCCATTTTTAACACCATCACAAGTTATGGGAGTTACAAGGATATTCCTTTGCAAGGGAAACAGAGGTTACACGTTGTTGGTCACATTCTATATGTTATTGCAAAGACTTCTATTGCTTCCTGTAATAGAATGCTTGAAACGCTCTTTCCCCCCTTGGTGGATATCCTACAGCTTTCCATGAGAAATTCATCCAGGGATTGCTTTCTAAATTTTGGAGCCCTCTATCATTTTATGGAACTCCTTGCAGCATGCAGAGATTTGATTATTTACTCTAGAGGACTTGAGTCAAACTCTATTTCAGCTCATGAGACATTTTGTTGCATCGTTCAGAGTTCTTATGCTTGGCTAATTGATGCCCTTTGTTCTATCCTGCAAACAACTGCTGACGGAGTTGCTCATGATGTGGATATTTACTTCCGAGGTAAATGCTCTAGTTTCGTGAGATCTTTTACTTGTTTAGACAAGTCATTGTGGGTCACGTAAAATTTTTAGTTAAGTTCTTTGACTTGTTAAGACAAGTCATCATTGGTCATGTAATAACTATTTCTTTGCCCTTCACTAGTGTTTCACTTTTTGTATTCTCAGGAATTCTTTTCTATGATAATCTATAAATATAAAAGCTTGTTTATAAAAGTAACATGAGATTGGTTCAGAATATCACAAGAGATTTTTTTTTTTTTTTTTTTGTTCATGACCTGTCACCCCTTGAATGCACTGTGGAATGAAATAATGTGTGCTAAATACTTTTGTTCGAAGTTATGTATATTTGACATATTTGTGGATCCTCTCTTTGGGATAATCGTCTAGTAATTTCATGTCCTAATGAGAAACATGGAACGTGTGTGTTGGGATGCATATATTGGGGTAGTTTTGAATTCTTTGTCTCGCAATACCTTCTTTTGAGCCGTCGTGGAGAATTTATAAATCTCATCACAACTTATTTTGGTTCCAAATAGGTAATTTTTTTTTCAAATAATTTGTGGATGAAATGGCGTGATATGCTAACTAGAATCCATTTTCAAGTACTAAAATCCTACATGTGTTATTTTTGGTGATTTTTTTTTTCCTGCTTCTTTCAAGTTTTTGTTTATACTTATTTTGGTAACGAGCAAGCGAACTTTTAATAGCATTGTTTTGCAGTGAAGAGCTTGGAGATTTTGACCACATTCCCAGAAGATCTTTTACCATTGTCAAAAAATGTATTCGAGAATATTTTGACAACACTGATGTCAATTATCTTAGAAGATTTCAACCACAAATTTTTATGGAAGCTTGCTTTGAAGGCACTAGTTCATATTGGCTTTTTTGTTAGTAGATACGACTCTGAGAAGACACTGAGTTATATTTCTAATTGTTGTTGAGAAGTTGGTTTCCTTAGTCTCTGTTGATAATTCTACCTCACCTTTTCCACTCAAACTGGAAACAGTCTCGGAAATTGGTGCAAGCGGGCAAAATCATATGCTGAAAATTGTTCAAGGTTGGAAGGGGCTATGTTTTTCTACATTTCTGATTTTTATGTACGTCAATTATCTTTAGTTCTTTTAAAGACGTAAAAACTGTTCATTTGAAACGTTCAGAATGTCCTCAGTCAAGAAGTTGATAATTAATAATTTGATTCTTTTGACGTGGGATGGGTTAAAAGGCAGATTCCAGTTTCAAATCCTGTCAATCCTGCTAACAGTCACCCTTGTATAATATATATGTATATGTATATGCATACATACGTGAAGAGATGTGATTGTGTTATTGGATATTCTGTTTCAACGTCTAAGAGAAATAGTTATACCTAATATTGCGAACTGAAAAGAAGTGAAGATATTGAGTTTTTTCTTCAATCATATTTTTTAGGAAAAGAAGAACCTGATTGCCCTTGTAATTTGTATTCTGTTTGTTTAGGTACATGGAAATGTGAGGACTGCTGAAATGGCAATTCACCTTTTGCAATTCTATTCTGAAAAGGTTGTTCCATGGTATGTAATTTTTACTAATGTTTGAAGATATTTTGCACGATCTCCCTCTTGTAAAGCTAACTGTCACCACCACAACCAATAATTTATGTCTCTTCAACGTTGATATCTTTGTTTTCTCGTCATAATTTCCAAACATCTAGTGCATCGTAACATTATTGTAATATTATTAGATTTTTCTTCAGTCAATCTAAAATATTTGTCTAAATGAACCCAGGATCCATGAAACTGAAGGTCTTGAGGAAGTCCTGTTGCATTTCACCACTAACATTTGGGACCATGTTGAAAGTTGGATATCTTGGGATGTTAAATTCCAGGAAAAAGTGTGTGAAGATACTACCTTTCTTTCTTTCTTTCTTTTCCCATATTTATTTTGTTTTTGGTTATTAAAAGCATCTTTGATTTCACTTCTACATGTTTGCCTGGTTTAGTTATTTATTAAAAAAGGGCTAAATGTACTCCAAGAGGTGGTAAAAATGTATTTGTTTTTGGTTTAGGGGCTTCTTGATACAATAATGATGGCAATGAAGCTTACTGTTGGGAGTAGTTCAGAGGAAATCCAGGACACCATACTCCAAAAGGCCTATGCTGTACTTTCTTCAAATTCATCTCTTCCATTCAGGAAATCCTTGTTGACTTCCATTCAGGAAATCCTTGTTGACTTCCATTCCTGTCCAACTTGAAGAGTCGCAATTTATTCAACATATAGATGATATTTCCCAAAGGGATGAATTGGTTTTATCACTATTTGCTTCAGTAATTATAGCAGCTCAGCCTAGAACAGAAATTCCAAATGTGAGGGAAATACTTCATTTATTTCTGACAACCCTCTTCAGGGGACATGTTCCATTAGCTCAGGCCTTGGGTTCTATGATCAACAAATTTGATGCAAAACCCAAAGGCACAGAAATCGCTAGGGAGTCTGCTTTGGAAGAAGCAGTTGACATGATTTTTAAAACAAAATCATTGAATTCCCATGACAATGAGGTCTTGAAGAGTAATAGCAAAGAAACGGGTCTTACCGATTTATGCCTTGGTCTTGTGAACAATAGACAGGTTCAAGTTCATGCCATAGTTGGACTAGCATGGCTTGGAAAAGGTTTACTTCTGTGTGGTCATGAAAAAGTAAAAGATGTAATCATGACTCTTTTGGAGTGCTTAATGCCAGAAAGCGGTACTTGTGCCTCAAAGTTGAAACATGATTTCTCTGGAAACGTTCCTGAGCAGGAATTGCATCACTCCATAAGGAGAACTGCTGCAGATGCCTTTCATATTCTTACGAGTGATTCTGAACTTTGTTTGAATAAAAAATTTCACGCAATTATACGTCCACTCTGTAAGCAGCGTCTTTTCTCTTTAGTGATGCCTCTTCTGCAGTCTTTGATAAAGAAGTCTTATCCATCTCTGTCAAGGTACACAAACTTCCCAATCTGTATCACTAATTCCTGCAAAATTCTAGTATTGTATCGTATTATGACATGATTTCACAGTGGTTGTCTCTACTTTCCATGAGAAAAATTAATTAGAGAAAACTCTCATGTGTTACTCATCCATGTCAATGTTCTGCTTATGTTCTATGGGACACAGGCTCAAAAACGTTGTTGACTTTGAATCATGGTTTAAAAAGGAGTTTGAGGCGTGCGCCTGGTGCCTCAGTTTGAGGCACTCAATCAGAATTTCTAGGCTTAAGCCTTATGGCTTGGACGAGGCTTGCGCCTTTTTTCATTGAGGCGTGAGCCTCGAGGCTTTTTGCCTCAGGGCTTATGAGGCGTGAGCCTCAGATTGAAGGCTATTTTGGGCCTGTTTTCAACCCAATTTTGTTCCCTTTTTAAAGTTAGCCCAATACCAAAATTGGGCTTTAATCTATAAATTGGGCTTTCATCAAATTCTGCTGATTTTTTAAACCCTAAGTCTACCATCTTCTTCAACACGTCTTCGTCATCAACCCCCTTCTTCATCATCGACCCTCTTTTCGTCATCAACCCCTGCAACTTCTAAGTCCACTCCTTTCTGAGCAGCAACTAGGGACTGGAGCGACAAACCACTGGCGACAGCCACCTCCAGATTCCGACCTCCTCAGCCCTTACTCCTTAGCTTTTTTTTTATTATTATTTTCTACTGAAGGCTGGCTCCCCCCAATGTTGTGTAAAATGAAAGTTATATAAAGAGAGCACCATAGAAGAGCTATAGCATATATATTATATTGGATGTGTTTTGTACACTGTCTTATTGTGTGTTTTATGTTTGTGATGAGCTAAGTGTGTGTTTTATGGCATGTTTATGAATTTTATTCAATTTTCTGATTTTTTTATTTTACACGCCTCGCCTCGCCTCGATTAGACAAAATGCCTCAGTTCCCGTTTTCGCATTTAAAACCATGCTTTGAATGATGGTTCGAAGCATTGCACCTTGAATAATCCCTTGTCAACCAATTTAAGCTTTCAAGTCCTGTCTGAAAGCAATGTTCTAATGACTACATACCAAAAGTGCTGCTTTAAAAACAGATCTGTGCTGTATCGGGCCTCTGCACATATCATCTCAGATGCCCCTCTGATAGTTGTCGTGAGTGAAGCCAAGAAGGTTAGTGGCGAAGAAACTTAAGCTTCCTAGTATTATGCATGCCCCAATTTTTTGTGTATAATGAACGACTTTGCATTAAGTACTACCAAACTCTTGCAGCTAATGTCGTTACTGCTGCAGGGATTATCTATTTTCAGTGACGATATTCAAGATAAGGACCAGCCCTATAATCTTTTGCTAGTCTTATCTGGATATTGACCGATAAAAACGTTAAGTTTAAGATGCATTTTGCTTGTCTGCACACTTTTTATGGTTCAGCTAGAGCTTACATTTGTCTTGTTGCAGTAAGCAAGCATAGATGTCGCACTTTGTTATTATACGTATTTCCTTAGTCCTAGTAAAATTCTACAAAAGAAAATAGAGAAATGGTTTCATGCTGTCGGAAGGTGTATGGGAAGAAAAGGGGAACTTTGCGAGATAAGTTTAGGTTTCTGTTCGTAGGACCACTTACATTAATATTTGGCCTGGTCTAAATCTTTAGAGGAACAAGCTCCCTTTTCTTTGCTCTTTTGTTGGTACGACGGATAGGAAAATTGAGTTTTCAAGGAGTCAATCTGGAATGCAATATTTTTCCTTACTTCTTGTTAGAAATTGGACTAAATACATTAAGACGTGTTATACATCGACCTAGAGACTAGGGAGTCTAGATAAACCGAGATGGAAATCTCAGGTGAAGAATTGAATCACATTCCAAAACGCAAAATGAAAATGTGTGCAGCTCTCAGAAGGACAAAAAATCCCCTGCATCAGATATTTTGCCTGAACTAAGAATAGATATAGTCATTTTACTATACATACAGCTCCTCCAGTGGAAAAAGAGGAAAAAAAAAAAAAAACACGTGTCAATACTCGCTTATAGGCAATAATGTAAATGTAATGCTTACTTTTTGACATGTCCATGCAGGACAGGAAGCTGTCATAGAGAATGATCATTCTGTCATCAATTGCCTAATTGGGCTGATTACCTATCCTCATATGATTGTATTTGTCAGAATTAGAGTTAAAAGAGAAAAACTTTCTCACGTTTATTCTATATATTAAATCAGAGAATACATACACTTATATAGTTGGTACAAGCAGTAACAAAGAAACTAAATCCCACAAAATCAAGAAATTACTCTAACTAAAATATACAAATAAATAATCCAGAGATTTTCTACCAAATCTTCCTAAAAACTATCTCCATAATCTCGGCTAATCACAACACTCCCCCTCAAGCTAGTGAATGGATGTCTTCCATCCCAAGCTTGTTAACTAAGTCTTGAAAGGCTGCACTTGGTAATCCTTTTGTAAGAACATCAGCTAGTTGATCTTTAGACGAGACAAAAGGAGTACAAATCAACCCGCTATCCAACTTCTCCTTTATGAAGTGTCTATCCACTTCAATATGCTTCGTTCGATCATGTTGCACTGGATTGTGAGCAATACTAACAGCTGAATTCTTGTCACAATATAGCCTCATTGGACCTTCCCATTTTATCCGTAGATTATCTAAGACTATCTTTAGCCACAATAATTCACACACTCCTAATGCCATTGACCTGAACTCTGACTCTGCACTTGATCTTGCCACTACACTTTGCTTCTTGCTTCTCCACGTCACAAGGTTACCTCCCAGAATAGTGCAATAGCTTGAAGTTGATCTCCTATCAATTAGTGATCCTGCGTAATCTGCATCTGTGTAGGCTTCTAGTGTCATTCTTATCCCTTTTTAAAACAAAATTCCTCTTCTGGGGCTGCCTTTTAAGTACTGAAGAATCCTATGCACAGCCTTGAGATGTACTTCTTTAGGGTTGTGCATAAACTGGCTAACTACACTTACTGCAAAGGCAATATCAGGTCTCGTATGTACCAAATAGATCAATTTTCCCACAAGTCTTTGATAAGAAGCTTTATCTACCACGGCATCTTCTGGGGAATCACACAATCCGTGCTTAAATTCTATGGGTGTCTCCACCGGTTTACATCCTAGTTTGCCAGTCTCCTTCAATAAATCGAGGACATATTTCTGTTGTGAAATAAAAATTCCCTGTTTCGAGTGAGCCACTTCAATACACAGAAAATACTTTAACCTCCCAAGTTCTTTGATCTCAAACTCCCTCTCAAGGCATTTCTTCAAGTTCTGCATTCCTTCTGCATCATTGCCGGTTACTATGATATCATCTACATATACCAACAATGCCGTGACTCCCCCTGACGTTAAGTGCTTCACAAACAAAGTGTGGTCTCCTTGGCTCTGTTTATAGCCCAAGGCAATTATTGCCTTAGTAAATCTTCCAAACCAGGCTCTTGGTGATTGCTTTAGTCCATATAGGGCCCTTTTAAGTCTGCACACCATTCCTTTCTGCGATTCAAATCCTGGAGGGATTTTCATATAGATTTCTTCTTCAAGGTCTCCATGCAAGAATGCATTTTTCACGTCAAACTGTTGTAAACTCCATCCAAAATTAGCAGCTAATGATAGGAGGACCCGTATCGTATTCATTTTCGCCACTAGAGCAAATGTCTGAAGGTAATCTATGCCATAGGTTTGAGTATACCCTTTGGCTACCAACCTTGCCTTATATCTCTCTAAGGAACCATCGGACTTGTATTTTATGGTAAACACCCATCTACAACCCACCAACTTCTTTCCTTTCGGCATACTGACCATCTCCCATGTATTGTTTTTCTCCAAGGCTTCCATCTCTAGTTTCATGGCATTTTCCCATTCTCTGTGTCCTAATGCCTCGGATACATTTCTTGGAATTGGAATTGTATGTAGGTTGCTAAGGAAGACTCTATGGTTTTGGGACAAATTTTTATAGGACATAAAAAGGTACAGAGGATATTTTATGCATGTTCGTGTGTTTTTCCTTAGAGCAATTGGTAGGTCTTTGTCACTTTGTTCTTCAGGTTCATGAATTGGTTCACTTTGGTTGGGTGTAGTTCCGGCTGGCCTAAAGGTTGGCTAGGGCAATTGAGTAGTGGCTTGATTTGGGGATTGAACTTGCACAGTTTGAGAGACTGGTACTTTCTTCCTAGAATAGACTTGCAGCGATCAAACAGTAGTATCTTGATTTCCTTTCTCCATTATTCCTTGTGACTCTATAATGGACTCGGATTGAGCAGTGGAAGCCGGATTGGGCAAAAACTCAACACCCTGAACAGATGGTGACTCAACAGGCTGACTAGGCTGACTAGTGGACTCGGGTTGACCAAAGAACTCAAAGGTTGGTACGGACTGATTAGCAGTGGGTGGTACGGACTGACCTGCACCTGCAGTGGGAACAAGCTCGGACTGACCAGGAAAATCAAGGTAGAACAAGTCTCTATTTCTATCTTCATCTAATTTCTCCCCCTGAAGATAGGTATCATGGAAATATGACTCATTTTCAAAAAAGGTGACATCGACAGAGACAAAGAATTTATGCGAAGGTGGATGATAACATTTATACCCTTTTTGTGTGGAAGAGTATCCGATGAAAACACACTTAATAGCACGTGGATCAAGTTTACCCCGATTTTGAGAGTGAACATGGACAAAGACTACACGACCAAAGATTCTAGGAGTAAGATTATTGGATGGATTAAAATGTGGAAAGAATTTTGTAAGGACCTCCATTGGACTTTTGTAATCAAGAACCCTTGTAGGAAGTCTATTTATGAGATGGGTTGCAGTTAAGACTGCCTCTCCCCAATATTGTTTTGGGACCTTTTTGTGAAATAGGAGAGCTCTAGTGATATCAAGGATATGGCCATTTTTTCGTTCAGCAACACCATTTTGTTGAGGTGTGCTAATACAGGATGACTCGTGAATGATTCCTTGTTTTTGAAAAAATGGGGAGAGAAATTGATTAAAATAATCCCTTGCATTATCAGAACGAAATCTTTTAATGCCCCCATCGAATTGATTTTTGACCATGTTGTAGAAATTAGGGAAAATTGTGCTAACATCGGATTTGTTTTTCATAAGATATATCCACGTTATGCGGGTACAATCATCAATAAATGTCACAAACCATTTTGCACCAGAAATGTTTGGTGTCATAGAAGGCCCCCAAATGTCACTATGGATGAGAGTGAAAGGAACAAAAGTCTTTGTATTACTTATTGGAAAAGAAGCACGTTTGTGCTTAGCAAATTCACAATCATTACAATGAAATTGGTGGGGAACAGACCCTTTGAACAATGACGGGAAGATAAACTTAAGGACACTAAATGACGGATGACCTAAACGACGATGATAGAGCCAAATTTTGTCTTTGTTGGAAATAAAAGACTCAAAAAGGAATGATGTAGAAGAGGATTTCTCACTTCCTGTTCATCCACCTTGTTCATCCAAGTAATAGAGGCCATCTCTCTCACTAGCATGTCCAATCGTCCTCTTTGTGCCCTCCTCCTGAAACACACAATGAGAAGGAAAAAAGGACACACTGCAATTGGAATCTTTGGTGAGTTTTTGGATTGAAAGAAGATTAGTAAACAGTTTAGGAACATGAAGGACATTTTTAAGGGTGATATATTGGTTGACATAAACATCCCCCTGACCTGCAACGGTGGTTACTGACCCATCGGCTATGGTAATTTTTTTTATGGCCAGAACAAGGTGTATATGAGGTAAAGGATTTAGAGGAACATGTCATATGGTCTGTGGCTCCTGAGTCTATTATCCACATGTTTTTGGAAATGGCATCCGAGAAATTAGCAACACAAGAAGAGGATAAAATACCTGAAAAAACCAGAGAGCATGTACCTGCAGATGAACCGGCTGGTGCTTTGTCAAGGGATCCCAAAAATGCCTTCAACTTTTCAATATCCTCCTTATTAAGCTCGGTACTTGAGTTCAGTGATGTTTCATCACTGCTGGCCAAATGTGCTTGTCCCCGCTCGCTAATCTGTTGATCAGCTGCATTCCTATTAGCCATTGGAGGTTGGCCATGGAGTTTCCAGCATTTTTCTCTTGTGTGGCGGTGTTTCTTGCAGTAGGTGCGGAACATTGAGTCTTTATTAAGTGGCTTTACGGAATCGACCTGCGTGTTGGTTCCTTTAGGACGGTGTACTGAACCTTGCACTTTTATTCTTGTGGTTTGTGTTGCCATGGCTGAACCGTTTTCAGTATGAGGCTGAAGCATCATTTCTCTCCGTCCTTCCTCTGCACGGATGATAGCAATTGTCTCATTTAAGGATGGCAGATCCTCCTTTCCTAAAATCTGCACCCTTACCGCATCAAACTCTGCATTGAGACCTGCAAGAAAATCGTAAATGCGCTCCTTTTCAACAAATCTCTTAAGGATTGCTGCATCATCACTACAGCGCATTTGTATGCATTGATAGTGATCCATTTCCTGCCATAATCCCTGTAAACGGCTAGAATACTCTGTGACCGAAAGCATTCCTTGCTGTGTTGTTGAAAGTTTCGTCTTAATTTTGAAAATTTGTGCGGCATCATGAACTTTGGAGTACGTTTGTTTGACGGCATCCCATATCTCCTTGGCAGTGCTGAGAAACATGCAAGTGTCACTGATTTTAGGGAGCATAGAGTTCCACAGCCATGACATAACCATGGAATCTTGTTCATCCCAAGCATCAAACTTCGGATCCCCTTCCTTAGGTCCCGTACCCAACAAGTGACTCAGTTTACCTCTTCCCTTCAAAAACGTCCGAACCATTTGAGACCACTTCAAGTAATTCTTCCCATTCAATCGGTAGGCAGCCTGTATATTCTGCAAATCCCCTGTCGAAACTACAGCAGAACTCTTGGAAGCGTGATTGTCTGAGGCAGGGCTAGTTTCAGTTGAGGATGACATGATTGGGTGGAAGAGAAAAAAAAGAGGAACTCGCGAATTTGGAAGACTAAAAAAAAATTTTTCAGGAAAAGATAATCCTAAGGCGCTGATACCATGTCAGAATTAGAGTTCAAGAGAAAAACTTTCTCACGTTTATTCTATATATTAAATCAGAGAATACATACACATATACAGCTGGTACAAGCAGTAACAAAGAAACTAAATCCCACAAAATCAAGAAACTACTCTAACTAAAATATACAAATAAATAATCCTGAGATTTTCTACCAAATCTTCCTAAAAAACTATCCCTATAATCCCGGCTAATCACAACAGTATTGTATATTTTTCATAGAGAAATTTATTCTGTTTCTGACGTATGCTTCAAGTTCTGTTGCTAAACTTTCTTAAATTGCTTAAGTGTGGTCATGGATTTTAAATCCCTATACGTTATAAAATTTGCTAATCAGTTGTGCATTTGTGTATTAATTTAACTTTCCAGCTCGTTCGGGAGACAACAATTCAATGTCTTGTTGCCATGTTGCAGTTGCCTCACGCCAGAATCCACCCCATGAGAACAAAGGTTAGTAGAGTTTCATCGTAAGAGGTTTGTGGTGAATACTAACATTTACAATTATTGCCGAGACAAATACGTTAATCCCTTTGGCATGGTAACATTTATGCTTAAACATTTTAATTTGTCATTTTTATTAATATGACTACTTGTTCAGGTGCTTCAAGCTATGTCGAAGACTCGAAGGCACTTGATGATCCGAAGAGGGCTGTTCATCAGGAAGCTCTCAGATGCAGGAAAGCGTGGTCAGAGCTCTGGATCCATGCTTTTGCACCTTTAGAAGAGTCATACTGTTGTCTTTTTATGTTTTATTTTTTGTTTTCGTTGGTTATAGTTCACCATTTAAGTGGTCTTTTATGTTTTGCTCGGACGTTTAACAGGGCATCAATTGCATAGGGATTAGAGAACCTTCCATTTACAAGGACAACAGAGCTTTGTAAGACCAGCTCAGAAAATTAGATCTCCTGGTGAAAGGTTGCCAGTTTCAAATCTTGCTTGTGATTATTTAGCGTTGTATATAAATTAATCAATACTAATTATCCATTATAGTGATTTTGCTTCTAGCTTTTCTCTTTATCTGCAAAATACTTGTTTATAGTTGAAATATTCAGTGGTGGTTTTTATAAAGAAAAAAAAAAAGAACAAAGAAAATCTACTGTTTTATTCGAACCTCTTTTTTTTTTTTTGAAATGTGCTTTATTCTAACTTATCCCAACGGCTGCTCATTAATGATTAATGACGTTATTTACACAATAATATAATCATCAAGTTTTAATGGTTCTAGCTTCGGTATTTATATCATATCATCGTGACGTGAGATAATGGTGACATAATGCAACCGATTTTCAACTACTGCACACATATCTAACAATTATATTATTATAGTGATTTTCTTATTGGTGTGTTTGAATTTACCGTTTTAGGACGTTTGGTTATTGTAACACCTTTAGTATAATGACGTGTGATAATGATTATATGTCACAAATTTTCTAGTACTGCACATATGTAATTACATTATCATTATTATAATATATAGTGATTATGTTATCGTAATCTGTTTGAATTTACGTTGGAAGATTGATGCTCATGGTGAGCTTTTTAGAAGTAGGGGGCCTTTACGACCTTATTTGGAACAGGATCTGTTCTACAGGTTGTATCCCTTTTTTTTTTTTCTTTTAAGCGTTTTGTTTGTGCCTTTTGTTTTCAGATTTCTTAATTTACAAATCAGTTTAAAAATTCCATTACTGATAATTAACGATGTCATTATCTGATTTAATGGCGTTTTTCTAATCTAATTTTAAGAAGTCGTTTGTATAGTCATCATTAAGACCTAACATACTGATCATTAACGATGTCATTATCTCATTTTGATGGCTTGTTTTTTTCTTCCTTTTTATTTAACGAGTCTTTTGTTTAGTTATCATTTTGACATATCATTATATTGGTTGACAATTAAGCCGAAAACATCATTATAATTTGTTTAAGTTTTACTATTTCCAACTTCTTTTGCTGCATTTTAAAATGCATGGTAGGAATTTGCTTCCATACTATCGGTCCAAGGCCTTTTCGGCCTTTATGGCGGACAACTATTCCAAAATGACCATGAAACAAAGAAGGATTAATCAACCCTCATATTGCAGACCTGAGAAACTTTCAACTTCTTGAGATGGAATACGGCAAACAGTTACTTGAGTGGAGGGCTTTTCTATGACATCCATCTTCTTTGTACAATTGTTTTTTTTTTTGGTATTGATGAAAAAATCTACAACAAATAAATCCCTAATCCAAAAAAAAAAAAAAAAATACAGATAAGGTACATAGCAATATGGCAATGAATAACAAGTGTGGAATTCATCACTCTGGTAGCATTGGAGAAACATAACGGCCAAACCACCCACTAAAGCTACAAAAATTGAGAAACTCCTCTGACGGCAAATTAGACAGACAAATCATCGTCTCCACCACTATACTCGTCAACATCTTCATGTCGCCCCACCTTATGTGATCTCTCCAGGCCGTCTTCAACATCAGACCCTCCTCTTTTAAAATTTGAAAGACTTCCTCTCGGATTTGAGTAAGCCTAAAAGCATCATATCATGTCAAATTATAAAGCAATGCTCGTTATAGTACTTATTATTAAAGCATCAAGAAATAGCTTCAGAGTCATACCTCTGCATCTCCCGATTCTATCACAGTAAGAGTAGGTCTCCTCCTTACAGTCACTCTTGCGGGTACGGGAAAATGTTCCACCTCATCACCAGATCGTCCTTCTTTAGCCCTCTTTTTCCTTAAAACAAGCTTGGTGGGAAGAGGCTGCATGCAGAAAACAGGAAATGTATAAGGACCCACTGATCTCATATGCCTGAGTATTTTCATGTTTTTCCCCGGTAGAACACTAATTTTCCACGTCAGTCTCCAAAATGAGACTTTAACTAAACTGTCGTGCACTCATACAAAATGATAAAATAGATACCAAGTAGCGAGCTTCTGTTTCATCAAATGAAACCAGGTAAGTTGTAGGGTCATCTGCATTATCTCCTCGTACCTGTTGTTAAGTTACAAGCAGGGAAAAGAAATCAGTAATCGCTCAAAACCGTGTATGTTGGTAGCTTAAAAAAAAAAAACAAAGGTCCAGATCCTTGCACGTACATCCCAATGATATTCACGAACCCATGAATATGAAATATCTTCATGTTCATCATAAATATCCTTTGAAAGCTGCAACCAACAAAAATATAAGAATAAGTTAATTGCTTAAGATCTACAGGTTAATCGTCTCATACAAGATGAAAACAAGAATATATCTACCTCATCCAGAGAAGGGACCATGTAGGCCAAAAATTTCTCTATCCCTGGACCTGCCTTATAACTTCTCAAGATGGCCTGCGTAAGAAATAGCGATATGAATAACAAGAACACCACTTTCTACAAGAAATTTGTTAGTGTAGTCACATGAACAAGCTCCATTCAGTAAAACTTCCCCTCATGACGAGGTGACTTGTATACATGATTCTTGCTGTTCTTGTGAGAAGATATATCAATATGTTTTATACGACAATCACGATTGGTATATTTATTTCTTTGCATGCATGCCTTAGACCAAGTGAATTACCTGCGATTCATGAGCATCACGGGTAGAATTGTCCAACTTGCTGTAGATTTCTGAATCAGCCGTTGGAGCACTATCAAATGCCACGACAACAAATTGATCATCGTCCCTATAAAACCAGCATAGAAGTCAACATTTTTGCATTATTGCAAATATATCCAAAGGCTATCCATAGTAACTAACTAACGAGTAATGAAGTTGACAATAATAATTTAATTTTTTTCCTTCAAACTTAAATATATATATATATATAAATGCCGCTACCAATTGGAATTTTTTCCTTGTGAGTGATGTTGACAAGTATGCTGCATGGAAGCCTATGTAATCAAGCTCTTTATTTACTGATTAATTTAGCATAAAAGAGATCCATACCGCTCAAAATCAGGTAACAGAGGCAGAATCTCAACAGGATACAAGTTCTTATTGGTAGCATGAATAGGGCGAGACTTGCATGCCTCGAAAGATGCCTGAATTTCCTTGATTTGTCTATCCCTGAAAAATGACTGATAATTTTAGTAAAAGAATTAGATCAAGGTTTCTTGCCGATGTCAACACTTCATGTAGTCATGTTGGGATTAAGCAAACCTGTCATTAAGGTTCTCCAAAATGTTGCGGCCCCCCTTCAGCTCTCGCAGTTCTTTCGCTTGTTTTTCAGTTAAAGACTGCATATGTCAAAAGATTCTCGGTCATAACATAGTTTTAGCTTATTTTCTCAAGAAGGTAGTTCTTGTAAAGTTGTGTGCTGATATATTACCTGTTTTGTTGACTCCATGCTCAAAGGAGATATATACTGCGTCTTAACCAGCCATGCAACTCCTTTATCAGTAGGCCTTTCTTTTCTCTTAATGCCATCTTTCTTTACAGGGGTTACAGCTTCTTCATCACGCAATAATTCTTCATCCTCTGGATCAAGGGGCGGTCTAACACTGGGAGGACTACACAAACCAATAACAAACAGTTCAGATTTTCCAACCCACAAAAAAATTCCCAAACCTTCGTAGCTCAAAGTTGTTAAGAATGATACTTGTATACACTGAGGTCAAGTAGGTCAAGAGGAATCCCAAGATCCGGCTCAACAAAAAGCTTTGGCTTGTATGTTTTTTCCAACGACGTGATTGTATACTTCGAATATCTGCAGAAAAGGATTTCAAAATTACCACCAAAGATGTGTAACAACATAAATTAGACTATGAAATATGGTCAGAATCCACCAGCTTTAAAATGTGAATAATACTCGAGCCAAAAAACTTATGAAATACAGTCAAAATCCACCAATTTTAAAATGTGAATAAAACTCGAGCCAAAAACATTTGGTTCTGGCATAGCAAAATTCCGGAACACATTAAAGACTTGAAAAATATGACATACTGATCTTTCTCTCTCTTCATAGACATGAGCTTCGGTTGTGCACTTGGATCCGGAAGTTCATTACGGAATCTTCAAAGAATGTACAAGTTAAATGTCAGCAGAAGGTGTAAAACTTTACATATTTGACAGATTAGGCGAGGAAAGAATATACATATCTAAGAATACTTGGATGATCGTTAGCTCATTTTTTAGGCAATATTATCACATAATGGAGCATATTCAAGATAATCTGAAGTACAATTCAGTCATCACGAGGGGCAAGAAAAGATGCTCACTTCAACTTGCATAAAAACGTCGTCGGCTTCTTAAGCCTATTTTCAATCCTCTCACCGCTCAAGAGTGAAGTAGCCCTCCTCTCTCCCATTCTTGATCCCGCAATCGAACCGTGCCCCTTGGCCACAGATAACATCTGGGTCTTCTGCAGAACCGAGTGCTGCGATTCCTTCAAATGCTGCCTATGCTTCTCTTCTAGCTTTTGCTTCTCAAATTCCCTCCTCTTCCTCAGCCTCCTCTCTTCCTCCGTCTCCACTCTCCCCATTGGCCCATTTGATTTCTTTGCCGGCACCGAAGGCACCGGATACTTCTGCTGTTTATGATGATAAGCCCCATGGTGATTCGAGTGCCCATGTTCTCGCCTCCCAGACCCGGAGGCCTCCTTTGAAGCCCCTCTATCCCGCTCTTGCAATCCCCTATCCTGAACATTCTCCTTGCCGTGGCTCTGCGGAGGAGGAGGTGGTGGGGGCGAGCTCGGAGGCGGAGGTGGAGACGAAGGCGGTGGCGGGGGTGGCGGGGGCTGTTGCAATGGCTGCATTGGCAGGGGACTGTTGTACTGCGAAAACTGCAAAGACTTCGGGTGGTACGGCATTGCAGGGGCTGGCGGCGGAGGCGGAGGCGGAGGAGGGTGCGAAGACTCCGGCGGAGGAGGAGGGGGCGGATAAGAGTACTGCTGGTGAGGCAGCGGTGGAGGAGGGTGTTGACTTCTGGGAGGGCCGTACGAAGAGGAAGAAGGCCCGTAGCCACTATTGTTGTACGGAGCTGAGCCGTCAGCACCAACGCCACCATTGAAGCCCCAATTTTGGTTGTACTGATTTCCTCGCTGCTGCTGCTGCGATGGCGGAGGCGGGAACGGCCGGTACGAGGCCATGATCGATCCTCAAAACACAAACCAACAACACTACTCGATCAATTCCCAGCCTCCCAATTTCTCTCTCTCTCTGAGAACTAAATCGCTGCGAAAACCAAACGAACCCTAGGAGAGAGAACACTAAGACAAAACTTCCTCGGACTGAATCAAAACGAAATCGGAACCTCGGATTTGTTTATTTTCATGCTTCCAAACAGATCAAACATGGCAATCAAGAAAAGAGAGAATTTTGATATAGATCTATCCAATCCAATTCAATCGATCAAATTATAGATTAATTCCGACCAAAAAAAAAAAAAGAAAAAATATCTTAGTTGAAAAAATCTAACCTATAAGAGAGAGAGAATTGATAGTGACGAGATTGAAACTAAGGATCTAAGGAATGTTACGGAAGAAACCCTAGCCTAATCGTAGGTCGAGAGAGGAAGAGGGTAATAGACAGTAGAAAGTAGAAAGTAGACAGAGAGTAACCGGAGAGAAGTTAAGACGACAACCTCGGCCAGCTCGGTGCGTGTCTTGTGAGATCTCGGATTTTGTCTCCCACGTCACGCGCCGTCAGAGACTGCAATTTATTGGAAAATAAAAATAAAAAAGAGAAAAGAAAAAAGAAAAACCAGACATATACAAAAAGGCAAATAAAAAATTGTCAAATTTTAAACTAGCTCCGTAGTTCTTATGACCTTTTATTTTTTCGCCTGGGTGTATATTTTGGATGAGGTTGCGTCATTTTTTATATTTTTATTCTTCTAGAAATTCGTCCGTATTTTTTAAGGACATGTATAAATGGTGTAGCATAATAAGTTATAGTTGTAATTTTGAGAAAAATAGAGAGTATAAAATGGTTAAGAATCTTATAACTAGTGGCAATTCTACTTAAAAGATAAACCTTGGTTTTAGCAAGTCAGTTCAAACCAACAAGAGTATAAAACTTTTAATAGTTGTTGTTAAAAAACTTATATAGTGTAAAATTTTTTACATGTATTGAACCAATTGGTTTAAATTAAAATTCCCAACCGCCTTAAAAGCTATCAAAACTACCTTCAACTCTTTTAATAAATGCCTAATGTCCGAGAAAAGAGGATTTTTTATAGCTTAAATACGCGGATAATTTTTAAATTTAGCAGCTCTTTTACAATCACCTTGTATCTGAGGAATAAACCACATTTCATAATCAATAAAACTCTTACCCTAATTGCAATTACTTTAACTATTAGGATAAAAAAACAACCATTTACACAGAATCAAACCCTCGTAATGTAACGTCATGAAATTTATTTAATATTATTGTAATGTAAAATGATGAATTAGTGTACCATAATTGATGTTTCAATATTAATTTGATTATTTGGTTAAATTTTAAATTTTTGGTTGTTTTGTTAATTTGATAAATTCAAATGATTTATTATTGTTTTAAAATGATGTTTTGAGTTTTAAAACACAACAATTTGTAAAATGTTAAAAATATTCCATTTTACAAAACCGTGGGTGGCATTTGGTTTTCGCACAGTAAAAACCACCCACCGTTTCTCTCTATTTATTCTCTCACCTCTCCCTCTCTCTTCACTCTCAGCTCGCACTCTCTCTCTCTTCTCTCTCTTGCCCGTGAGCCCCTTCTCTCTTCCTCTCCTTGGTTTCTCTCAATTCTCTCTCAAATTTTTGAATCAAAATTCGAATCCAAGCTTCGGGTTAGCAAGGACGAAGCTCAGGAGCGTGATTTGGCAACCAAGAACATGGATTGAAGCTTGAGGTAGATTTTGAAATTTCTAAACTTTTTTCAAAATTTTCAATTTTGTGCATTTTTGAGATTTAAGTTCGTTTGAGCTTAGAAAACCTTTGATTTGAGTTAAATGAACTTAGAACAACTAGAATCTAAGCTTAGATTGAAGAAAAACGGATTGGATTCAAGATTTTTCATTTTTCCTCATTTTTTCCCATTTTTGGATTTTTGAGATTTTTGTGTTTGAATTTTGTTTAAATGAGTTCAAAGGTGTTCTAGTATGTTTTTCTATCATCTATAATTGTTTTCCATGCCTGAGATTTGAGAAAAACATGTTAAAATCAAGATTTAGATTTTGGGGGATCGAAAACCAGTGGCTGAAATTTCTGGGTTTTCCTAGTTTGGCAGGCCGGATTCAAGGGATCAGCAGGCCGGATTGCACCGTTCGGCAGGCCGAACCTGGGGAATGTCCCACCGACCGGACCTAGTTTCCGGCAGGCCGAAGTGCACAGTTCTGTTGGCCGAAGCAGGGAGTCCGGCAGGCCGACCAGGCATGAAAATTTTTGTGATTTTTCACCCGCTTTTCACTGTTTTAAACCTCGATTTAAATTCCAACATTGTAAAATGATTTTAAAGATACAAATGGCACACTAAGACATCATGAAATGGTTTAGTAACATAGAATGTCTCGAGTTAGATATTGATCGACTTAGTATGTATCCAGGATCATTCGTGGTTCCGCGGAGCTAACGTATAGCAGACCGAGATTACGGTGTGGGGCACCGGCACGAGTATCGAGGTAGGACTTCTACCCCATTCCTTGGTAGCCTAGTTTCAAAATGAGTTGGCTTTGAAAATGAATTTATCGGTTATATTTTAATATACCGTGAACTGAAATGAACTTCATAATAAATGTAAATGACAATACTCGGTAAATGGGTTTTGAATGATGACAAAAATAAACACATAGGCATGATGCCATATCAGAGATCGGGTCGTGTAGCGATCGACATTGGGGGCAGGTCCCGAAACCCAGCTGGGCCACTACGGTGGTGATATTCTTATGGTTTGCCTAGGAAAAGAAAATGATAATTCTGGTTGTCCGAGTAAACTGTTTTGGGTAAGAACGGTTCCATTTAAAATTTATTTATTTATTCAATGTTTCTTTTAAATAATTTGATAAAATACTGTCCTACTGAGCCTTTCGCTCACATTTTCTCTGTTTTTAAATTTTCTCCCATTCTAGGTGGTTTCTCATTTAGGACCTGAGAGGATTCAAAGGACCGAACTTAGGAGCAATATAAGGATTTATTAGATTGTTTGTATAAATTAAACAAGGCATGTAATGTTTTTAACTTTCTTTGCGCTTGGACTGTGGTTGTACTATTATTACTATATTGTCAGTACCATATGTGTGCACAAGTTGTGGGTCAGTGGGACCCATACTCTCTACGTTTATCGTTTATTTTTTATGCAATGGTTTTCTTGAACTTTCACATTTTATTTTTTTAATTTAACCCATAAACTCTTGATTTTAATTAAATTCCCTCTTAATTAATTTAAATAATTCATCACGTCACCTCCCGTACTCCGGGACGTGACAGAATGGTATCAGAGCTCAAGGTTATGGACCTTGGGAATTGTGCACACATAAGTATGACAATGAAATACCTCTAACAGTCCAAAATTTTGTTTTCAGAAGTGAGAGAATGGCACCTAGGCGTCGTTCGACAGCTGACGTCGAGTTCGGAAACGATGAGTTCTATGTTTGCGGCTTTCCGGCAGATGGCAGCCAGCGCTAGACCAGAGGATTCTGATGTTGGTCATCGACATACGTATTTTAAGGAATTTCGGCGTGCATCTATTCTGACTTTTGATGGTAATGGGGATCCACAGTTGGTAGAATATTGCTGGATTCGATCGTAAAGCATTTGATACCCTTGGTGTGCCTGAGGAGTACCGTGTGGAGTTTGCTTCATATAAGCTCGAGGGTGGTGCTAACACTTGGTGGAACAGACTAAGCGTTTGGAGTGCGGTGGTGATATCAGTTGGGACAGATTTGAAGAGCTGTTCTATGATCGATATTTTTCGCAGGGGTATAGAGATTAGAAGGCAGCTGAGTTCTACAGGTTGCAGCAGGGTGATTTGTCAGTTCGGGAATATGAGGCAAGGTTTAATGAGTTGGCCAGGTTTGCTCCATCGGCAGTGGCATCGGAGCGTGAGAGGTGCATTAAGTTTCAGGAAGGGCTTAAGGCTCCTATTCGGCGACAGTTGGTTGCTCTGCGACTTAGGAGTTTTGGAGAGCTTGTGTCGTCAGCAATATCCGTGGAGAATGATTATGTGCAGTATTGTGAGGATCGAGCAAAGGCTTTAGGAGGATCGCAGAGGAGCGGTAGGAAGAGCACCAGTAGCCGTCCGACTCCGGGAAAGAGCAAGCAAGGTGGCGCGAACAGTGGTAGCAGCAGTTCATCTGGCAGCGGACGCAGCAATCCCTACAGCTTTCATTGTCATTTCTGTTAGCAGCCCAAACACATCAAGAGGAATTGCCCAATCAGGAATGCCCGTCTTGGATCTCAGACAGGAGAGGATCCAGTCGTCAGTCTCAGCCTCAGACCCTACCTCCGCCTCAGCAGTACCCGCAGTTGTAGTATCCCTAGTTCTTTCCTCAGCGGTTTTCGTATCCGGTACGAGGGCAGCAGCAGCAGCATTTCCAGCGTAGCGTTTCTCAGTATCAAGCGCCGAGTACAGCTAGTGTGTAGTCGTCTCCATCCCAGCAGCATCAACAGAATAATCCTGGACTCAGCAATGTTGGTAGAGGAAAAGGAAAGGCACCAGTGCAGGTTCCTGCAATGGCATCTGGAGGTTCAGATTCTCATACTAGTAACGCGGTTGTTAATGGTACGATCTTAGTTTCTCAGTCCTTAGCTCGCATTTTATTTGATACCGGTGCCTCTCATTCTCTCATTTCGAGTTCTTTTGTACATGCCTTGGGATTAGAGATAGAAGAGTTTAATGAACCCCTAGTCATAACTTATCCCTTGGGGCGGGTGTGTGTGAATTGTGTCTGTAAATCTTGTAAAATAAATATTGGGGATGAGATTTTGAAAAGTGATTTGATTATACTCCCCATGAGCTCATATGATGTAATTCTAGGGATGGACTGGTTGTCCATGTGTAATGTAGTTGTAGACTGTCAACTTAAAAAAGTGATCCTAGTGTCTGACAGGAGAACGATGATCACTTACCAGGGTGGTGGTGATTGGTTAACGAGTGAGCGTCTCATGAAGTCGTGTCTAGGAGGGCGAAGGAATCTGGGTTGTTGTGCTTTTCTTGCGAACCTAGAGTGCGAGCCCTATGCTTTGAGAGGAAGTGTAGTGATTCCGGTGGTTGATGAGTTCGAGGATGTCTTCCCCGATGAGTTGCCAGGGTTACCACCGCATCAAAAAATTTAGTTTGGTATCAAGTTGTTTTCGGGGACAACACCGATTTCTATGGCACCTTATCGGATGGCACCGACGGAAATGAAAGAATTAAGGAAGCAACTTCAGGAGCTTGCTAATAAAGGGTATATTTGGAATAGCACATCTCCGTGGGGAGCACCGATTTTGTTTGCTAAGAAACATGATGGGACTCTCAGGTTGTGTGTAGATTATCGGCAGCTGAATCGTTTACAGTGGAGAATAAGTATCCCTTGCCTAGGATTGATGAGTTGTTTGATCAGTTGGGAGGTTCGCGGTACTTCTCAAAGATTGATTTGCGTTCAGGGTAACATCAACTCAGGATTAAGGAAGAGGATATTCCCAAGACAGCTTTTAGGACCCGGTATGGACATTTTGAGTTTTTGGTTATGTCGTTTGGGTTGACAAATGCTCTGACAGCTTTCATGGATTTGATGAACAGGATATTTAGGCCGTATTTGGATCAGTTTGTGATCGTGTTCATTGATGACATTCTTGTGTATTCTAAGACTTGGGAGGAGCATGAGCAGCATCTTCGGATCGTGCTTCAGACTCTGCGGGGGCACCAGTTGTATGCCAAGAGGGAAAAGTGCGAGTTTTGGTTGACTGAGGTCAAATTTCTAGGTCATGTCATCTCAGAGCATAGTATTTCTGTGGATCTGTCTAAGATTAAAGCCATAGTGGAGTGGGAACGACCAAGGAACTAGCGGAGATTCGCAGCTTCTTAGGTCTTGCTGGTTATTACATGAAATTTGTAAAGGATTTTTTGAAGATTGTAGCTTCGTTGACGAGATTGATTACGAAAAATGTCAGGTTTGAGTGGGGTGAAGAATGTGAGCTTGCTTTTCAGGAATTGAAGAACCGGTTGACTTCAGCTCCAGTGTTGGTTATTCCTAGTAGTGACGAGCCGTATGAGGTTTACGCAGATGCTTTAGGACGCGGGCTTGGGTGTGTGTTGATGCAGCATGGATGTGTGGTTGTGTATGGATCGAGACAGCTACGACCTCATGAGCAGAATTATCCTACTCATGACTTGGAGCTCGCGGCGGTGATTCACGCGCTGAAGATTTGGAGGTGTTATTGGTATGGAGCGTCGTTTTAGGTCTTCTCCAATCATAAGAGCTTGAGGTATCTGTTCACTCAAAGGGATCTTAATTTGAGGCAGCGTAGATGGATAGAGTATATGGAGGATTATGATTTTGTGTTGTAGTATCATTCCGGGAAAGCTAATGTGGTCGCGGACGCGCTTAGTAGGAAGTCTTTAGGGATTCTCGCTTATTTGGCTTTTGAGGACTGGAGCAGAGATGCGACAGTGAGTGAGTATGGGTTACGGTATCATGAAGACTATGATCGAGTTTCGGTATATCATGTGGAGGCGACCCCAGCTCTTGTTCAGATGGTGAAGCAAAGTCAGTGGCAGGATCAACATTTTGCAGGGGATTTGGTCGCGAATTCAGAACGGAGAGCAATTTGAAGAATGGAGCGTGCATGCAAATGGATCGCTGTATTTTTGGGAGCGTCTTGCAGTTCCAGCTATCGCCGAGGTGACGAAAACCGTTTTGGACGAAGCCCATAGGTCTCAGTTCGCTATTCATCCGAGGAGCACAAAGATGTATCATGATTTGAAGAGGCAATATTAGTGGAGAGGCATGAAGAAAGATGTTCGAGAGTACGTGGCTAAGTGTTCGACGTGTCTTCAGGTGAAAGCCGAGCATCAGAAGCCCGCATGTCAGCTTCAGCTGCTTCCTATTCCAGGGTGAAAATAGGAGCATGTGATGATGGATTTTCTCAAAGGTTTGCCGAGGATGGAGCAACGGCATGATGCAGTTTGGGTCGTGGTCGACAGGTTGACAAAATCGACGCATTTCATTCTGTTCAGGTCGACATGTTCGAGAAGGATTCTCAGGGATTTGTATCTACAGAACATTGTGATGTTGCATGGAGTTCCTTTGTCCATCACTTCTGATCGAGACACCAGGTTTAATGCTAAGTACTGGAGGAGTTTTCAGGAGGCTTTAGGTACGGATTTGAACTTCAGTACGGCGTTTCATCCTCAGACTGATGGGCAGTCTGAGAGGGTTATTCAGATTCTCGAGGATATGTTACGTGCTTGTGCGTTAAACTTCGGCGGGAATTGGAAGCAATATTTGCATCTAGTGGAGTTCGTGTACAACAACAGTTATCAGGCGAGTATTGATATGGCACCGTTTGAGGCATTGTATGGGCGACCGTGTCGGTCACCAGTGTGTTGGGCCGAGCCAGAAGATAGGGTTATTTTTGGGCCGGATGAGATCCGTGATAGCAACGAGAAAGTCGCTGTGATTCGAGGTCGATTGAGGGCAGCTCAGAGTCGACAGAAGAGTTATGCGGATAGGAGACGTAGATCCTTAGAGTTCGCGGTAGGAAATTTTGTTCTCTTGAAGGTATCGCCTCGTAAGAGAACTATGCGGTTCGGAGTGAGTGGAAAGCTTGCGTCGAGGTATATTGGGCCGTTCGAGATCACTCAGCGTGTTGGTGTGGTTGCTTATCGGCTTGATCTTCCGCCCGAACTTTCTCATGTTCACGATGTGTTTCATGTGTCGATGCTTAGGAAGTGTCCGCCTGAGCAGGGTAAGATAGTTTCATTTCGCGATGTGCAGATTCAGGAAGATACGATGTACGAAGAAGTACCGATTCAGATTATCGATCGGAAAGTAATTAGTTTGCGTCGTCGGGAGATACCGTTGGTAAAGGTCGTGTGGCAGCATCACGAGGTTGATGAAGCCACTTGAGAACTAGAGTCGAGTATGCGGGATTTGTATCCACATTTGTTTTGTTTCTGAATTGAGTTGTAAATTTCGAGGGCGAAATTTTTTTTAGGGGTGGAGAGTTATAACGCCCCGAAATTTATTTAATATTATTGTAATGTAAAATGATGAATTAGTGTGCCATAATTGATGTTTCAACATTAATTTGATTATTTGGTTGAATTTTGAATTTTTGGTTGTTTTGTTTATTTGATAAATTCAAATGATTTCTTATTGTTTTAAAATGATGTTTTGAGTTTTAAAACACAAAAATTTGTAAAATATTAAAAATATTTCGTTTTACAAAACCGTGGGTGGCATTTGGTTTTCGCACAGTAAAAACCGCCCACCGTTTCTCTCTATTTATTCTCTCACCTCTCCCTCTCTCTTCACTCTCAGCTCTCACTCTCTCTCTCCTCTCTCTCTTGCCCGTGAGCCCCCTCTCTCTTCCTCTCTCTCGGTTTCTCTCAAATTTTTGAATCAAAATTCGAATCCAAGCTTCGGGTTAGCAAGAAAGAAGCTCAGGAGCGTGATTTGGCAACCAAGAACGTGGATTGAAGCTTCGATTCGAGGTTAGATTTTGAAATTTCTAAACTTTTTCCAAAATTTTTAATTTTGTGCATTTTTGAGATTGAAGTTCGTTTGAGCTTAGAAAACCTTTGATTTGAGTTAAATGAACTTAGAACAACTAGAATCTAAGCTTAGATTGAAGAAAAACGGATTGGATTCAAGATTTTTCATTTTCCCTCATTTTCCCCCATTTTTAGATTTTTGAGATTTTTGTGTTTGAATTTTGTTTAAATGAGTTCAAAGGTGTTCTAGTATGTTTTTCTATCATCTATGATTGTTTTTAATGCCTGAGATTTGAGAAAAACAGGTTAAAATCAAGATTTGGATTTTGGGGGATCGAAAACCCGTGGTTGGAATTTTTGGGTTTTTCCAATTTGGCAGGCCGAACTACGTGTTCGGCAGGCCGGATTCAAGGGATCGGCAGGCCAGACTGCACCATTCGGTAGGCCAAACCTGGGGAATGTCCTGCCGACCGGACCTAGTTTTCGACAGGCCGAAGCAGGGAGTCCGACAGGCCGACCGGGCATGGGAATTTTTGTGATTTTTCACCCATTTTCACTATTTTAAACCCCGATTTAAATTCCAACATTGTAAAATGATTTTAAAGATACAAATGGCACACTAGGACATCATGAAATGGTTTAGTAACATAGAATGTCTCGAGCTAGATATTGATCGACTTAGTGTGTATCTAGGATCGTTCGTGGTTCCGCAGAGCTAACGTATAGCGGACCAGGATTACGGTGTGGGGCACCGGCACGAGTATCGAGGTAGGACTTCTACCCAATTCCTTGGTAGCCTAGTTTCAAAATGAGTTGGCTTTGAAAATGAATTTATCGGTTATATTTTAATATACCGTGAATTGAAATGAACTTCATAATAAATGTAAATGATAATACTCAGTAAATGGGTTTTGAATGATGATGAAAATAAACACATAGGCATGATGCCATATCAGAGATCGGGTTGTGTAGCGATCGACCTTGGGGGCAGGTCCCGAAACCTAGCTGGGCCACTACGGTGGTGATATTCTTATGGTTTGCCTAGGAAAAGAAAATGATATTTATGGTTGTCCGAGTAAACTGTTTTAGGTAAGAACGGATTTTATTTAAATTTATTTATTTATTTATTTATTTAATGTTTCTTTTAAATAATTTGATAAAATACTGTCCTACTGAGCCTTTCGCTCACATTTTCTCTGTTTTTAAATTTCCCCCCCTTCTAGGTGGTTTCCCGTTTAGGTTCGGAGAGAATCCAACGGACTGAACTCAGGAGCAGTAGAAGGATTTATTAGATTGTTTGTATAAATTAAACAAGGCATGTAATGTTTTTAACTTTCTTTGCGCTTGGATTATGGTTGTATTATTATTACTATATTGTCAGTACCATGTGTGTGCATAAGTTATGGGTCAGTGGGACCCATACTCGCTACGTTTATCATTTATTTTCATGCAATGGTTTTCTTGAACCTTCACATTTTATTTTTTTTAATTCAACCCCTAAACTCTTGATTTTAATTAAATTTCCTCTTAATTAATTTAAATAATCTACCACATTACCTCCCGTACTCCGGGGCGTGACACGTAATTACACCAATAACGTAGAAGGTTTCTTTGAAAGTAACAACCGCATCGAGTTTACGACAAACCTTTTGAAAAGTGGTATCTAGTTATGCTTTTGAATGTGTCATTTATTTTGATAAGTATTTTATTATTTATCTAAAATAAAGTTACTATTTTATTGTAGGAAAAAGAAGCATTTGCTAAAAAAGAGAGAAGATGTAATGTACTATAATTTTTGGTGGAGTAAATTCTTTAGAAAAGTTAGTAAATAGTAAATATATACCATATTTAAAACATGATCAAACCGATAAAATTAGGATTTATTTAGTAGGTCACGGATCTATTCATGACTAAAGATGATAAATTTAATCTTTATCCCATAAATCTTAAATTTACCCCATAATCAAATTTTAAAAATCCTAGATTTATTGAATTTACTCGCATGCTCCAGATTATATACGTTTATTAATATTTACAATTTTTTTTTTACATAATATTTTCAAATTGTTTCGCTAGTAAATTATTTTTGACTCTTTTAGAATTAAAAATACTAGTTATAGTAAATACGCTATTTACTGCAATAAATATTCAAAACTGTAATTTTAACTACAATTTTTGAACCAAAAAAAAAAAGAGAAAATTTTGTTGCTGAAATATTTGCGTACAATGACCGTAGTTTTGTGACTGAATAGCAAAAGCGACAAGAAATGGTCGCCAAAGGTTTTTCTTTTCATTTCTTTTCATTAAGATAATAAACTTATTTTTAAGATTGGAAAGAGGCAAAAACAAATACAATTGTAGCAATCAATATATCATACATCAAAGGCTGAAAATTTTAATTTAAGAGATTAATTTGTTTCTTCAACTTTTTAATCATTCAACTAAGAATTTATTAAATATTATTACTTGAATTACCTGCTATTATATTAATAAATTCCTAATATACTAGTTAGTTATTGATAAATAAATTACGTACATACTAGCTATTAATTATTTATTATATTAATTGCTAATATTATAATAAAAATTAGTCGAAAAAATTAACGTGAAAAAAAGTCTATAATGGCATAAAATTTAACGTCATAATGAACATTTTTCATCAAATAAAAAAATCACCATGAAACTTGAACGACAATGAACTAAGAAACGACAACCAACATAAACTACGACAATAAAATAAAACCAATGTAGAAAAAGATAACGTAAACAATGACCACAATTAAAACAAAAGTAGTTATATACATAATTTAGCAATAATTCTATACCTGACCACACCACAAGCTTAAGAATTCAAATCCTTTCACTCCTAAATTCAAACAAATAATACTAATAAGACAAAGGAATAAAAACGACGACAAAGAGAGTGATCAATAAATAAGAACAGAGAAAAAATGACAATGCCCTCAACCAACGAGAACAAACTAAAATAAACTACGGAAGAAACGGAACCACAACCAATTGAGAAACGACAAAGAATTACAAAAAACAATCAACTTAAGCGACAATCAGTGGAGAACAACAAACAACTGAAAAAAGAAAAAAAATTAGAAACAACATTGAAGAAAAGGGCAAAACGCAGCAACGTAAAACTACAATCACCTTAAAACACGGCAAAAAATTAGAAACGACAAAAGATTGAAAAACGAAGCAAAAAAACGACGAGGAATGGAGTGGCAAGAAAGTGGAAAATGATGTGGGATACCAAACGACAACAACGTAAATGAAATGTTAAAAGTGGGGAAAAAAAAATCTAAGTAAGGATGACAATTTGGTAAACGACAATCACTTCATTCAAGAACAAAATAAAAGCAACAAAAGAATTATAAGCAACAATAGAAATTAGAGTGAAAACGACGTCAAACACTACTAGAAAAAGGCTGTCTAGCGGTGCGACCATATGTCTTTAATGTGTTTTCTTATAAATCCAGAAGGAATAAAATATAATTTTTGAGTAAAAATTACAAATTAAAGAACCTTTTTTGCTATAAAGTAAAAAACTGAAGATTTTCAGTTGGAATATATATACATATATGTATATTGTTTTAAGTAAAATGAAAGCATGTATTTTATAAGTGATTCGGCAAATTACATGTTAATTTGCAAGTATTAATGATATTAGAGATCAAGATATATAGTTTTCTTCATGAAGTCCATGTATAGTTTGTATCATAATATTTGGAAAGAGTTACATTTTGCAGTCATGAAATCAACCATACTGCAATTATAACATAGCTTACATAATTAAGACTAATTATCTAAACTACTCTAAATACATTGTCAAGTAAACCCACGGTTTTGCACATACTGCTTGTAAGAAGATTCTTGCTTATTTATTAGCAAATTAAAAAAAAAAAAAAAGAGAAAAAAAAAAAGGAAAGTAGCTCCTTGCGCTAGCTGCTGAACATTTCATACTAATCCATTACTTGGGGCGACATGCAACCTGAGTTGGCCCAGCTTGCCTTACCATCTATATATGATCAAGATAAAACAAATATTTAATAAAAGACCAAAAAAAAAAAAAAAATACACGTTACTAAATGCTTATAATACACTCTCACTGCATATATATATATATGTATGTATATACATATTCAATATTATAAAATAATATGACATGAGCACCTGAAAATAAGCCTCAAGCTTCCTTTTCAATAGTGCGTATTCTTTCTTCAGCTGTTGGAAAGTCCTCACGCATCTGCATGATTATGGTATCAAATTAGAGTTTCTCTAATCCAACTACCAATGGTAACACATGCAATATATTGGCAAATTGGAACTTTTTCCTTGTAACTTTTGTTTCTTCTTTCTTTAACTAGTACAAGATCACATTTAGCTTCGCTTTTTAATTACTACTTTCTTTTCCAATCCCTCTAAGAAAATTGTAAGAAGATCACCAAATTGCAATTTTAGAGCTATATATCCTCATTCTCCATGCACACACCCATATATATATATAAATTATAATGTAGTAAATTAGCAATGTGTGAGGAGGAAGAGATTGAGTTAGGAATAAGGTGGGTGATTTACCCTTCTCCATGTCCTGCCCTACAATATTCCCTAAACTGAGTGCACTCAGCTTGCACCTTTTTGGCTCCAATGCTGCAACCAGTGGAAAGAGGTTTCCGATTAAAATTTGTCGTTTTAAACCCAACACCGACTATACTTTATGATAAATTTCTATCAAGTAGTACTCTTTCTAAACAAGGACAAACACACACAATCATTTATACATTTTTGTTTACACAAAAGAAATTTTCAAGTTTTTTTTTTGTTATTTTATGTTACCTTGTGCTACTTCCTTTCAACTGCTGCATATAGTTGTCTAACTTGTTAAAATCCAGAGGACTTTTCTCTCTGCACAAGCACATATTGGTCTTCAGCGACATTACTAAATTGTATGTGTGTGTATATGTAAATATCAATTTGTCGTCGTTTTATTCTCTCTATATATGTATATATGTGTGTGTGTGTGTGTATTTCGTTTCTAGTTTTTTTAATGTTGGGTTGTTGGGGAACTCACAGTGCCTGCTCCAGGTTATTGATTTGTCTAGATGAATCTCGGTAGTACAATGTAGCGATTTCTTCCACAAAATTTGGATTAGCGTCATCTTGTAACTCCTCCAACTGGACAAATTGCTCGTCAAGAAATCCCTGAAAGAGTACATGTTCCCTCATGAATTTTCCATCACAACCACTAATTAAAAAGGAAAAAAAAATTGAAACTGACTAAAAGGCTGGGACATATGATGATCTGCTTTTGTTCGCATGCATGCATGCATGATACTTCACTCACAAATTGAAGTACAAATTTAACTTACTAACTAATACACGCATACAGGAATATTAACTACTCCAACATAGTAGTTTTTACTCAAGATGCATTTTGTTTGAAATTTAAGGTGTTTGGCAAAACAGTTTCAACTCAAAAACTAAGTTCAAACACTATAATATATTAGAGTTTTACACTGTAACATATTTTCACTTTACATTATAGCATATATAGCATATAAGAGCTTTACATTATAGACGGTTCAAACTTATAAGCTTGAACTCATCTCCTAAACAGAAGGTCAGAATTCTTGCATGATATGTTTTAGTTGAATTGCATGCATGCATGGAGCTAATGGATAGAAAAAAATTGCGCTTAATAGCTGTATAAGCATATGTAATATCGAGTATTAATTTCAAGATAATGCTTTAGAAAGCAAAGTAGAAGGATTATATCAAGATTAAAACAACGAAAAAGAGCTAATATTCAGAGAAAAACCTGATCAAAGAGGGACTGTCTCATGACAGCAATCTGCCTGCGCAACTGATTTCTCTCCATTTTGAGAATGAATACGATGAAGAAAAGCGAAGGAAGAAAAGGAGAGAGTTAGATAAAGAAAGATACTCCTAAAGGGGTTTGTGGTGATGCCAAATGACGAATGATAAGTTGGTTTATATAGTAGTGGAAAGTAGAGAGAGAGATCATATAGTGGGGGTATAAAACCTTGTAATATAATATTTATGAAGAATACTTTGAGTGTTTCGAAACCAAGTTTTAATTTCAAGTGCTACAGTGTAAAACTCTCATATACTATAATACAAAATAAAAGTACGATACAGTATAAAGCTCTCACATATTATAATATTTAAATTTCAACTTCAAGTTTCAATTTGATTCTTAAACGCTCACTGGCGTACCACATGCAATGTATGTACACAACTATAAGTTGCTGTGATTGAGATTTTTCAGCGTAAAGTCAGTGGGGGCTTTTGGGGGGTCAGGCGGAAAATTTGATTCTAAATTTATATTAGTTCTATATAATTGAGGATTTGTGAGTGTCAATCATATATATTAAACTTAAATTATTATATGCATGCAGATTCTAAATATGTTTATCCCTTTTTCTAGATATATATACCCTCTTTTAAGTGAAATAGGTTGTAGCGTTTAATGCACTCAAATCCCAGTAAGATTCTTTTGGAAAAGGCATGCTCTTATTAGTAACATTAAAAATAAAAAAAGAAGCATTAACGACGTCATTGTACAGCACTGTGGCCTTATGACATTGGGAAAGTGCTTAATTGACGAATATTATTTAAAAATTAACATATATTATAACATGTGTTATTCAGAGATAAAAATTACAAGAATTGAGATCGAACCCAAAACTCTACCCAAACTAGAGGAATTTGGCAATAAACAATTATATATTTTATACACAAAAATAATAAAATAATTAAAATGTTTGATGATGCATCATGAGGGATGACAAATATCTGGTATGAAATATATTCCTTCTGGCTATTTGTGAGCTGTGTTTCACTGATATTTTCAGCAATAGGCAATGAGACACAAGATGGACAAGAAAAGATGAGCAAATTAGAAAGGGAATTGGCCTTGAAGGAGCCACGTGCTTATAAACCAGAAGTTAAGCAATATAATTTGGCATATGCCACTTTTGCTTCAATTTATTAATTAGTACTTTCTCAATTCCCAGCAATTGGCAATGATTTATTGGGCATCGCATGTGAGACAAGAATTTATCCTCGAAGAGCCGAAAAGCTATCAACAAAGTTGACATTTATATATTAATTAGTGAAATGAATCTTGTTTAAAGCAATCAATTAATTACTTTTTTTCATCAATGTTTCTATATGTAGCATGTCATTGATCAAGTAAACATTAACCAATAGCTATCCGTCACATAAACATGTATATGAATGTTCTCTGTCTTCTTTCAACTTTGCATCAATTTTTTTAACCTAATAAGTCAAAACAAACTTACCACATGTCACAGCGATAAAATCTTCACATACCTAATTTTTTCTTTATGCCAAGTTCCTATATAGGGGCGATAATTCGTCAATGCATTGCATGTAGAATTTCTACTATTTGATATGATCATGAAAAAATGTTTGCCCTCTATCTCAATGTTTTTCTTATATATATATATATGTATATATATATATATATGTATGTATAAATGAATCTGGCCGTTATGATAAGCAGTCTTCCATGTCTTTTGTAGTCGAACGCATTGTTTGAGGTGAAGCAATTAAAAAAAGAAAGACTTTTTAAGGTTTTATTATCATTATTGTGTGTGTGTGTGTGTATTACTTCTTTCGGGTGTTAGCTAGCAATTTTTTTTCTCAATGCTCTATGACCTAATTAACGATGTATAATCTAATCTTAGCACTTTGGGATGTTTTTCCCTAATTTCCTTAATCTATGATATGAAACAAAGCGTATTTCAAGGAAATTGACAACGGTATCAGTATATCAAAAAAATGGCATGATTTTTCAAACGAACGAGCTAGTTTGGTTCGTAAGTTTACACAAAAAATTTAAGTAGAAATTTAAATTTTTATGAGAAAAAAATATTATAACAAAATAGTTTAAAATGTAATTCAAACTTATGATTCAAACTCCACCGTATATATACTTTGATAATTTTGGGTTGATCAGTTTTTTCACTATGACTCACCATTCGCTATAAGAAAGGTAGGTTCCCGCCGTCAAGTTGATTAACGAATAGGAATATATACATAGTATCAGATGACACGGGCCCCTTTTTACTGTTGATTAGGCGTCATTCGTTTCTCTGTAACATCAGTACTACTCATCATAAAACCATTGATAATCAGGCAGCAAGAGGATTAATTTTATACAACCTCCATAAGCATACATATGTACATATATATATATATATATATATATATATATATGCTAAGGGAAGGAACGGAGGGCCCAGATGCATCTTGTACAAAAGTCAACACCTTTCACTTCACTAACTTTACGGATACACGTGCCTCAGGAGTTCATATTGATGGTCACGTGCCTTATGAGGAAGTAATTCGTCATTATTAAATGCATGGCCTATTAGGTATGGTGATTTGGTTCATAAATTGATAATGAGACTAACACAGTTTGTCTAACTAGCGATGGCTACATATATACGTACAATTTGCTCACTGTTGTTGGCTTAGCTGGCAAGGATAGAGTACGTTAAGGGGAAAAGCTGAAGTTTAAAACTAAAAGACGGCTGGTATGTATGTATATATATGATTTATGCATATATAGACAATAAGATGATTAATTGGATGACAAATATCTCATTTGGATATGACATGAGTAAGCTCCGATTAGAAGCCACTTATCTTTTTTAAGGAACTTTCTAAATAGAATGTTTGCTAAAAATAAGAACCGCGTTACTCCAACCCATTAAATCTGTTAGACATATATCAATATAAAGGGGTTAATCTCAAGCCTAAATCGACTACTCAACTGGTAGACATTATTCTTTACATTTTAGACCCTCAAAGAGGGTCACACAACACACGAAGCCTTGACAGTTCAAGGCTGCTAGGCCACCCCACCAGGTGGTACTTTTCTTTATAACTAAAGTTTTATCATATCATATTTATATATCTTTGTTTACTGTAATCGTTCCTTCTCATAATTAATTTATACAATATGATCTGCACTAGGTAAAAGTATTTGACGTAAGTAGATATTTGGTGGGTGGAGAATAACAAGAGGAGAATCATATTGGGGGGGTGCCAAAAGAGGAAGATGTCACAGAGATCAAAGGGGAAAATCCCAATAATGATTGAACATAAGAACTTACCTTGCAAGTCGGTTCTTGTCATGTCTTTCTCAATATCCCTTCCTCTCTGCCTGCAATTTCAGCAATCTATGTTAAAAGGAGAAATAAGTGTTTTACAAGAGATTCTCTCTTTATTCCACTGGCTCTTCCACACCCAAGTGAGAGAAAGAAGAGAGAGAGAGAGAGAGAGAGAGAGAAATTGTGTATAATATTTTCATTTTTTTTTCTCTCTCTGAAGTTTTCTTCTTTTGCAAATGTGTGTGTCACATCAACTACTTTGCTAAAGAGTTAAGGAAAAGCCGAAGGATTTAAGTGGGTGGAGTGGGATCAGAATATATATGATTTTGATATTATTGTTTTTTGCTGTCATGGATTATGATTCTTCTTTCCCATCACTGTACTTGATATACATTTTTATGTTGATCTATGAGAGTTTCTACGCCATGGACATTATGATGAAACAAGGTTAATTTGTGTTTGCATCATAAATCTGATTTTATATATCAAATCCACCCAAAAAAAAAATTACATCAGCAATCCTGCAATGAAGCTTTTATTATTTAGAGGGTTACTAATATCCCATTTGTTTTATAAATCAAATCATAATTTAAACGAATTTCTGCTATAATATTTTCTTTCATAAAAATTTAAATTTCTGTTTAAATTTTTTACCTAAACCTATAAGCCAAACAAGCAATAAATATGAGAATGACTTCTGCATTATTATATCATTACAAGGTCGTTTAATGTCTCAACACAACAAACTATATATATATATATATGGAATTCAAATAGGAAAAATTGTCATAAAGGACGAAACAACGTGGGTTTGATAAAAGAATTCACAACAGAAAGATAATATCAGAATGAAAAACAGAATGAAGAAGTTAGAAGAAGAAACAAGGAAAATGGACAGCAAGTAAGGAAAAGAAAGGCAACTTGTACAACAAATAGAATGAATTAAATAAAGAATCGTGCAAGTGTTATAAAAAGGACGAGACTGATCTGTTGTAACCAACATTTGCACGCCTAGACGCTTATAAATAGGGGTAGGGGACACTTGAGAAATAATGAGAATTATCCCCTAAAAAGAAAGAATTAATGAGAATTATTTTATGAGGTTTTTCTTAATTTTCCACTTCAATTAGGCTAAAGTATTATGTTATTTGTCATTTGATTATTTTTCGAGAATATTAAATATATACGTTTCTGGAGTAGTACTTTGAGTTTATTTAGATAAAGTTGATTAGCGAACCATTTGACAAGTTGTTTAAAACTAAAGTTTTAAGATTAAATATTGTAAATGGTAAGAGTTTTATATCTTAGCATTTTTTTTTTTACTATAGCTGCTGAGAGCTTTAAAATGTGATTAGTTAGAACTTATTAGTTCTAACGAACATTTCAAACGCATGCTAAAACAATCAGACACTATATATATATATGTATTTATGTAAAAGGAAATTTGAATATATTTGTTCCCACAGTGTATAAACTATGTAACGGCCTTAAAAAATATTCTATTACAAAAAGAAAAGAAACTGATGCAAAGCATGCTTTGATGCTCGGTTACTGTTAGAAAGAAACGTATAAAAATCTAGGAGAAATAACGTTAACACTTCAACCAACTTTTTTTAATAAAATTTTAGTGACCACTATTTACTAAGGTTAGTCATAACAGTTAAATATTATAAACAAAATTTGATGAAACCCAGAGTCTCATAATTCTTGAAAGAATGATTCTAGCCAATCACTTTGTTAAGCATGGTCTTTGGCCATAGATATATGAGATGGATGAAATACTGCAATATATACTTAATTTCATCTCTTCTTTCAGGCATGAAATGTAATATCAAAGGTATAATTATCATTTACTTAAATAGAAAAAAGATACAATGAACTGTTGTAAGTTTGGATTATTTCAATTTAGCATCTTAACTTTAAGAGCTCCCATTTTAAGTTTGTCAAACAAGTATAACCCAAATTGATAAGGTTGTATAATGGAATCAATTGCAAAATTTAGAAGTTCAAAAGGACAATTTGCTAAGGTACGAAAAACTCAGGGATTAAAGCACAAAAATTCCATCATCGATTTAAACGGTGTTATCAATTTGGGCGAAATTACAATGATTTGATAAAATTGAGAGGATCAAAGCACAAAAAGTCTAAAGGGGATAGTGTCTTTCAAGTTTTCTATGAGATGATTTGATTTTGGTGCGCAATTCAAACACTTCTTAGCCTCCATCTGGCAACTACAATTTGTGAACCGTTTTTTTTTTTTTATGGTTTCAATAATTTTTGTTATAGTATTTTTCTTACAAAATTTAAACCAAAACGTACCTGTTTAGTTTATTAGTTTGAACATAAAGTTTGAAAGAAAATTTAAATTTTTGTTAGTTCAAACTGTGGTTCAAATCTACAAACTAAACGCTTGTTCAATTCATTAAAAACGATCTAAACCGCTCTCCCAAATGGAAGCAATGAACATGTGTAATGTGTTTTTTTTTTTTTTTTTTGGTTTCTTTTTGGGTATTAATGGATAATAAATAGCGGCATCCGCAAATAATTTTGAGAAACAAGACGTATATATATAACTATCTCTCTCCCGCACACACATAAATATATATATAAATCCATCTCGAAGTTTCTTGCCTTTATATTTTGCAGCTCACTGCATGGACTAATTTAAATCCATAACATACATCTTGAAACAAGTTTATATATATATATGATCGAAGGTATAAAGAACTATATCATGGTCTGTTGTTTACTCTCCAACTTTTTTTAATAATAATAATTTTGGAACTATCTCATGGTCTTTTTTTCCTCTCCAACTTTTTTTAAATAATAATAATAATAATAATAATTTATGATTATTATTATTATAGTTAAACTGTACAGACATTTTTAATTGCGTTCTCATGAAAGAATGTGCTCCGGCGAATAATCCAAACTTTGTGGGGCATTGATGCAATCATACAGAAGTTAGCTTTAAGGTTTGCTTTTTTTTTCCCCTCATTAACTTGAACTTTTCACAGATATTCATTATTCTCCCTCTCAGCATCAATTCTGCCCATCTTTTGTAGGCATTATTGAAAGCAGCATCCACACTGTAGGATAGCTGTTTTTGCCTTGTCCGCCAAATTAATAAATTTTTTATCTTCCCAAAAGAGGGAAAAAAATTGTATTTATACATTTTGATTAATATCGATCCTCGTAGAAAACCTTAAAAAGGCAAAAAAAAAAAAGAGAGAAAATTTTATAGAAATGGAGCACCATATGTGAGATATGGTATATAGAACATTATTGGCCAAAAAGGGAAAAATCCGACAATGCTAGCTACATTTGAACCTTCGAGGGATCAGAAAGAAAGTCCATGATATTGGGGTCATGTGTGTGTATATATGTATATGTATGTATGTATGTATGCATGCATGTATATGTCTTATAAGATGCCTAATTAGGAATTGCGTGCCAGTAAGCGTAGTCTTGTTTGTCCTCAAATATTCTTAAAAGCAACATAAAATTTATGATAGGGTATGTTTTTTTTTGTTATTCGTAAGTTTTGTTATTTTAACTATTTGATAAATTTTTTAACAGTTTGATTTATAACTGAAAACAATTTTGTATGAAGTGTTGTAAATTATTAATATAGTAGTTGTAAATTAGACTGTTAAAAAACTAATTTAATATTTAAAATAATAAAACCTACTAATAAGATTAAAATGCATGTTCTACCATGAGTAGTCCTAAAAGCAAATAGGAGAGGCATGAAAATGGCTTAAAAGTATATTGAAAGCTTTCCCATGCATATATATAATCTATCTCCATCATCTTCACAAAAATATAAGTGGTGAATCCCAGCATGTCCACCTATCATGATCAACCTTTGTTACATCACTCCTTACTTCTTCAATGTGTTACTTCGAAATAATACTTTTTTTAAAGGACTTTGGCGTAATACTTCAGGAATATTGATGCCCATAAAAGATGAGGATTGTACAATACAAAACTACGAGCTCGAAGACCATCCATTCATTTGCCTTATTCTCGTCTCACACGTAGCATTATAACTACTACAACCAGTATATCTGATCACTTTTAGGTTTTAATGTACTTTTATTATGTGACATTTTGGGTGTTTTGTAACATTGGTTTAAACCAAAATTTTTGGTTCAATTATTATAGTTTATAAAAGCTTTATATTGTAACTATTTTTTACTTTATATTATAACATATAAAAATTTTAAAATGTCTTTGGTTTAAACCAATGTAACATACACCCTATAAATTTGTATAGTAGCAATATTACGGATTAAACATCGTAATCTTATAGTAATAAAATTAATAATAGATAAAAGAGAGACAACAGTACACATAAAATAACATATATTTCATAATACGAGAGTAACATTTTTTTTAACTGCAGCAGATGATCACACTTTTCCAACTCACTATCTTTCTCTATTCTAACAGTGAAAAAGGCCCCCCAAGATTGATCTACATATTAACCTTGTGTCAAGAGAATAATTAGACTCCACATGCCTATAACAACACATCTAGATATGTGAGAAAATGAACTTTTTTAAAGTACTATTGTCTTAATAAACATATTAAGCCTTGTCAAATTAGAAAGTTTTTAAAATAAAAAATGGTCAATCAATGATTTGGTGGTCAATCACTAATTGATCAATATCATTAGTGTATTTAATTTATACGTGTTAATGGTTTACTAGTCAATCACTAATTGATCAATTACTAATTGATAAGCTATCGACCTTTTAAAAAAATCAAATGTTTATTAAAAGAGATGGCCAAAATTGGTCATCTCGCCTAATCAATTTTCTGAAATAAAAGGTTTGAATTAATTGGGTATTTGGAAGGATGGTTTCCATCACTTTTTCAGTTATAAACAGTATAAAGCTCTCATATGCTACAGTAACAAAAAAAATCGCTACAGTGTAAAGCTCTCACATATTGCAATAAAAGTTATTCTAACCAACAATTCCCACCACCCTTCCAAACACCTTTTAAGTGATATTTTATGAGACGACAACAATCAACAGACAAAGCAAAACAAATTTAGACGTTGTAAACTAGAAGGAAAAAAAAAAAGCCGTTGTGCCTCTATATGTGAATCTCACATGAAAAATGTGAGTTTAGCGAACGTATTATGCTGAGTACATGGTCCAATCTTGCAATACGTTTGAAATGAGAGTTGATAAATTTAAAAAGCTAAAAGTGATGATCATATATAACGGTTACATGGTCCAAACCAATTCTACGAAAATCACGGGCTGTTTGGACCATGTGAAGAATGGTCCACCTGGCAAGCGCATCCACCTCCGCGCAGTGGGAGCTCAATTTATGTCCATTTCCTACAAGTTTTTGCCAGATTAAGCATTTTGGAATTTGCAAAGAAGACAGAACACATCATTTTGGCAGATGTCTTGCATTTTATAGTTCCTTTATATCATGCCTATTGTCTGCTTTGGGACTAAGCGAACTCCAAAGCAAACACAGTTTTGCTCTTGAGCTTCAAGCCAAAAGACCTCATACTATTAGAATGTGGTGTCGTTCCTTATGAATCACTACCTATGTTTATTTCCAGGAAATGTGAAATTGCACAACCTACCATTTCTTGACGCTCTTCGCCTCAAGAAAATTATGGTTGTTACATAATTGGTGTGACAGAATAATACGAGACAAGACAGCTGAATATGTTTTGAGGCAATAGCCAAATCAATTGCAACATGAGAGTCGAATCTGTTTCGACTGACGGACGGTCCATGAAACGAGAAAAACCTGCATAGCACTTAATGCGTTTCCACTCGTTGGCCGTGCTTGAACGTGCAGCTCAAACGCCCCTTAGCTTCAAAACATCAGTAGAGCCTAATAAACTAATACACGAAGAAATGCTACAATACAAGAATTCTGAAGGAAATGTCCGCCAGAGAGTCGAGAGATGAGCAATATGCATGGCTGGTCGGAGTTCATTGACACTGTGTTGCCAAATTCCTTAAAATAACTATAACCTCTGATTGATTACAGTTAGAAAAGAATACATGTCCAACAAAAGTTAATCTAGCCTATGTTTTATAAAGATTTGGGAGACGACATACGGTAGGGAAAAAAAGAAAACAAGACATGCTTTAGAGAAAATATAATTTTACAAGGGAAAAAAATTAATAGGCTGGAATGAGGAATCGAAGCAGTGCTCCATCCTTTCCTATTTAAACAGCTTGAATTGCGCTATTCTTGCCCTCGCTCAAGTCCGAGCCACTAACTTGGGCATTCGTTTGAAAAGCTGACTGTCTTGAAGGCTCTCCAAGCCATTTTAAAGAGAGCGGTGAAGGCTCTTTATGGCCTATCTCACCCTCTCCTAGACTGAGTTGAGACATGGCAACGAGTTCATCGACGTTGACATGGTTGGCAACGATTGGGATTGGCTTCAGCACCTGATGATGAGGCATCTCAGCACTCTTTTCTTCCTCCAGAGGGGCTGCAGCACTTGGAGTCCACAATGGAAAAGGGACGGGCACAAAAGCTGGGAAGAATCCGTGAACCATGGGGTGGTACCCATTTGGTTGGATCATGTTCATGGGTTCGTTAGCTTCTTCGATAGTTGCTTCATGAGTAGCTTCCATGGGCTCACATTCTGATTGAAGAGAGAGGTTTAACGAGGGTAGTCGTTTTGCATTATCAGATTCTTTTTCATGAAAAGGAGGCAGCAAATCTTCTTCTGGAACTGGGGGAGTATCAGTGGCCTGCAAGCGAATTACCAATTAGTAAGTCCACAAGAATAAGCAACATTGTTTAGCCACTCTCTCGTCGCTAGTACTGGAGTGACTTGGACCAATTCCAAGCTCTGGCCTTAGCCTCCTATACGTGCTAATAATTTCTAACACAAAATTAAACAAGGTTATTAAACAAAATTGTAGAAAAGAAACAATAACCTTTTCCCAACAATGCATCATCTTATCCAGTAAAATGATAATATCTAAGGCCTTTGTTAGCAACCTTGTGACACTCCAGTTAAATAATATTTCGTGTTCCAAATAACTGGCAAGTTGGGAACACGGGTTACCATCTCTTTATCTGATCAGTGCATGCAAAATGAAAAAGATGATATAAAGAAGCAAAGGACAAACCATATCAGGAACCATATCAAAAAGGCTAGAGCGTCTCTTTCTTCGGGTAGCATTAGTCTGGCGGATAAAATACTTCTGGGCATGGCTTGCCACCTGGGTAGGAGTTCTAGACACTACGTAATTTCGAGCTATCCCACGCCAGTCCCCCTTGCCCAATTTCTGAAGGCCAACTAAGAACAATCGATGCTCCTCTTCTGTCCATGGGACACCTGGAAAAGGGAAAAATATGGCATAAAAAAGTTGAAATCCACAACTTTAAAAGAAAAAAAAAAAAAGGAAGAAGAACAATGTAGATTGTTAAAGGACAGAATTTATACTAACTGCCACAATATCTGGATCATTTACACAGGTAGCAAGTATTTAGCATCCTAAGGAGGTATATTAAAGAAAGCTATAACGATTCAGATATATGGAATCCAGTCAAATGTGCTACTCTGTTCGCAAGGAAAGTCTATTCTGCATTTTCAAACGTATAGAATGCACAAAACTACTCAGGTAACCACTTCAAAAAGCTTGTAAAAAGTAGCCTAAGCACTTCAGCCGTGGTAAAACTAAGCCATGTGCAACCCTATAAATCTTAGAAAATCTTCACAGAAAATTAATGCCCCGTATTTAGCATTCAAAATTAGCAGCTCAAACTTTGGTGAATTTTCCTTCCTGTCACCACCACAACTTGATCACCACTTTGTAGAACATCGTGTTCTGTGATAGTTCATCGAAAGGTGCGATATTAATTCCTTGAGCTTGAACCAAGGGAAGAAGTCAATTTTGAAGATCTCTGTGGTCTCCGATGTCTAGATTAATCTCTTAGGTGCCAGCTAATTCAGCACCTTGTAGAGCTTATGCCACATAAATAAAGAATCAAATTCGTCAATAAGACAGTGACCAAGAACCAGCAATGCTCAAACATGTTAAAACTAGAACTTAGTCCTTAGTATTGCCCATATTAAGTTTTACGGGGCACTTATTTTACGAACAAAGAAATAAGAGGAGTTTCCTATTCCGACCTTGACTAAATTTGTTCAATGGAAGTTCCCATCATATAGTAATCTATAAATCTACAAAAGCTATAAAAGAAACAAATATGACTCCTTACGTCATAATGACAGGGAAAAAAATTATAATCTCCAAAACTGCAAGTTTCTTTTACCAACCACATGTGGAAATGAAGAATTCAAATCCCTTTGCCACGAAAGAAATTTCTAAAATTTGATAACAAACAATTTATAAGTTAGCTATTTCCAGCACATGCAAACAGAGAGAGGAATATCTGGATCTTCTGCGATTACATTCGAACAAATGAAACATACAAAAACATACGAAAGCAAAAAAGGGAATCTCCTGCTCTGCTCATCTACCTTAGAACGAAGAACATTTCCAAATAAATTGAATCAAAGTTTTAACCCAAAAAAAAAAAGATGAATAACAATAACAACAAAAAGAAAAAGGTCAAACAGATCATAAAACAATGATAAGAACCTCAATAACCTTATCTAGAACAGATAAATCCAAATCAACCAACATCACCAAAACATATCAATTTACTCTTATCCAAATATCAAACTTGCGATGAAAAATAAGATTGAAAGAAGATTTCAAGAAATGAAGTGGAAGAGAATATAAAAAGAATACCTTTCTTACGCTCGCCGTGGCGATTGGTGGAGCAGGAGGCGTGGGAAGGGTCGTCGGACAAGTAGCCGTCGGGGTCGCGGTGGTGTGGGTCGGAGGAGGGAGAGTCCGGGTTGGGCGAACCGGCGGCGGAGGACGACGAATGGTGATGCGCCGACAAGTTCCCCATGCTGGCGCTCTTCTTGATGATCGAGCCGTCCGTCAGCCTCACGCCGAACAGCCTCAGCCCTCCTCCGGTGGAGCCGGAGGCTCCGCCGCCGCCACCACCGGCACCGCCAGCGCCGCCTCGAGAGGGGCACGTGCGGGAGTTGTGGCCGTTGTTGCTGCAGTGCGAGCAGCGCCTAGTCATCGTGTCCGACTTGGCCGGGTCACACTTCCGAGTTCAAACGAGTCGAGAGAACAGAGAGAGAGAGATAGGACAATTTGCGTGTGTGAAAAATTTGGGGAGAGAGACAAGGATTTATCTGGGAAGCGTAAGGGTAATTTGGGGAATGCAAATTTTGGGGAGGATTAAGGTGGCTTCGAAGAACCCGGTCGTACGTTAGTTATGTTGCTTTTTTTGTGAAATTACTATTTTGTTCTTTCCGAGGATAACGTCCTGCTTGGGCTAGCCGGTGACTTCTCTTTGGATGTTATCTTTTTCTTCATTTCTTTATTATTTTTTTTATTGAATTCTCTATCTTTTTTTATTTGTTTTAGAGTGCCTATTTAAAGAACGTTAAAAATATTTTACCTTATATAAGTTAAAATATATATATATATATATACACAAAATTGTGCATATTAGTACAAATTTAGCGCTAAAGAAAGAAAGGTAACTTATACGGAGTATGTGTAAATTTTATGCCTTTTATGTTGTATTAATCCCAAAAAAAGGATTATTATTTTTGGGGAATTATATGTAAAAGTGTCCACAACTTGGACCGTCGTTTGTTGCTACTTTTTTATGGTTTATTACTTAAGTAAGTGCAAAATTAGATTTTTTAGGCTTAGCAAGGTTGATTCAAACAATGGTTGAGTCGATAATAAACAATCCAAAAAGTCATATTCAGGTAAAAAAAAATAAGAGTGAAAAAATCCAAAAATCCTCGAATGCATATGAGTTTTGCATTTTTGGTAACAATTGGAAGTGTATTCTTGATATTTTTATGGTAAATCAAAGCAATTTTAAACACGATTCAGCATCGGATACATGACTCTGACTCTTATATGTGTGTCGTTTTGTATTGTCTGGGGCATGCGACACGGCCGCATCCGTAAGCACATATGTCTTATGCCTATGCATAAATATGTCTCCAAGTTGTTAGAATTGTTATAAAATGAAAAAAAAAATACTAAAATGCTAAAATAGTTACGTTGCTATTTATGAAAAGAAGAGAGAGAGAGATTAAAAAAAAAAAACCGACAACATTGTTGATTTTCTTCTTAGATGCCAAATAAATTCTTAGTGACTATTGGATAGCTTATATGTTTAAATCACATGGAGACAAACATCATGACCAAAAATTTAAAATAACAATTATAAATAAAAAACATAAGCAATATCTCAATTCCTTTTTAGGAGATCTCTAAAATATATGCGCTTACATGTTTAGCATGATTAACATGCTGGATTTATGGGCATAAATGTCATTTTAGTTTTGTAAAACATATCTATATCAGGATCACAAGCTTGTGTTAGATTATTATGGAAACATGAGTTATCAAATCTAAAGAATAATATGAAAACATATGATGGGAGATAAACACGAGTGTTAATACTCGTCCAAAAGTACGAATTTAAAAAGGGCAGCGGATATATATATGTAATATTCTACCCAAAGAAACTGGATATATATGTAAGGATCTGGTCTTCCTTTTAGGGCAACCCATTGGTCATTGGAGTATTCACTGAGGATTTGGTGGCCACGTTCAAAAAGAAATCTGCCAAGAAAACATGAGGAGAAAGCTCCCTTCAAGACCCTTATCCATTCCAAAAAAGAATATAATTTCCATGAGATTATTTTAGGATATTTATCTTTTTATATTTTTTTATTTTTAATTAATTTAATAATTATACTTTCTATTTTTTATCTTATAAATGTATAACTTCAGATTAATTTAATACACAAATTTATACTTGTAATTTAGTCAATAGTTTTTTACTTGTAAAATAGCCAAATATTCTTAAGTAAAAGGAAAAAAAATAAAGACTTTTAAAAAATTAAGAAGAAAATAAGAACACAAAATACCTACTTTTGAGGGTATTTATATATTTTTTAAGACAAAAATCTTAATATAAAGTATTTTAAGTATTAAAAGTTTTCTTTTTTTTAATTGAGGGTGTTTGAGTTATTTCTTAGATCAAAACTAAAGATTGATGAAAAAAATAAAGGTATTAATTTGTACACTAAATTAATTTGAAAAAAAATCAAATAAAATACAGCGTATTAAAAAATAAATAACCAATTATCTTCTGTAATCCTGTACGATTTAATTTCCAGTGATAAATAGTGTGATTCTAACACTTATCTTATTATAATGAAATTTATAAAAGCGAAAAAATAATTGACAGAGTTCTCTCTCTTTTTGTTTGGGATGCTCGAGTGTAGAGCATGATACGGGAACTCTACCGGCCCAGGAATATTTACATCAAGCATAATGTTGGTGTTAAGAGACAAAGAGCGTCACGTATCATCAAAAGATAAGGAACCTTGATTCAATAGTGTAGTCTCAAACACTTCTCATAAAAACTCAAATAAAATCTATAAATGGCTTTAAACTCAAAGAAACTATGATTTAGGAAGTAGGGTTTTGTTTTGTGTACAATATCTGACTATATTAATCTTTGTGACTGTTTGACTCATAATTTAGTTATAAACAACATAAAACTCTCACATGTTATAGTAACAATAAAAAAATTACTATATTATAAATTTTTTACATGCTATAATAAAAATGATTCTAAACCAAATGATTTTATTTTTTTTAGATGCTACATTAATTATTATTGTATAAAATTGTTTATATATAAAATTTTCGTATGTTATTATGATTTATCGACATGTGGTGCTTTTAAAATTTGACTTCATTTGGACTTTCTAAAAAAAAAGAAAAAGCAATCTTGTACCGACGCACAAGATGCCACGTGGAGTTAATAGTCACCCACGTTTACTTGAATGTGCGGCTAAAGACTTTATGAGAAGATAGGAGTCTTGTTGAATAGATACCGTACACGTGTACAAGACAGCAAATGCCATGTCCTTTTCTCAGATTTAATTTACCTAATCTATTAAAAAAAAGAAAGAAAAGAATGATCCACTGGATAGCCAATGCTTTGTCTCCCAAGAAGATCATATCGCTTCAAAAGCTTGATCACTATAGGTATGCTTGATTGTTCACACGTCCATAGCTTTTTTTCTTTTGTTTGGCAAATGGGAGCAAAGAGATTAATTGGCTCTCGATTCAGGTGGTTCACATTGAGCCAACTTTCTCTATGAAAATGACATCTAAAAACCTCAATTATGAACAATTGTTTACTTGTTTAATTTGAATATTGTATTCACTAAAGATTGTTGGCGATGGAGACTAACAAGAGCTTTAAAACTCATTGCCCAAAAATCAAATCATAGATTAGTTTGTAATTATTTATTAACTAATGGATTTAAGACACAAATTTAAGACTCAATTATCACCAACCGACCCAAAAGCTAGCATTTTTTTTTCTTTCCCTTTCTATTTAATTAAGACCTAGTGCCAAACAAATTCCAGAAGGTATTATTGCCCCATGAGTTAAACACTTGCCTTGAAAATTTTGACCATGTAAGGTTATCATAAATGAAATATCTTAGATAAGCAAAGTTTGTATTTTAATTTATTCCTTTTGACTTTAAAAGATTACAAAGCTTACTAATATTTTAATTATATATAATTGTAACTAGTAGAAAAAACATATATTATAAATTTCTCAATCAATGGCTGAGATTGTGTATTCAACCTCAGTGGTTTATGAGAGGCATAATTCTGTTTAATAATAATTTTGTCAACTCATCACTTGATTCCACTGATGCGTTGATCACAAAGCCATCCCATTATCTAACAATATTAAACTCTTGACGGCCAATCACGTGGGTGCATAGATAGAGATCCTAACTCGTCTTTCAGATAACAAATGTTGAAAATATCATCCTAATATTAAATGACTTTAAAGATTAATGTTGACTCGTACGGACATGTGGGTGCGTGGGTGGGTCGCTTTCTGATTTTTTCACAAGTGGCAACACATGCTTTGGATTTGAATGGTAAGAGATTTAGAATGGATGAAAGCAAAGTCAAGATTTGCAGACTTTTTTTTGCTTTTCTGTATTCTATTAGGGTAACACACAGCCACCCCTTTTAATCCCTTCCATGAAGATGGATTGGAAAAAATGTTATCTTGGAGATGCCACTTCCACGAATCTGTGAGTGAAACTTCATCATAAAACAGTGCATGATTTTTTTTTTCTATTATTTTGTTTCTTTTGATTGTGAACGTGGGCGGAATACTTGCTTCCTAGGACCCATTTAAAAGGGAAGAATTTGAAGAAATGGCAAAAAAAAAAAAAATTAAATTGAGGAAATGACCTCTTTTTTTTTAACTAAAAAACATATTTTTTTAATGCAGGTAAATTGTCTCAATTTTTTTCAAAAAATAAGAAAAATAACTGTAGCAGGATAAAGAATCTCAACAGGATAAAAAAAAATAGAACCGTTTTTGATATCTAAAATGCCTTTTTTTAATGCCAAAAACTGAACCAAAAAAAAGGATCATTCACAAAAAAAAAATTTCCCAAAAAGTAATTTTTACAAATCGCCCATTTAAAAGTGGTGCATAAAGAGCTAATCCTAACAAAAAAAAATGAAGCTAAAACCTAGAGCGTTGGCATTTCAACGTTACTTGAATTTCACAACTTTTTTCTTAAAAAAATTATTGAAGAAATCGACCGACGTTAGCATACTTTTTTAAGAGTTATTTAAAGGGTTTTTATAAACATCAATAAAAAATTTCGTTGAAGGCTCTATGATCAGGCCTTACCCTCGACGATGGGTACGTCATCATATACTAGCGCTTATAGATAAGGATACATAGGGATATGATCACAAGCATTCTAAATTAGTTTTTAATGGATAGATACAAATGTTTACATTTAAGACAAATTAAGTATTAAATTGATAATATAGACCTTTTAAATTAAGATTTTTGTAGAAGGCCACCTATACTTAAATCTTTGACCACGAATATGGCTGGGTGTTATTTAAATTTTACAGCTGTTTTATACCTTCCCTGCCCGTAAAGCATTTTCCTCTAATCACTCTCTAGTGTTCTCATTTTCCCTTATTTGAATCAACTTAAAACGACACGAAGTTTGTGACAATACTAAAAAGCTTAAATAATTAACAAGTGTTGACCCAGCAACCATAACACGAAGCCGCCGCCACGTGACCACAAACATGAATTATCAGACACCATTGACTTGCCACCTCCAAATTAAACTACATTAAAGTTTTAAATTACACAAATTCACTTTTAATTTTCCTTGTAGATTTTAGTTTTCTTTAAAAAAAATAATTAAAGGGCATGCTTTTTTTTTCCCCCTTTTTTAGTCTTCTGCTGGATTTCTTTTTTTCTTTTTTGGGTAGTGTAAAGACTTTTGAGTCTTGACCCTTTGTATTTCTTCTTAATAATCTCAATGCAATTAACTCCTTTTTTTCTCTCTCTCTCTCTCTCTCTCAAGGATGGTGCAACTAGCAACTTAATCAATACGTTTTCATTTTCCAAGTCTTTTATTTTGTGAAGTTTTGCTGAAAGCTTGCTATATATATAGAGTATTTGAATGAAGATTTAAATTTTTGTGAGAGAAAATACTGTAGCAAAATGATTCAAACCGTGATTCGACTATCGAAACAAACGGGCCCATAATAACATATGTAAATCCAAATATTTACAATTAAGTATTGCCTTCTGCTAAAACTATCATGCAAACCATGTATATATAATTGACGAGTGAGTAACCCCAAAGATGTGGGCAAAATGAGTTCTATGGTGCACAAATTTCCTGCTACATTATGATTTTATGGACTATTAGACAATGACCCATGGCCATGGGGGCTCTCTTGATGGATTTGCATGATCTCTTTGTTGACTACTATTGGTTTTATGTCACTCTCCATCATCTACATATCCTCACAAATTCAAACAAAATATGTGGACAAATCTTGTTTATTTGGGAGTTAAGCACTAATGAGAAACAAACAAATTTTTGAATGTAACCATTAATTGAGGAATTCTAAGTACCCCCAAAGATGTTAAAATCAAGTGGATTTTATTTATTTATTTATTTTAAAAAAACTTGGATGTAACACTTTTTTGTGGCTTATGGATGAGGAGGATTCGAACCTTTCATCTTTACGTAAAATTGGGTGTGATTTTACTGCTAGACTGTGCCTACAATTACAGATGTACAACTTTTAAGTTACTCAATATCATAATTCTTTGGATTTTATTTCATGTTTGCTCAGTAAAACACAATTTTTTTTTCCTCGGTGGAGAAATGAGATTTTTTTTTTTTCCCTCAAACATAGAGACAGGGAATATTTTAAACTCAAAACCTTAGTGTCATGATCTATGCGATTTTACATACGAAACCTTGTTTTCTTTAGACATAATGAAGTTGTGGCTTTTTCTTTTCATGATCTAAATTTTTCTTTAGTTGGGATATGTGCCCATAGATTGTTCAATTCAACTTTTGCCATAAACTTCTTATCCAATTTCTGTGCAATTTCTGCGAAAATATGTTTTCCTTACGTGATCCTAATCATCATCTTTATTTTATTTTTTACATCCATGATTGCTAAATTTTAGTCACCGTCGTTGTCTACTGCTTTCTTCTTTTGACTCGTAAAAATCA